>CM041538.1:999181-1496681 GCA_023238725.1 Scortum barcoo | reverse complement strand
TGTGTAGTGCTGTGTGTTCACATTATACCACCCTACAGAGAACAATATGATTTCACATTTTCCATTGGGACCTTTCCATTTCTTGAGCTGTAGAGGTCAGCTTTCTTTTGATTGGCTACGTGACTGACTGAGAGGAGATTTATTAACCGTCATATACTCTGATCTACTTTCCTCTTTACGCTTTCTGTTCACCTGAGACCTACTGCTGTGTACTTGTCGTAGGCCATCTGAGTCTACAGCCATGCTAGCAGCATGTAGCAGTAGTAAAGTGGCTTTTAGCTAAACACTATTGTCTGCCTGACACCATGCTGCCAGTGACAGCTCACAGTGTTAACAATCTGATGGTCAGTCAGCCAGAGCTGCTACCAGTTAACATTTTAGGAGGACGTGGAAGTGGATGTGGAAGTGAAGCACTGCTACTGCTTCGGGTCAGGCTCAGACTACTGTACCTTGAGGGCTACCTTGCGGTGTTCTGCCATCACAGTGAGCTTCTCCAGTATCCCACGGAGATACTCCTGTGTAGCATGAGAAACCAGAGCAACCACCTCTGGACTCACCTCAGTTACTCCAAGTGCCTGTCCTAACAGAGAACACACAAAACATCTGGCAGTCAAAAACAAAGATACATTATCACTAAGCTTCCAGGAAATAAAAATCAGATTTTCAGTATTAATAAACAAGTCAATACAGTTGTGTCACTGTGTCACAATGTCACAATGTGGCACAGCTTCCATAAACATAAGTCTTAATAAAAACTATTATTGGACCTATTTTTATTGTGTCTCTGTGTTAGAGAGAAAAGAAACAGCACCATGTTTAACTGTTTAACTACTCTGTCTGGGAACAGCACTGACAATAAAGGTTTTTTTATACCAGTGTTGCTGGAGTTTTGACCTCTACAGACTCTTTCCCTTCATGCACCTTGGAAAAGGTGAAGTGTGTCTGGTTGCAGTAATAATACTGATGTACTGAATGCTTTATGATCAAAATGTTGGATAAAATGTTGAGTCTAATAGGTTGGTGGAGCTCAGTATGGCTCCTGTACCTGACTGAAGGATTCGGCTGAGCACTGGGTTTGGTGTGAGGAAGAGTTGATCCTGGCATGACTGTACCACAGAGCCAACCATGCTGGTTAAGATCTGTGCATTCTCCTCTCTCAAGTTGACTCCCGCCATGGAGGCAACATCATTAATGTCATCATCTTCTCTGGGAAACACACACACAGATTTACTGTTCACCTTAAACCCCTCACAGGTACAGTCTAAAGACATCAACTGTATGTATTACTTATAAGATCCTGAACTTTCTTTGGTAGATTGAGGTACGTCCTGAGAGAAAGGCTGCTTCACTGAAAACATTCCTAGAAAAAGAGAAAATATACACACTTATTTGAAGAGTAGCATTTCATTTAGCACAGTCTGCATTTGTGGATGTAGTTCAGTCTGCACATTTAAGTCAACCATGCTCAGGTTTTGAATACAAACTCTACTCTAGAGACAAAGAAACTTTAGTTGAAATTGTGTGACTACAGGTCACTGTGAAGGACTAGATAATCATCTCCACCTGGTCCAAAGACTGAATAAGTCTGAATACTTTCTCAGGATAATGACATCTGATCATGGTGCCTTTGTATTTACACCTGGTATTAATGAGCAGTCTCAATTCTGCCTGCATTGTGAGTCAATCTCAATATGCAAATTAGACTGCAATGTGTTCTTGAGCTCTTCGTGATCCTGATAAGAGCCCTTGATATAGACAGCATGTTAATACCAGGTGGAAACAGGATCTAAAAAGTGATAATGTGGATACAGCTGAGTTTCACTGGTACTAACATTAGTAAATGCACAGCAAAAAGCTCCGCACACCAACTTGTTCTGTTTTTACAAAGTATTGATTCTGAATCCAATTGTGACACCAAGAGTCGAATCATGATTATATGAATCATGAAATACCCAAAGACTCCCACTGCTAATTTTCTCAGATGTTACCTGTGAAGTGTTTTCCTGACAAACTGTGTTTGGAGGCGGGTCTGCTGCTCTTAGATATGCAATTTCTAGAGTAGGCCATTGTGGTCATCCCAGGTCTGAGAGTCACTCCTCGAGGCTGCTGGACAACCTGTGAAAGGACAGTCAATAAGCATCAGTCTCACACATGAAATCTGTATCCCTACATTTCTACTTTGCACTTTCATAGCATATAATGTACCTCTCACTTCACAGCATTTAAACTAAGTTCTGTGTTATGTTATGTGTGTTATCTATATCTTGACACTAAGAGTTTTATTTTCATTGTACATGGGTTCTGAATAAGTGAATGCATGAATTACTTCATAGTTTCTGTCCCTACACATCACGGATGATGATCCCTGACTCTCAAATGACATGTTTTTTCTATAGTAAAATAAACGCTGTTCATCACAAGCACACATTTCTTTACCTGCTGATTGGTGAAGTTTTGCCCAGTGTCAGTGCTGGACTGCTTCATGGTGGAGGACAGAGTGTTGCAGTTGTGGCTGGAAGTTGAAGCCTGTTGAATAAACAACTGAGGGTCTGCAGTAAGGCGACGTACAGCAGGAAGACTTTTCTGGTAGCAATGAGAAAAGATGAATAGAAAGATGTGATGTCATCGCCAAATTCCATTTTGCCATCTGAATGCCTGAGAGATTTTCTATGAGTTACTTCAAGTCGAGAATAATTTGATTTTATTCACCAAAAACACTTCTAAGAGCTCTGGTAAAACCAGTCTAGACAGAAAAAAATAGAAAGGTCATAGCTCAGCAGAGTCAGAATATGATTCATTTACTTTAGTGAAAGAGCACAACACATTGCAGACATTGACTAAACTTTAAAATAGTATTCTTTGTCAATGTGATTGCTCCTCAATAAAATTTTTACCCAGCTCTGAATCATTTCTGGATTTTTTCCCTTGACCTTTTTCCGATATGTGTTCATCCTTTTGTGCTATGTGACACTTGTATTTGACTGTTTGCATTGTTTGTGTTTCTTGTTTTAACAATGTCTATGCTGCTCTCCTGGCCAAGTCATTCTTGAAAAAGAGATTTTTGACCTCCATGAAACTTTTACATGGTTAAATAAAGGACAACAAGTTGCCAACCCGAGTGTCAGGACATAGTCAATCACTGGTCTGACTAAATATTTATACATTCACTTATTTTCACTTTGCTATGCCATGGCATGTTTATAGCTGACACTAAAGAGAGCAGCACTGCAACACTAGCAGGCCGAGGACAGAACAGCAGAGTATAATACAGAAAGGACCCATCAAGCTATGCTGGGATTGGCTCTTCTAGTGATTCTTAGGACTGGCTCAGGACATCCCTTAAAGTTAAAGGTATATAATGTATAATGTGTTGCTGAAAGTGGTCACCTTGAGGAAAGGCACCAAGCACGGCTGTGGAGTCGACTTCAACTCATGATAGAGCTGTTCTGTAAACTCTTCTGCTTCGAGCTTCCCTTCCTGCGAGGAGCCAAGAGAGACAAGCAGAGCAGAGTGTGTAATGGGGCAGGTTAAAACGACGACAGCTCAAAGATTTATGCATGTAGTGCTTTAAGTGACATTTTTATGGATTTTAGATGTTTCATTACTCTAGCAGTTCCTGTGAAGGTAAAGAGTAGAGATGTACCAGCAGACTCCTGATCAGTCCTCTGACGTTGTTGGCCATGTTGGCAGACTTGGAGTCACTGGAGGCCAGCTTGATAAGGGTCACCAGGAAGTTCTTGCACTTCTTCACACTTTCCAGCGTCTCCTGTTGGTGAAATGTCAGGCAACAACCAACCTTCACAAGCGCCAACTTGATCCATTTCTCCCACACTGTTCTTGTCCCTATTGTTCTGCTTGTTTGCAACTGATGCATCAGTGTTTTTAAGCAGAAAAGATCTGGATTCTTGTATCACTGTAAGTTAACTTAGTTATCAATCAATCACTTTTTATAATTTTCAGGATGACATGTCAGAAGTCTATTAAAGTTGACACAAACTTAACTGGTAAATAAGGTTATGACTGACTTTGGATTTTCACAGTGATCAAGTCTTAAATCACTGATGCATTGGTTTGAGCAAAATGATATAAAAACTACAAATCATAACTACAGAAAGAAGAACACACATTGAGAGGTAAGTTAGATAGAAGATGATTAGCGTGAAAAAGAAATGCATCTCTGCACAAGAAATCTACAAAGTATGGGACTTCACTGGTTTGAAAAAAACTGCAACACACCATCACCTTTGAAGTCTGCTCATTTTTTGAACTACAAACTGGCACTTGACACTGTCAAACTGGAGACACAGTAATGTCATTTACTCCTTCAACATCATTGACCTGTGAAGGGGGTTTGTTATTTTATGTTCAACTCCTTTAACTCTTGTAACTAATAACAAACTAAATCATAAAAAGGAGAGAATAGTCAGATTTTTTAGTAGTGGAGACAGTTCCTACAATAATAGAAAGGAATATTTTCTTTCTCACTGTTGTTTTCATGCTGTTTTTTTCTGCAATGGACAGCAGAGACAGCATGATAGGATTCACTGTCAATTGCCTCCAAGTTGTCCTGGCCAGGAGTTGCAGTTTCAGACTGAAATGGATTTTCTTAGCCAAGAGAAATCCAGATGGTGGAGTTGCTGGGTCTGCTTACACTCACCTTACTAAATGTGGTTGTGGGCTCCTTCTTTGTATCTGTAATGACCGGCTGAATGTGAGGCTGGCTCCCCCGCTCAGACACTGCACTGAGGGTCTGGACAGCAGCTGGTTTGGGAGCTACACCAATCACCTGAGCAACACAATATAATTTATCACCCCAACACTAAAAACAGCAGATAAAACTGACCAGTGCCAAGGTAACAGGCAGGCACACACTGGCAGCAGCCACTGCTGAATGAGGAAAACGAGGTGCGCTTATGCTGTGTGTGGCTGTGATGTGTGTGAGAGGAGGGGATACTGTAAGACCTGCTGGGATGTGTACTCTGAGAGGTAGACTTGAGTCCCACGTGAACTTCATGTCAGTCTTACCATTACCAAACCATTATTCTGTCATCATCACCATTGTTTATGTCAGGTGGGCTCCATCAGCATGATGCTCATGACTGCACCCAAAATGCCCTGCTGTCACTGATTGTTAAGTGTGAACCAGCTCTTGTACCTTTACCACAGCTGTCTTCTGGACTGATGCTGGTTGGAAACTGGGAGCGGCCGCCATCCTGATCACAGTCACCTTCTCATTATGTTTATTTACAGTTGTTGATACCTGAAGTCCAGACATAATAGCTAGTTAGGACCACAGGAGCACCAAAAAGATTTGTCCAAAACATTTGAGTATTAAATCAAATGAAAGCAGCACAGACATACCTGTGGGGCCAGTATTCTGGGGGCTTGACCACCGATGCCTCTTGGTCCCCGCTGAGCCTGTGCCAAAGCCTGCTGGGATACCAGCATCAGCTGACCACTGTCACTGCGGATCAACATCATACCTGCCAGAATAGAGACTACTGTGATGAACCAATGATTATTCCTGGAGGAGGGAGTGCAGGGTGCAGGTCTCACACAGACTCAGCTGGTTGCACCCAATAAAACAATAGCACAGACAGAACACTACATACTTCTGAACATAAAAATTAGAATTCAACATGTAACAGGGGCCAAATCTGTAAACGTGTATGTTCTATGAATACAACTGAGACCTTTACCAATCAGGACTAGAATGCAGACCACAGTAGACAACAGTGGCAGCTCACCTGGTGGTATCTGGATATTTGCTGGGAGCTGTGTGGAGGCAGTCTGTGGCAGCCGAGCGGCCACAGTCACTGGCTGTGGAGATGGCCCCCGTGGTACAGTTATCACCACTGTACGTCCAGGGGTTGTGGTCTGATTCATGGAGGCCACCTGGCTCAGAGCTGGTTTTGTTACCTGCGGCTGGCTGTTAGCACTCACTCCTCCTGAGGCGGCCACCTTTGCTACAACCAGGACAGAAGCAGAGGAGGTCTGAAGGCCTGGGACTGGAGCTGTGGAGGAGACAGATTGGTGGCTCGTGGGGGTGACTTTAGTTGGGGCAGAGACACAGTCTCCTGTAGAGACACCAGCAGCAGAGGGTGGGGGGTGCACAGCAGTCACGGGTCCACACTGGGCTGGGATCTGTAGCATCTTCACCTGAGAACAGGAGTCTCCATCTGACGGCCCACAGGACTCCAGCTTCTGGTTTTCAAGCAGCTCTTTGTTAGAGGCCATGGTTCCTTCAGAGTGGAGGAACAGTGTGATGTTAGACATGATCCACAGCTGACAGCATGTTAGGATTACAGACTGAATATAATATACAGGCAAAACTTATGATACACTGAAGCCCAGAGAGAAAATGTGACATTTACACCATTTCACACCAGTAAACACAGACACATGTCGACAGGCCCACTGAGGTGCTCACATCTTCCAGCGTTTGAAAGATTAAACCTTCATTACAGACACGCTGCTGAAAGAAGACTGGCTGAGCGACAGGTAGAAGTAAGCTGGTGTTAGCTGCATTAATAAAGCTTTTAGTTTGGTGTGTGAGTCATGTCTGTCTAGCAGTGTTAGTCTCCTGACTCACTTCACAGAGCTCATACAGTCCACATTTAGCTAGCTAACATGCTGCGCTTCTTCAGGACTTTGGACAGTTTCACCGTATTTTATCCACAGGGACGAACTTTCTCCGTGAACTTACAGTGAGGTTTACACCCTGCTGACATGGAAGCATCTCTGCTGAGACACTTCATGAGACAAGCCGAAGGAGAGCTCACCTGTTACAGCTGGAGCCTGGTTCCTGAACTCACCATCCACCTGTGCTGCGTTTGGAGCCCCCAGGAAAGCTGAGCGTGCCTGATTATCCAGCTGTGGTTTCCCGCCAGCACAGGACGTGAAGGCACCGTCCACACCGGGCACTGTGGGGGAGTTCAGAGAGAGAGAGAGAGAGAGCAAATGGAAACAGTTTAAGAGATTAATGAGCAGTATAATTATTTTATATCAAATATAGCACCTCAGCTTGCTCAAAAAGGGTTGACGAGTTTCTAAAAAAAGATGTGTGTAAAATGAGTGGGATACTGCTGTAAGAGGCAAAGTAATCCCACTGATGATCATCACATACCTAAAGATTACAGCATTCAGATATGATGGTATGAATGAAACGTGGCCACGCACACAGAGCAGCTTCCACCACCATGAACAGAATATCCAGCTGTCACTGATCACACATAGGAGGACGCTTACAGTGACATATGGACTGTATCTGCAGCAGGAAGAATGACAGGACTGGCATTTATTCAGTCAAAGCCACATCAAATATCCCACATTAATAGATGACTGGCTGCAGAAGTGTCTCACTATGGAGTTAGACTGAGAGACAGTCACAGACCCCTCAGTACATTTCAACAGTTTATCAGTCCCTCTACCGCCACCTGCTGGAGACACGTGTGTCATACAGGGTGTCACTGACTCTTTCAGTCTCATGGTAATCATTATTATAAAAACCTTTCTCTGATTTTTCCCATGAGCTGGAACTCAGAGAGGTTTGACCATTACAGATGTAGATTTTCTGAAAATAATTCTCAAACTGTTCCTCTAACAGTGATGATGTGTTTTCATCAAGTCCATCCCTTTTTAGAAAGAATGACTTTGGCCTGCAGGTCAAAGGACTAAGAACCTCTTTACAGAACTGGGCTTTTCACTTTTAGTTCTTTAGAGAAACTGCTTTATCCTGGGGGGCAGACTTTTTGTGTTGTGACTTCCTGGACTGATCAATGTGCTGGAACTCTTTGGATCAACACAGAATCTCCAAGAACACTGCAGGAGCAAGACTCTGTTGAATGTCATATTCATATTCATCTGCTGTTAAAGATATGGTCATGGGGTCATCCAGAGTAAAGATGGTTCTGGTAATGATTTAGTACCATCATTCATTTTTCACCAGTTATGTGGTTTGGTGTGTCTCGGTGTGTTTTTCTAGTGTGCTGACATGGTCCTCTGCAGTCAAATAACTCTCTCTCTGTGTCTTGAGTGAGGTGAATCATTTGGAACTCCACAGACTAGATTTCTTTAAAAGGGAGTGGACAAGTAGCAAAACAATGTGTGTGACGTGACATAAAGAAATGTCTTCTACTTATTTTTGCAGGACGATGACATTTTCATTGAAAACATTTGACTCAGATTTGGCGAGAAGAAAAGAAAATTGTCAGGACCTGACCAAATCACATTTAATGTACTTAACACATACAGTACAGCTGTTCACTCAACTGTGTGCAATACCTATGATAATATAGCTGCATATCATCTATCTCAAGCACACAGTGTGAATACTTCAACAGTGAACAGATGTAGAGTGACAGCTCTGCTTCTTCTTTTTCTCCTTTGTGTGATGGCAGTTATCATCCATCTGACACTTTGGTCCAGTGTCTCAGCACCTATTTCCACAGCAGAAAACATCAAGTGGGGACTGTGACAGGCTTTTCTTTTACTTTCCAGAAAAATGTGACAATCAGCACCACTCTACACAGCAACTGGTCAGGTGTGTGGAAGTAGTAAGTGTATGTGTGAACTCTCAGCTCTCTATTTTTATTCTTCACACAAACTGCTGACATCATTCATGTGGGCAACTGAGTGCAACAGTAGGATTGTCTCGGAGGAGAGAATGCATGAAAGTGTGCACACATTGGGAGTTTGAATGTGGTGGGACTACACAGTGCACAAACTAGTTCTTTAGAGACTGAGACCTTAACTCGTGTTGCTGTTAACTACTGTGCTACACACAAAAATGAATGCAGCTCTCATGAATGTAAAGTCCAGGGTCAAATTCAACATCAAACCATTGAACTGAACAACAACAACATTTTAATAGAATAACTCTGTAAATCCCAGTTAATCTCAAAATGGTTGATAACATTCTAACATTAATTTACTTTGATAACATAAGAAAAGAATTCAATACAATTCAACGCTATTAATTACAAAACTGATTATGAGAAGCTGAGTGGATAAACAAGAACTGAGAAAAGAGAATGACCAGGAGAAGAAACAGGATTCAAACATTCACAGTTTGGAGGCTCAGCTGACATCAAAACCTCTGTGCTACAAAGACATTCAGGTGGACTGTAGTTACATATATAAACAAGCTGCTCCGCTGCCCTGGGTGGACGACTGCACAGGGTCCCTGCGACTGTCTGATATTTACCTGCTGACCTCAGCACTGATGTGAAAGGATCTTTGGGAAAGTAACCTGTGGAGTCCTGTGGGTGAGACGATACAGTCTGTACGATGTTTGTGATGAGATGATGAGTCTGTATGTGAAATTTACATGTATATTCAATGTTACAGGCAAATAAGATTTAAAGCCTTTTTCAGGAGTTTTAATGAAAAGATGGTATTGGTTATATTATGGGAGTTGTAGGACAGGCATTTTGGAGCTTGATGCATACTGTGAACTAAAGGTCAGGATGTTTTAACCGTCCTTTTTAAAATCTGTCTCTTGTGAATCCTCTTAGGTGCATCACTAAAACACTGCACAACCTATTTCATTTAGTCACTTTTTAATGTAAACGCAACCAAGAGTCAAAGTTAGCATGTAGCTGTGACACTTCTGTGCTTTGCTATTTTCATTCATTTGTAAATCCTCTCCAAGTCCTCTACTGCTCTCTTTTCTCTACCTCCGTCCTCCAAGCAGATGTAAGACCAACTCCTCATCTTCAGCCAGAGAGAGACCAGTGTCCAGAGCTGTGTGCTCTGCATCCTGCTGCTTCGCTTTCCTCCTCTTCCCCACTGTGTGGTCACTCTCTTCCTCATTGCTGCTTTCACTGCTGTGCTGCCGTTTACCTAACTTAATCTCCTCCTCCTCCTCCTCGGAGTACGGTTTGTCAGGGTCTGGCAGGGTGCTGGGGTCGAACTCGTCTTCGCTGTGATTGGCCAAGTACGCCACCACCTCGTCCTCCTCGTCATCGGATTTCTGGACGTGCTGCTTGCTGGCCTCCCTCCTGGCTGCCTTTGCCTTCAGCCTCTGCTCTCTGTGTTTAGCTTTCACTTTGCGGCTGTACTCCAGTTTATCGAACTCCTGGTCTTCGCGTTTCAACCTCTCCCTGGCCTTTTCCACATTGATACCTGAAATCTCCTCCTCCCCCTCCCCCTCCCCCTCCTCTCACCTCACCAGTCAGCGCCCGTTGGAGCGGCGGCCACAGCTGCACAGCCTCTCCTTCTTCATTAAATGACACCTTGGTGTTAACTTGGAAGTTTCTTTTGAGGACCTTTTTGGCTTCTTTGAACTTTGTCTCCTTTCCTGTTTTCTTTTTGGAGCTCATGTCAGGTTCCTCCTGACACTCATGGTCCCCTGTCAGATTGAAGACGTCCTTTCTTTTGACTGTCAGCAGGTCCAGGTCTCTTAGATCGTCGTCATCTTCGCTGTCATCATCTGCACCCAGAAGTAGTGTCTTGGATTGATCCCCCTCTTGTTCATTACCAGTTTCCTCATCATCACCTGAATCTTCGGACTCCTCTGAGCTCTGACTTTGTTCATGAGGAACGTTTACTCCCAGCTGGGCCTTAAAGCTCCTGAGCTCCTCCTCTTCTTCAGACTGTTCCTCCTCCCTCTGTCCTTCTTTCTCAGCTCTCTGGGCTTGAGCTTTATTTAAGAAGCGCACCCTTGGAGCCACAGCGAGGCCTAAAGAAACTGCGTACTCCTGAATCCGGAGTTTAAAGACATCAAACACCTCTTTGTTCTTCATCAGGTAGACGGAGCGCAGGTAAGAAACAAAACACCTCTGAGCTCTCTCCTTCTGCTCCTTCTCCTGGGCCAGGAAGGCCTCCAGCTTCTGCTGCACATTCTGCAGTTTGTCTGCATTCACCTGGAATCAATCAAATAATGAAATGAATTAATACAGAGAATACAGATATTGTCTGTTGCTTGTTTGTTGTTGTGAACTTAAATGTGAATGTTTCTGCTGTTTGTGTTGCCTTAAAGGTGTCCCGAGGAGCTTTGGACCACCAGTAACACTGTGGAATGATATTTTGATGAGGGAGGACTTCCTGTGTGAGTTTCTTATGCTTTATTTTTTTCCCCACACACACTCCAGTGCACCTCTCAGACAACATTCTTTTCTTTTTAGTACCAAACTACATTCAGTTACCTGCTAACTAAAAAACAGTTCATCTATCTAGCTGTAAAACACAATCAGTGTAACTCAGCTGCTCTTACTTCAGGGTCATTTTTACTTTTGGAAATATGTTTTCTTCCATCAAGACACCCTTGTAGGCATTTTTTGTATTACATACACAGTAAGTGGCTACTTTTCACTAAGGTCTGCAGGGAGTGGGAACAAATGAATATTAAAATTAATGAAAAAGTTGATTCAACAATTTACAAAAAAAACTTGATGAACTGATAGGAAATATCAGGTTTGATACCAGTAAAATAATCTCATAAATACAAATATGCAAAACAGTTTAACAAGTTGATTTTTCTAAAACAACACCCATATCAATAGAGCCATCAGCAACCCATGAACCAAGAACACTGATTTATTGTTAACTTGTCTGCAGTAACATTTATTTTTTATTTAACTGTCTCCTGTTAACTGTCCAACAATTAGACTTTAAGATATGGGCTACTAAAGTTCAACCGTGACAGTCAGCAGCCTTCATGTAGACAGCCATCTATGCTAAGAGCAGTCTGCAGTCCTGCTCCTCATTATCAGATGTAATTATCAGCTGAAATTCTATCATTGCAACAAAAACAAGGATTTAACTGGCCACTGATAAATCCTGCATGCCCAAATGTGTTTTCTAACTGACCTCTGAAAATGTCAGATTTATTTGTGCTGCTTACGGCACTAAATGGTGACATTTAAAGAGATTCAGCATCTCTTTCCACAGTGTCCGTGCACACGTGGATAATCCACGCAGCTCACTGTAGACATAGAGACAGTCCCTGTACAAACTAACGTGTATGTTAAATATAATGTGACAGAGGCAGCGATAGTGATAAATATGCACGCATGAATCGCTAACACTGGGAATAAGAGATTTTTGTCATCATTATTCTTTTTCGTCAGGAGATACTTTAAACACTTTAGCAAGACAGCAAGAGACAGCTGGAAGAACGATTGTGGGTGTTCAACCTCTCCATTCTGAAACAGGTTTGAGTGAGAACACTCTCCGTATTCTTGTATTGTGCCTTCCCATAGAGAGAAAGGGATGACTGGAAACTCTACTCAGCATCATTGTTTTGAAATGCAAAAAGAGAATTGCATGTGACTTTTCCTGCTAGAGCTACACAGAAAAATCAGCCAGCCTTTAATTATAGATTTAAGATGTTTAAAGGACTCCTTTCAAAGTTGTTTGTTATGTTTGTATATAAAAAGGCAGGACTGTAATCTCAAATATTCATTATCGGCAGCCGTCCACCTAATAAGAAACCTGTTCCGGTTTTCAGCAAAATACTCTGCTTTTACAGTGTTCAAGCTAAAGTGGAACCCCCACAATTCTTTCCTCAATCTAAGGAAAGAGATAACACCTTCACTGAAGCATTCTGCCGTGAGATCAGCAGTCTAAAGAATCTCTACATGGACTCGTGCTGTCACAGTGTTGTCTGGTCCTGAGTGTGTGTTGTAGTGCAACACAACATGAACTACAGCCCAGACATCACCATGGACATGAGCTGTACTGTGTCTCATGATGTCCTACACTGGTCTCTTCTGGTCCCTGAGTGTATGATGATGCTGTGGATGTATGAGGTCTAACCTGGATCTTGTTGATAGGAACCTTCCTCTCCAGCAACTGGCGCAGCATGCCCTTCTCCTCAGAGGGAAGCAGCAGCAGTAGGGCCTCCCCCCCCTCCTTGTACCTGGCAGTTCGGCCCACCCTGTGGATGTAGGTGTCTGCGTCCTCCGGACAGTCGAACTGCAGCACCCAGTTGACGGCAGGAAAGTCCAGGCCTCTGGCGGCTATGTCTGTGGCTAAGAGCACGGCATTCTGCTTTCTGAGGAAGTCATTGTAGACCTCCACCCTCTTCATCTGCTGCTGCTTGCCGTGCAGAGCCAGGATGGGCATGCCGGGCCTGAGGCGGCAGAAGGCCCGGAACAGGTACTGCACCTCCTTGCAGCAGGCGAAAAAGACAATGATCTTCTTCTTCAGGTGGTTCCTGATGAAGGAGTAGAGCATGTTGACCTTCTGGTGGAGCTCACACACCACGTAGCTCTGCTCCAGGGTGGCCGGCGTGCTGAACTTGGCTTTCTCGTGGACCCACACGTACTCTGGGTCTTTGAGGCTGAGCCGGGCCAGGTCTTTGACCGACTTGGTTTGCGTGGCAGAAAACAGCAGCGTCTGCCGAGTCTTCGGGAGGTTCTCCACGATGGCGTTGAGCGTCTCCGCGAAGCCCATATCCAGGATGCGGTCCGCCTCGTCCAGGACCAGCATGAGGAGGCTGGAGGCGTGGAAGGTGGCCGTTTCATCCATGTGCTGGAGCAGCCGGCCCGGGGTGCAGATGACAATGTTGGTACGGTGGATCTTCTCAGACTCGCTCTTGAGGTCCTTCCCTCCGATGATGAGCCCCGCGGAGAACTCGTGGTTCTTGCCCACCTTTCGGAGGACTTCAAAAGTCTGGTAGGCGAGCTCTCTGGTAGGAGATATGATGAGAGCCCCGAGGCCGTCCATGGAGCTCCACTGCTGGCGGTACAGACACTCCAGCACCGGTATGAGAAAAGCCAGAGTCTTCCCGGAGCCGGTCTTCGCCGCACCAAGGACGTCTCTCCCGAGCAGCGCTGGGCCGATGGTCTGTCTCTGGATCTCCGTGGGCTGTCTGTACTGAGCCTCCTGCAGGCCCAGCAGGGTCTTCTTTGAGATAGGGAAGTCTGAGAACTTGACGGCCTCTTTGGTGTTGATGTGTTCGTACCTGCTGACGAGCCGCTGGATGTCATCTCGCTCCAGCTGCCACTGGGGCTTCTTCGTCTGCGCTCTCTCTCGCTTCACACGGGCCTTCGTCCTGTTGTACTTTTTCTTCCACTTCTCGAAGTTTCGGACCGGGTCATCTGCCATCTGTGCGGAGTTAGCTTTCTTCCCGGAGGAGCGTGAGCCTTTTTTCTCCATGATTCAGGATCAGGGCAGACCGCAGCTCCCCCAACGATACACAGCGTGGACAACACACCTCTGCGGCGCGTTCAGCATGACGACATCACCGAGCGACGTCAAGCTTCGTCCTGTCGCTTAATGGCGGAGCGTAATCAACACCGCCGCCTACTGTACCGGAGGAATACTGTTTATACTCAGAGAAAGAAAATCAAATATATCAAATGAAAATAAATAAGAGATCAATAAACACACACTTAGCTGAACCTGAGATTTAAGAACTTCATGTTCCTGTAGTGCACAGATGTTTCACATAGACTGTGTTTTTATTTATTCTCTGTCATCATATTAGTTATTCTGTTGAGGATCCATTGGAAACTATTTTGATCATTCATTCATAGTTTGGAGTATGTCAGAATGCTCTGGTCTAGTCTCTTGAATGTGAATATTTTCTGATTTCATTAGTCTTCTGTGATAATCAATAGAAATTGACACTATGCAGCCACTGAGCTCTTTTTCATGTTGTAACTAAAAACTAATTTCATCAACTCAGACAAAACCCGAGATTATACCAAGATGAAATGTCAAGCTTCTCAGATTCGTGTAATTGCTTTTTCTCTTCTTGTTTATGCTTTTCTTTACGATACAGTCTACTGACGATAAATATCTCCCTGAAAACAAATCAGTCATGGAATAAGAAATGTCACAGAAGAAATATCAGTCATTCTATATAATTTATATCTATTCTATATCTCTCTATGTACTAATATAAATATTTCACTATTTCCTGAAGTCACAGAGAGGATCAGGGAATAAATGTGTCTCCTCTGGACTTTCTGATAAAAGTCAGTCTTTAGAGAGGGGATGTAGCTCTGGACAAACCTCTGAGTAGAAACAGTCAGTGGGAAGTTGGTGGTAAACTGCAGTGAAGGGAGAAAACATGTCTAGAAATAAATCTGCATGTCATCGATATGGTTTGCACGTTGTAAGTCCTGCGGCTGTCTGTCTGATGTTCTGTCACTTACTATGACAGACGTCACTGATAACTTTCTGTTTAGTTTTGAACTAGTTTGTAACTAACAGTCCTGATGTTTGTCCAGGAGAAAAAAAAGAGAAGCGGCGACACTTCCGGATCACATGCCGCCTGAAAACAAGACCCGCGGAAGTTTAATGACTATTATTTCAAAATAAAAGCTTAGAAATAGTCTGACTAATTCTTGTTAGATGCAAGGAAATCTCCAAGACGAAAAATTTAAACAATAAAAATAGAACTTCATTTACAACACAATTAGAGTGTGAAAAATACATTAAGAAGCAAAGCACTAGAAATATACATGTGTCCGGTTTAGTCAAATACGCTTTATTTAGTAAAATTTGACCGGATGCGTGTCCGCTGTCACAGTGTCGGAGCTGACTCCTGTACACCTGATCACACACACAGATGATAAACAAGTGTTCGGGCAGATTTTTTTACACTAACCACAGTGAATGTGGGTCAGCTGAGGCTTGCTAACAGCCTGCAACCTGTGTGCTCCACACAGCATGGGGGACAGACAGGAGCACGAGGTAACTAACTAACACACACACACACACACACACACACCAGGGCTTCTTCTCAACAACTCTGCACATTTTCCACGGGCTGGTCCGTCCCAACACTCAGCCCTGGTTCAAGTGCAGCATGCACCCCGACAGTCCTCAGCAAGGACAGCTGGGCTGAGTGGACGGACAGACAGACACTTGCGTTAGCTGCACGTTAGCTCGACAGCTAGCAGTACGCTCAAATTAACACGAGCGGCGTTAGCTTCGCTCATATTCAGGCGTGTGTTTGTGTGTGTGTGTGTGTGTGTCTGTGACCTGAACTTGAAGTGTACGTGTGTGTGACCGGTGTGTTGAAGTTCAGGTGTGTGTGTGTGTGTGTGTGTGTGTGTGACCTGTCTGTTGATCATACACACGTCACACAGTGAGTGAGTCCTCTGAGGAGCACCATGTGTTATCTTGTTAAATCCGGACATCACCAGACTGACTGAATGAAATCAACTGAGTGTTTGGTTGTTTAGCTGTATCTTCAGGTGAACTCAATGCGAGCAGCATGGTACGAGGCTGTGTTTTAATAAAATACTGATGTGAAATGGTTCACACTTAATGCCAGATTATGGAGATAATTCAGTCAACAGGAAGACAGTTTACAGATCTAAATTAATCTGTACTGCTGAAACCTGTCAACACTACGTGTTTGTCGTCATCAGGTGGAGGAGGCTGACCAGATCTACCTGCTGATGAAGGAGGAATATCGGATCTCTAGGAATGTGCGTCTAGCGTGGTTCCTTGGGAAACTAAACCAAGTCATCTGGCCAGCCTCCAAGCCTGAACTGGTGAGTTGATCCTGCCTCGTACTTGATTTTCCTGCCCTCGTGTTGGTATGCCACTCTGGTTTGAAGAGCAGATTCTGACTGGTGTGTCATTGTTTGCTATCAGCATGCTGCTGCTTTTGTACTGGCACACACCATTCCCACTGACATATACACATTCTTACTGACATATCCCACTGCTGATGATGGGATGTTACCATTTTATAGATGGTTTAATACATTACATTACATTAACTTAGCTGGGGTTTTTATCCAAGTGACCTACAGTAAGTTCATTCACCCACGTGGATACGAACCAGATGAAAGAAGATCGACTTCATCAGTAAGCTGAGCTGCTTCATGATGCTCTGAGTGCTGCATTTAGAAACAAATAAGAGACAGGGCTTCATGTATGTATTCATAATAGCTGTATTTTATTGTCATGAGCCAAGCTGCAGTCTGATGCACAAGCACCTGGTCCTGGATGTAGGACGGGCCTGAGCCCTTCACAGTATGGTAGGCTTGTATCAGTGTCTGGAAAAGGATTCTAGAAGTCACCTGTAGCCAGAGCAGGGAGCGTAGGTTCACTTGAGTTCCACAGGCAGATAAAATACTGCACTATACTTTAATATAGTACTGTTTTTACTATTTTTACTGTTTTATACTATAATACTTTACTGTCATACTGCCAGTGTGCAACTCCTATTCTGCATGTGTTGAATATTTGACAGTCAGCTCCTCTACTGTAAAACTTGTTTGTTTGTGATGTGTGGTCTGGTGACACAAACCACCTCTTAAATAAGAAATGTTCCTCTGATATATTGCACGTTAGCATGTAGGTCAGACTTTTGTGGTTTTGTGGAATTGTGGTTCAGCAAAGTCATTTTAAAAAACAAACTGGCCAGAACAAAAATGATGGTGAGTTTTTCTTTCTTTAACAGAGGGGTACCAACAAGTTTTGTCCACGTGTGTATGTAGCTTCATCTACCCCAGCTAGCTTCACTTTCAGAAAAGTTCAGCAATCCTGTCACCAGTGACCACTGGTGACAGGGAGTAGTTATCTTCCAGTGTGTTGTTGGGGCATAAGGCACCAGTTTTACACTGTCAGTAAAAACTAGTAGAGGAGCATTATGGCAGCACATGCCTCTGGCACAGACCTAAGCAGGAGTTGTAGGACAACACTTGTGTGTTGTACCTGTACAGTATCTCCATATCAGTTGCATATGAAGTAGCATACCTCTAATAACTAGCTTGTGCTTGTGTAACATTTAACACCGTAATAATACACCAAAAAACAAAACATTTGACACACTTTGTAATTATATCACTATTATCATGAAGTTGTCTCAATTGGGGCATCAAATGTGGAGTCCTCACAGTCAATATAGTTGTTTTACAATTGATATCAGACACACAGTAAGAGATCATAGCTGGCAGTAAACTAAAGTGAGTGGGAAAAAAACTGAAATTACATCATGCACAGTGGAAAAAAAAGATTACATTGAAGTTGAAAAATGTTTGTTAAGTAGCTAGAGAAATTCCAGAACCACCTTAATGCTGTGAATGATGAAGTCACTTTGACTATTTGACTTTATTTACAGCTGAACTCGGAGAATGAACTTGACTTGCTGAGCATCTTACCTAAAGGATGGCAGCAGGATTTCTCCCCCTCCATGTATCCCTACATGTTGGTGCCATCCACTCGGGCCACATTCTTGGCCCGGAGGTACCGCTTCATCGTTGAGCTGGACCTCAGCCCCTCCACAGGGATTGTGGTAAGACTTAAACAGTTTTAATGGTTGGTAATTTGTTTCCTGAATGAATGTAGTTGGATCAAATGTGACTGAAAAGTGATAAACTGGAGTGTTTTTCTCCCAGCAACTACAACTATATTAATCAATTTAGTTTAAATTATTTGCATTGTCAATTCTTCTTCGAGTTCTAATATTTCTCTTTGTATCTCTAATATCTACAGAATATCCATTATTAAACCATAGCTGGTTGTTGCTCAATGATTCTTAGTGTCTTTGGTGTGAATGCTGCTCCTTTTTTGTAGCTATGCATATCTTTAGTTTGCTACTTAGCAATGTAACCAAGACCATATCGGTATGTCACTGTGTTGACCGGATTGGTCATGGCACATAATAATGATGTCACTCTAAGTGCTGGTTCACACAAAGCACTACACAGCACTGGTGGCTAAAAGGATGGCAGTGTCTGTCTGTCGGCCCACCAGTTTGGTCTAGACTGGTGACTTATTGTATCTATTGCCATCATATTTTATTCAGACGTTCATGGTCTGAACAGGATGAATTGTAATATCTGCTGATCCCCTGAAATATTAACTTGTGCCATCATCAGGACAGCACTTCAGAGTGACTCAGGTGGTGTCAAGGTGTTATAGTATTCCAGAGTGTTCCCCAATCCCGAAGCTATGATTTTCAATACTATCAAAAATGCAGACGCTTCTCTTTCCATTAAACTGATACTGAGATTGATGACTGACAGTCATTGATCGCTGAGCACTTTACCATCGTAACATTTAAAAGGCACACTGTGAAAAGTGAACAGTGTTTCAGTGCATCACTGACTCGGTCTTATTATTTGTGTCACCACTAAAGCCATCTCTCTGATGGTGCTGTGACATCAGATGCTTCAGAAGTTACTGAGCACAGAAGTTAAGATTAATGAATTAATATTCAGTTTGTATTTGAGGTGTAATTTTTCTTTTCTGCAGGATGATAGCACAGGAGAGATGATCTTTGACGAAGTGTTTCATGCCTTGTCGAGGTGTTTGGCTGGTCTGGCTCAACCATTCAAAGTCCCTGGAACTGATCAACTGTTCAGGCCTAAAATCTTCATCACCATCTTGGCGTATTCATCAATTATTGGCCTCACTTCCCATCAGGTGATTAAAGTAGCTTACCTGTCATTCTGTTTTGTTTACTCCGCATGCTCCAAAAAGACTCAGGAGCCTTGGAATGAATGAGCTGAAATCAATGCAGGAGAGGGTAACTTAACACCTATTTGAAAAGTGTGTTTTACATCTGGACACAGCCAACATTACTGTATGATGTGGTCACAAGTGTGCTCTGGTGAAACTGTAACTCAGGATCCTTGAGTTCAGCTGGACCTACTTTTCAAGGGGCGTTACTCTTTAAAGAGTATTTATTTGAATGTAAACATCTTTAGTGGACTTAAAATGAAAAAAAAAATATTAAAAAAAGAGTGTGTGAATAGAGTGAATAGAAGTGACTGTTCATATCAGCTGTCAGTCACTTCTATTCACTCTGAGTAACTTGATTATAGGCCAACATGAAAGTTTACTGATGTTAGATAGTATGCAGCCGGTGTGTTTATTCAGATCAAGGTTGTTTGTGAGGGAAGACGCTCTGTTCTGACACTGATGTACTGTTTCCCACAACATAAACACAGTGTCACATCTTCTCTATGTACGTGATCTGGCTGATCATATCACCACAGTTTCAGGAGTCACATTCTCTCAGTTAAAATTTCATTTATAATAATTTAAGTTCCACATTCTGAGCTTAAGCTCAGAATTTCCAATCATCTCAAACAGCTTGGCCTTGCATAAAGATTCCTTATTATCATATATCGCATATCATATTTGTAATCTATCAATTTACCTGCATCTTTACTCCAATGGGCTTCTGCTCTCAAAATATAAAATTTTGTGGCATTTCTCAATTTTCTCGAATTCTAGTTTGAAAGAACTTGTCAAAAACTGTT
Source organism: Scortum barcoo (assembly GCA_023238725.1). NCBI lineage: Eukaryota > Metazoa > Chordata > Actinopteri > Centrarchiformes > Terapontidae > Scortum > Scortum barcoo. The sequence continues at coordinate 1,476,498 of CM041538.1, read as the reverse complement.
GGGACAGTCGTCCAGAGACTTAGTCAGGATCTTCAAAGGACAATGCTGAGTTAAAAATATCAAAGGAATTTCAAAACATAGGTCTGTTTAAATTCTACAAAAGTATGACCTATTAGCTATTATGAAAATAGATCATTTTCAGATATTCATTTGACTTCATTTAATTTTCTGAACATTAGTTTTATTACATACATCGAGCATGTTCGGCTCTGAAATATATTTTGCAATGAATTTCTGTTTTATCTGATTTTTAGGTTGGAGTCGGAACATGGATTAGGCTGCAAATTAAATAGTTTCTAACCTCACAGCCTACACATTTCACCTGAATCTTTTGCAGCTGAAGTTTAGAGCTTTAGTTTCTTCAAAAGTTGAACACATTTGTAATAAGCATATTTAATTAATCAATGTTAGCAAAGAGATGCATTAATGTTGTTTCTCAAAAACATCCTTCTGACCCTTAAATTTTTGTGTTTACCCCTAAGTTAAGAAGTGTCATGCTCTTAATAATATATACGTGCAGAGCCCTGGTCTGTTTCCATGTGATGCCTTTAGCTGCTGTAGATATTGTTGCTGTCCCCTGACAGCCTTGATGCCCTCTGTAGGTTTTGGTGCAGGGCTGTCAGCTTGATAGAACAGACCTCGATGAGTTCCTGCATCACATCTATCAGCAGCTCAGAGCAGTGGAGAGCAACATCGCACAAGTCCTACATCAGCAGCATGAACAGGTACTGTATTTACATTGTATTTTAAATTATCTTGAGAATTATCTTGAGATAGAAGATAGACTCAGAAAAAATTCTGATCAGAACTTTATGAGTTGAATCTGATTGGCCTGTTTTGGCTGGTGCATGTAGCTCACTTTTTGGGCTCTTTTGATAATTCCAATCATAGTTTAGGCAGTCCTAATAAAATCTACATATTTCACCTGTGCTGCTCTTTTTCATCATCTTAAGCTTTCTCAAATGACTCCCAGCTGCCCTCACTTATTTTATGATAATCTGATGTCACCATTTACTGGTCGATATAAAGGACTGTCACATCTTGTATGGTCTTTAGGGGTGATGATAATATACACCAATGCATTCATTATTCCTCTGCCTTTTAGTCTGTGGAGCTAGTCCAAAGTTCAGGTCTCCATAGCAACAACCTGGATGACCAGCCCCACAGGAAGCAGGGCATTTCCATGGTGTCAGCTGATATGGGTCTGGTCAGCATGGTACGCCAGGGCATCCTGGCCCTTCAGCTGCTGCCCCCTAACTCCAGTGCAGGTAGGTTTGTTTTTAAAATCCAATTGTTGAAATGTTTCCTAGATCCTCTTTGAAAAAGGTCCAAACTCCTCTAACAACCAGGACAGTCTTGGTGTGAAATGTTTCTTATAGTACCAACAGATTTCAAACAAATGTTTGTCATGTCTCTGTAACTTTCTCAATAGCCTACTGATCAATATATAATTGTAAGTGAGAGTAGTCAACTTCACTGAAACCTTTGAAGGACATGAAATTAAGTTTATTTTTCACATTAAATGACAGTCGCACATATTTTTCTGAGTCAGCAGAGTCAGCAGTATTTAAAAGATCATTAATAAAAACTAAAAAGTACAGTAGTCCAAGATTAGGACCTTGAGGCACCCTGCATGGTATAGTAGCTGTGTCAAATTTATGTTTGATAGTAAAACATTACTATCTATTATGTAATAATCCTCAAACCATATCAACACATTGTCTCTTAAAATCAAGATATGTTAGCAAGCAAAATATCCTAGCTTTTATTACATCTCCTGTCTTCCTCAGGGTTCGAGGAACTCCCATTAGGATACACATATTTCATAATAGGTTAAAATGGATCACTTGGAACAATTTTGGATTGATTTTCAGTGGCCCTTCCCTCAAAGGGGTCAAATAGACCCAAACGATGCCAGTTAAATGCCCCCACATGATCATGAAAATGTTTGGTGTAACTCCAGTTTCCTTTCGTGCACTGTTGTTTTGCTTGCTTTTACATCAGTTACTGTGACTGAAGGTGTAAAGGCATCAGTACAACTTGTTATTCAACCACTTCTTGTTCAGTTGCCATGCTGGAAAAGGAAAAAAGTATATCATAGCCTCCTTCTGTTTGCAAGGGAAGAATTTTGTCTCTTGCGTGTCTTTTAGTCATGATGTGATGAATCATACAAATGATGATACTTTCAGACAGTCTTTCCTTGAAGACAACCACCCTGCTGCATTCTGTTGTTCACAGGAAAAGTTACAGAAGTAGTTTTGACAAGAATGGGAATTTCCTGACCTGGTTTGAGGGTCTAAGGACAGAGGGTGTCACAACTGTACAGATTGTAAAGCCCTCAGAGGCAAACATGATGTTTGTGATTTTGGGCTTTAAATAAATGAGTTTGAAAATTTGATTTGAAGTAGCGAGATGTTCATACCCTGTTTACCTTTTTTAATGCCTGATAAGTGTGTACCAAAGCTGGGAGAAGTTCATCTTTTTTACACCTTTTTTACGCCGTCATGTGACTTTATCATACTTCATAATTAGAAGAGTATTGGAATTAGTTATTACCTTGTGTGCGTGTTCCAGGCATCATCATAATCACAGATGGAGTGACCAGTGTTCCTGATGTAGCTGTGTGTGAAACTCTGTTGAATCAGCTCAGGAGTGGAACCATTGCCTGCTCCTTTGTGCAGGTAAAGATGACAACGTCTCTGACTTTTTTGCATGTTACTCATAAGCGTTTTTTTCCAAATATATATAACATATAACAAATATTCATGTGACAGTGTTGTCAGGAATTCCCATTGTGTGCTTTTGGTGTGTTCTGTATTTGAATTTGTGGGTTTGTATTTTTTCTTTTTATCTTTTTACCCTAATTATGTAATGCTGTACTTGCCCACCAATATTCCAGTTTTAATCGTGGCATTGGCTTTATCCTCAACTGCTTTTGTAACTTGGACAATACAGAAAAGCTGATATTTTGAGAAAGTTGCAATAATGTATTCAGGGTTGTCGATTATAATCAGAGTAGAATTCATAACGTAGACACATGTCAACATACTCAATAATGCCATTCAAATAACTGCTACAAGGGCCTGTGTTCTGTGACAAAAATGGCTCCATGATCTTGAGCCAGAGTGGAGGAGACAATGTGCTGTTCTTCTTTGCTCCCATGTTTGTCCTTCCAGGTTGGTGGTGCATACTCCTATGACTGCAGCTTTGGCTACATCCCCAATGTAGAGCTGATGAAGTTTATCTCTTTGGCCACCTTTGGTTCATACTTGCCCAGCTGTCCTGAAGTAGACCTGAACAGCCACGAAATGAATGCCTACCACAAGGCCTTCTTAACCTACTCCTTTCTTAAGACCCCTGAATCTATGAACTCAGAGTACTTTTGTGGTGAGACATCTATGCATACTATATGTTTTGAAAATTAGTCTTTTGGTAGGTTCTTATTTTACTGACATGCTTTACCTGCATCTAAACTTGCACACCTGAGTTTAAGCCCCCCTTGATTAAAGATAAGCGCAAAGTTGAAATTTTGTGGAATAAGGGAGTTCTTCAAAAACATTTATGCACTGTTATGTAACATATACAGCCATTTTAAAGATTTTTTTTGAAGAGGCAGACATGAAATGGGTGAGAGGGATATGACATTCAACAAAGGTCGCCAGAACTGATCTGGTGACAGTTGTGACCATGTGGCCATGTGGTAACCAGGATGCTCCATACAGGCCATTTAAATTAAATACAATTTATTATCAAGAAAATTAAATGTGTATCATCTGCAAATAAAGTAAATAAAGTACATGTAATGTTTTGAAAACACACATAACTTACTTACAACAAAAACAATAACAGGCCTAACACTGAAGCTTGGGGACGTCTATGTCCTTTAGTATTTTGAATTATATCTATTTATTTTACAGGTACCTATATCCTAGGCACACAGTAATAATTAGTATAAGTAGTTATAGTTGTCATTAATGTTAATTGATTTCTATTATTTATGATCAATTTAATTTGATGTTCTTTTATAATATATCTGTTGAATGGTTTTTAATTTTATGTTGATTTTGGCAGTCCCTGTGAACAAAGGTGGTAGTGTTTCACCTAAGGTTAGGTTATATGTTCCCTCCGCCTCACTCCCTGCTGCGTGGAGACTACTTCAGCAGGAGGAGGGTGGGTGGCAGCTCTGGAAACGGACCTTCAGTTAGCAGCTGAAGCAACTCGAATTCAGCCAGAGCAAACCTCTGAGCTGTTTCATCCATTATTGCAATAATGCATAATTATTTATAATAGAACTAGAAACTAATAGAAAATGCCCAATCTTCTCAGTGTTGGCCTTATTTGCTTACAAGGTCATGGAGAGGCATCAGTATTAATTGAGACTGTTTCATAACCAGTTAGTTATCATTTTTCCTTTTGGCTCCATTGATAGCTTTTTCCAAATGAAAAGCCTTAGCTTTATTGGTATTTAAGATGATGATGAAAATAAATAGGCCTACATACTAACTATTTCAATGCTTTATAGTTTCCCAGCACAAACTGTTCAATGAGCATCTGGTATCAGCCAGCGGTAACCCCGCCCTGGTCATGAGGAGGAAGAAGCACACAGAGAAGGAAGTCCATGCTCATTTAATCAGTGTGGTGTCTGTGCGACTGAGAGAGGGCTACACCATCAGAGAGATCAGCCTTACCAAAGGTAAACGTCTGTCTTTACGCAAGTCTCAAATATTTGAAAAATCCTAGAGCAAATGACTCGGCAAGAGAGTGCAGTGTTCGACTTTTTATACTTGTTGGAAATGACGTTCTGGTTTCTTAAGGTGGGACTCAGCTGGAGGTGAAGCTAGTGTTGTTATGGAAACACAACATGCATATTGAGTATCTGGCGACTGCTTCCTGGCCATTGGACCCCGCCAAGAGAACCACCAGGGTGGAGGTAACGATGGAGGGAAGCTACGATATCCTGCATGACATAAGCTGCACCCAGAGGAAACCCATCACCAGCCCATACCGAACATCTGTCATCCGGCGCTTCTGGAACACACTGCAGAGGTACACCTGTCTGAAGTGTGAAAGTGTGATTTCCAGTAAATTGAAAAAAACAAATGGAGATTTTGTACACTTAAATAACAATGATACATTTGATGATGTTTGTTAGCTATTCTTTTAATTCTGGATGTGTTGTTAGCTAACTGCATGTGCTGTATGTCCTTCCAGCATCAACCAGACTGATCAGATGTTAGTGCACCTGCAGTCATTTAATTCGATTCCTGAGAACTACACGATTCCTGAGAGCACCAAAAATGGAGTTCCTCTGTTCTACATCCCTCCTGGCTCTACTACTCCGGTACTGTATTCTTTTGTGGGACTATCACCAGAAGTATAGAACTTAACATATGATAGCTTTAAGCTTTTGTGGAAGCTGAAGCACCTACCACTTCAGATTTATGAAACTTTCTCATATCACCAAAACACACAGATTTGACTGTAAATTGATAGGTCAGAACAAGAGGAAGGAAAAGAATGAAAACCTAACCATAACTTCACTTAAGTTAATACTATAGTTTTTTTTTTCTTTTTTTTTTGCCATAAATTCAATTTAATTTTATATAAAATTTTATTGACAAAACAAAGGATTGGTTCAAAGGAAGTAAGGCTTAAAATCAGTGTTCATCTTGACAATGTCTGCCTTCTACCATCCTAAAAACGTAGCAAGGATTCATGTGAAGTGCTGTCAATGAGATTTTTGGGGAGACCTGCCAGAAGAATAATCTAACCTTCTGGACATGAATATATGGATTAATGTCTCTGACAACTTCAGCTCATTCAGATACTGCCAGAATCCTAACAAAGACATCACACCAGTTCTCAAGTATCTTCCAGTGAGTCAAGGTATACAGTTGATAGCATTGTCTTTTAGCTTGTGAACCCTCTCTGTCTCTCAGGTCATCAGGTAGAGTTGCTGCTAACTGTTTCAGAGGATATAAGACTGGCACTAACATTAAATATCTTTTTTAATCTAGCTTAAAACTTCATGGAATTTGTTGACAATAAGAAAAAGTACCACCAAAACCTTTTAAAGACCAAAAAAGTCAGTAATTCAAGGATTCATGGCTACTGTGTGTTCCACAACGCCCATCTGCCTTCCTCCTAAAATCCTTGTATCCTTCCTTCTGTTTTCATACCTCCTTCAAATGAATGATCTCCTCTTTTCCAGGTCCTGTCATTGCAGCACAGTGGATCCAAAGACTCCTCTCAGTCTCAGTTTGCTTCCTACTGGAAGCCCATCCTGTCCATGGATGCCAACTTCTGGCAGAGATGGCTGCACATGCACCGCATTGCTATCATCCTTGAACATGACATGTGAGAAATATTTACTTGTTCTACTATTTAAAATTGATTGCAGATTGATACTAGCTAGACTAGATATAAGAGAGATGTCTGCAAAAAATGAAGATCACAGAAAAAGTGTGCATGTAGGATCATATGTTACTAACACTTGATGTGTTGTTTCTTTATTGAGGTCTGTCAGTTCTTCATTGCATTAATAATTTTGACCCTGCAGGCCTGTCCCCAAACACCTGCACACAGCTGGAAACAATGGACGGTACAGCACCATTCAGTGTCGAATCTCCCACTCTGCCCTCACATCACTGCTGAGGGACTGGAGCAGCTTTGTGCTGGTGGAGGGTTACTCATATGTTAAACTCATATACAGGTGAGACAACAGAATCTGAAACTAAGCTCTGATAGCTGTCATTTATTTGCAAATGGAAATACCATATGGTGTCAAGGGTATGAACTCTTTTTATATAATAGATTCTGTGGCTAAAATCAGTTATTAATTATTGATCATAGTATTGTCTGATCTGAGCTGGTGTTAATTATGTAACTTTGGCTAACAAGCCAAAACGTTTGGGTAACACTACCAAGGATGTTTTTCTTCTTATGGGAAATCCACGTTACATCATCCTCTGTCTCCACAGTTCATGTGACCAGCCTCCCACCTCCTTCTACCTGGTCCGTCTCATCTCGAAGACGCCCTGCATGGTGCTGCGTCTGGGCTTCCCTATTGGCACACCAGCCCATGTTAGAAACAAGGTAGTGAGACTCAAACATACAGGAGAACAGTGTCTCTGCAGCAGATCCTGCCTTTGTGAAGATGAATGTTTGGTGTGCAAGTTTCACAGAGGTGAAGGTTCCACTCTGGCTAATGGTTACTTTTACCCATGTTTGTATAGTTTATTTAACTCTGTGTTGGCTGTAGGTTGCAAGCATACAGACCATACCCGAGGTGAATGGAGCAACAAGAGATGATGAACTGCTGCTCTTTGTCACATGAAAACTGCATTTCTCTGTCTGTATGTGACAATGAAGTATCAGACGTGTGTACCAAACCCAAAATGTGTCTATATATCACCATGACAGTGATCATTTGTGTTTTTTAATAGATTGTAGATGAGCTGCGAGAGCAGATCCTCAAACTTCGCTTCCCTCATCGTGTTCAGAACAAAGAGGCGACCCCTAAGACCAAGAGAAAGGTTGCTAGCAACCTATCACCATCCAAATCTCCCTCCATCCCTGCTGCCAAACCTGCGCTTTCAGACAGACCCTGTGTGGTCATACTCAACAAACCTCTGGAGAAGCTGCTCATAAGGTCAGTGTAGGCCAGCATATGTCACAAAACACAGTAAGCCACAATAAAAAAAAAAAACCCAAAACACTATAGATAAGGTTTGTGCTCTGTCGAGTATTGTTTCCAACTGGCTGTGACTAAAAGTGAGTAAGACTATGATGTGGAAAGGATGTGGAAAGATACTAAGAAAGGTTCAACGACTCTGTGTGAAAGGAGGCTGCCAGGCAACCACATTTTAATGAAATGATCCACGGATGCTTTGCAGGTATGAGAAGCTGCCTTTGGACTTCAGGACTCCCTTCATTTTCAACATGGAGAACTTTCCTCAGCCCTCCAACAGTGCCGTCCCCCTCAGCATGGCGGCTAACCGGACAGCCTCCTCCACCCTGGCCTCTCTGTCCCGTTACTTTCTGCACCAGCGCTGGGTGTGGGCTGTTCAGAGCAGCCAAGGGCCGACCGTGGCTATGCAGGCTGTCGCTCACATCCTGTCTATGCTCTCTGAGTGAGTTCACACACTTCTTTGCGAATTTGTTGTGCCCATATTCAAGTAATATTTTAGGTTTGTTCAGAAAAAGCTATTTATTCATCAACATTAGAAAACATAGTTGTATTTGTTGCTTTTTCTTAATCATTCATTAGAATTATAAAACTAAAATGTAAAGTAACACTAGTAAAGTTAAAAGTTAAAGTAACTGTAATGAGGCTGTTGCTTAATTACTAACTTTTCTGCTTATGCAGACGTGTTGCTACGTCCTTGTTCACCTGTTCTGATACACACACAGCATGTCAGTACACCAGAGTCATGTCACATTCACTTGCTATTTTTTGAATGCTGATGACTAACAAAATTCAAAACTTCCTACTTGAAATTTTCTGGTGTTTACTGTATAACAGGGCAGTTGCATCAAGGCAACACAGTATTTTATAGCACATTTCAACAACAGGGTATATCAAAGTGCTTTACACATTATCAACACAGGTTGGTAGTGTATTCCATACACTCAGCATTGCAACAGACTTAAAACAGCTAAGAGTAATTCATTTTTGATAGTTTGGTAGTAAATGTGACCTGAAGTTTCTTATTTTTTATTGCAGAATTTTAAATGTTTCTGTACTGTTTGGCTCATAAATGTTTAAAGACACAGCAGCTGGGTTGGTTTAACATGGAACCATGATGTCTGTGTAGGATCCGTGTATCAGAAGGATTTCACTTTGCGGCCAGCGGAGAGGGCATCGTTAACATGGTGATTGAGCTGCCGATGAAGGTAAAGACCAGCAGGATGCCAAAAAAGTTTTCCATTTGCACTATTTTGGTTGGTTTTATCTTCAGTACGGTAATATTAATGTCCATTTGTGTGTGATAATTCTAGTTGTCCTGATATGTTTTCACTGGATTGAATTTCTGTCCTCAGGGCATGTCAGGGGATATGGACAAAGAGAGTCACTCTTGTATTGTTCAGTACATCCTCTTTCCACCTCACTCTACATCTACAAAGGACAGGTAAGACTGGCAGTAATTATCTGTGCAGAACACCTTGTTTTAACTATTGTGGTCAGACTGACATACTTAAAACATGCAGCCCCCTCTGTAAAGTGAATATGGTATTGACACTGGGGGCTGTAATGGTTCGTTTGACAGCCTGTTGTTTTTTGTCTTTCATGGGATTCCAGCTTCTCCACTGATGATGACAACGACACAGAGGTGGAGGCTGTAGACATGGACACAGAGCTGAACCTCGTGACAGAGTGCTGGGTAGAACCGCAGAATGGCACTGTGATGAAATGCATGGACCAGCATCGCCACTTCCAGGGCCTCAAGTACCAGGAGATCCCTCAAGCAGTGTGTAGACCTTGTTTATACAGCAGATAGCTTCACAGTGATAATCTGTCCATACACTCATACATTATAAAATGGAGTTAAGAGTGGGATCTAGGGATGAGTTGCAATCTCTGTGTGCACGCAAAGAGCTCAGCTTAGTGTTTAGGTTTCTGTATTTAAGGTAAATTTGTATTAAAGAAGCATTAGGCTGTATCTAATAGTGACAATCTGTGTTGTTATAGATCTTTCCAAGGGATCTGGCCTGTATGTCCACTATGATGACTTTTGAGTATTTGAGCCAACTGTGTCAGAATAAGGACCAGGTCTGCTCACTGCCAGCTGGACTCAAGGACCTGAGAGGTGATAAAACACACTACCGGTTATAATGTCACATTTTGTACATTATTAATTGACACGGTACTTACTATGCAGCTTTTGGCCAACAGCAGTGGGGGAGTATTCAGACCCTTAACTTCAGTAAAAGTAGCAATACCACATTATCAAAATTACTAGATGTAACAAAAGTAAAAGTAATCATTATATTTAAAAAAATGTCCCCTTGAGTGTTATACTATTCTTATTCTAGTATTTCTATCTGCCATCCTCTTTTTTTTTTGTTTGTTGATTTTATAGGGGGTTGATACAACATCCCTGTAGTGCAGTAAATACCATAAATTCTCAAAGAAAAAGCAGTATTCAAAAATTTGATTCTCAAAGAATAACAAGGGCATAATAAACCAAGCATAATGTACATTTCCACAGCAGTACTGAAAGACATTCAGTGAAAAATCAGCAAGGATGAGGGAGTATTCTGGTCTTTGGACTGCTTAAAGGCTTTTAATGTTAGGCAGCTTGGAGCCTTGGAAATAACTGAAGATTTATCAATTACTTGCCAGGGTAGAAATGTATTTGTGTTGTAGCCTTGCTCTATGTCAAAGTCAAAGTCTTTGGAGATTGATGGATGGATTTGCTGTGTGTGTGCAGGAGAAGTAGTGACCTCTGAGGACAGCATTCACATGGTTCCTTTCCAGTTTGACCTCATTCAGCTGCTCCCAAAATGTCAGCAGATTGAGCTCTTCTTCCTCACATTCAGTACAGGTACTCTACTTACATGGTCCATCTGTGCACTTTATTTGAACAATGTGAATAATAAGATTTAGACTATATAGTATACAGTACCCACAACTGTGTTATATCTGACCTAACAGTGCAATTTACAAAAAAACAACAACAACACAAAAGTCAAGGAATATCAGATAATACTTAAGAATCAGTGTTTTCTGTTGTCATTTGTGTCTTCACCTTTGTGTTTGCAGCTGTGGAGAGTGAGGAGCAGGTTCACAGCTCCCCCTGTCTGCCCAACGAGCTGCTGCTCAGCCTCTTCCACAGCAGCCTAGAGCATGAGCTCAGTGACAGGGAGATCCCATTAGCTGAAAGCGACCACATCACCTTCATGCACCATATCTTAGAGCGAGAACGAGACGGCCATGTCGCCCCTTTCTCCTTACCTGTTATTAAAGGTCGGTACATTTGTCAGCTGTTACTCTAGCCAATGTATGTGATTTTGTGTTTACTTCCACATAAACAGACCTTCAGAGATGATATCAACATTCAGTTTTTATCAGATAAAGGAAGGGCTTTCTGATGAGTCACTGTCTCTCACTATTTCTGCCTCTTATGTTTTTCCAGAGGAGGTTGTGAAGCCTCCGGACAGACAGGACACTATGACATCATTCCACACCACTGGCAGCAGCAAAGAGGTGATGGGATCCACCAGCACTTTACAGGTAATCAACCCCATCCATAAAAAAACTTAATGCAAATTCGCATTCAAATGTAAAGCCATAGTAGTTGGTACATGTTACATAGCAGTAATTAAAAAAAAAAAATCATATGTAGTACAATATCAGAATTAAATTTTGTTTGGTAATATATTCATATAGCTGGCACTAAGGTACGTTTACATCACAGATAAAGAAGAAGCTTTTGGTCTGTGGCCTCAACCCTGCATGTGTACAGAAAAGATCAACCCAAAAAAATCACACTACAAGCGAATTACAAGAAAATTCAGTATGTTGCTGCTGCTCTGTTTCAATACTTTTCATTCACCAATTACATACAGTCTGCTGTTTTTCAATTACTGTAAAACTAGTGTCAATGAAACTGAACACTTAATCACTACTAACACTTGCGAACCATAACCCTGCTGATTTTTTTGTTTTTAAGCCTACCAAGTGTAAATGTACTGCTCCGTTACTGAGCCCTTAAAAGTACAGCGATAAACACGTGTTTCCTGTCTATCTTTGGCAGAGTTTCAGTAATGCAGATCTTGTGGATGAAGAGCCCTTGCTGGGAGAGAGGAGCTGCTCTTTGCCGCAGTGGAGGTGCTATGCCAAGTACATCAGCTCCCAGCAGATTCTCCTCACCTTCCTCCCTGCTTCCTTCACAGGTGAACCTCGAATTTAGTTTACAATAATGTGGTTTTCAGCCTCTTTCTCTGATGTACAAAAGTTAAATGTGGACTGTGGATGTTTATTTTGCAGATGTTCTGATGTTGATGGCATCAGGGCTGGAGACAGAGCCTCAGAGTAACGTCAGCACGCAGGAGGATGACACTCCCAGCAACAAATCTCAGACTGACTCCCTGTCTGGCTCTACCAGTGGGTTCGAGAGGTCTGAATCTGGCTTCAGTCTGGCGAGTAAACTGCGAAGGAGCTCCAGCAGCGGACACTTCACCGCCAGATCTCCTGTGCTCTCACCACGATCCGAGGGCCAAACTGTGCCAGCTGACTCCCCGATGTTGGACCAGGACAGCTGGGACAGCAGAGTATCGGAGACAGAGACGGAAACCCCAGGCTCAGGTCGGTTAATGCTCTTGTCCAGAGTTGTAGTCAAGACCGAACTGATGTAGTCCACTCAAAAATGGGTTAAGAGACAAAGTCAAGAAATGTGTCACACTTCCTAACTGTTACCGCATTGAATGATTTCTGGAAAGAATCTTCTTTTCTAACTTTTTCAGATCTGGGAGAAAAAGAGGGAGTCCAGTTCTCTGAACCACAGAAGGCAGATTTCCACATCAGCTTCAGCAGGCAGATTTCTCAGCAGAGTACCAGTGAAGGCAGCCAATTAAAGTGTCCAGTCTACGTCTACAACTGTTCCCTGGAGCACCTCAAGGAGCAGTTGGTACATCCAAACTCTAGCCGCCAGCCCAGGGACATCTTCTTCAGGTACTGCAGGAAGAAAGACAAAGGGAGGGTCCCACTGTTAAAAGAAAGAAGACTGCAACCCATGTGACAGTACTGAAGTAAAGTAAAGTAGTGAAGTAATTACAGTACTAATCAGGATTCTAGGTTTTAAATAGTGATCAGTACTGTGAGATTTTTCACTCTCCAGACATTTAAACAGCTGGGCTGCTCTGCAGCAGAAACATACTCTGTGATCAGCTTGTTCAGCTCTATACCAACTGTCAACTCCTAAATTAGAAGTAATCAAGTGAACAGTATTGATCTTAGTATTTATTTATTATACTATCAGCATTAATCATCAGGATAATTCTGTTCAGTTCAACTTGGATCTTATTTTTGTAGTTTTGTAGTAATAATGTACTCAGTTTTGAAGTCTGGGACCACAATGAACCAAAGGGTAGTCAGCCAACTCAAATAGAGTAGATAATATGTTAATGTTGTAGTAGTAGTACTGTAGTAGTGATTTTGAATGATTAACAGTAAAATGAACAGTAAGATCAAAAGATCAGATGTCATCTGACAGAGTATGCTCTGTTCAGGACTCTCTAGCCAAATTTCAAGCCAACTCCATTCTCTTCTTCGTATCATTATCTCCTGTAAGTTTGAGTTTAAGCCTCTTTTCACCATCAATGGTAAATACAAAATAATTTTAAACTGTGTTTTGAAAATTAGTTTCAAATTCACCTTGGGAATTATAGATTACGTCTGTCTGCAGACATGTGCTTTTGACTTCATTGAACAGGAAGATAAATCAAAATGTCTTTTGTGCTAATGATTCAAAGTGGAGAGTTTATGGCCATCCAAGCTGCAGATATGCTAACATTCAGCTAACATTGCTGTCTTTTAAATCATTTGGTTGTTAACAGCCTGTCTGATGTGTAAGTACTTTGTGTTCCCAGATTTCAGCAATCACTTTGGTGAGTACAGTGTTATCATAACTGATATAAATGATGGACAAAGCTACAGAAAGAAGAGCCAAGTTGTAACGGATCATGGATCATGCTTTAACTGAATAATCTCCACGCCATAATATGCCATAACTGACCCCTGAATTTTGTCATAAGTAAGTTGCAGTCCAGATGTTAACATGTGTGTCTCTGGTTGTCTTCACACGTGAGAATAGAGCTCAAGATGCTGAATCCTGGGAGATGGATCAGCAGATGAAGTTCAGGTAGCACTGCTTGATTCTGTTTGTCTGCTCTCCTTCGCTCTCTGCTGAGGTGCTGCTCAATTTTCATTGGATGCCTCTGAGAACTTAGAACATGCTTCTTTTCTGCAGAGTGGAAAAGTGTTGCTTTTCTAATACTGTAGGCTACAAAGCCATCTTCCCTTCACAGGCTTGTCTGTGCTTCCTCCTCAGACATGTGTTGCTACATACACACAGTAGGTGCAGTGCTATCACATGAGTCATGAGTTGACACATTTCTTGTTTAAAACTTCTGCTGTCATTACTGTATCACTTAATCATCATCACCAGGAAGTCAGGAAACCAGGAAAGAGGGTTTTTATCCAGAAACATTATACCATACAAGAGGTAGTGCCAAATATTAAGGAAATATTTGGTTCAAGGATACCTGTGTTTGTGCATTAAACCTGAACCTTCCAGTTTGTGATGGCAGTTGATCATGAGGAGGGCTTCTTGGTTTGTTTGGGTTCTCTGGGGCATTCATTTTACAGGAAAGCACAAATTGCCTTTATCTTTTTCTGCCTGTTGAAGCTACACTTAACATATATATTAACAATAACTGTGACCATGTTAAATGTTCACACATTAGTTGGTCAAACTAATCTCACACAGAACCTTTCCCACTGCAGATCCCCGCAGCTCTACAAAACGTCATTACTTCATATGTAACTGTTTGCTAACATGTTGTGCAAGTGGAGACCAAATCAGCTGTTAAGTGTTTGATCATGATGTTTCACAGACTTACTTTTTTAAGTTATTTTACTGTTTTTGTCTGAAGACAAAGAGCAACACCCAGGCATTTGACAGTGGCATTGAGCAAAAGAAATATTCCTTTAAATGGGAATTTCTCTAACAGTAATAATAACATGCACAGGTACAGCCAGGAATATTGCTAACTAGTGCACTCAGTTGACTACCCAGGGTTCCATGCAGACACAAATAAAATACAACAGTGCTCAGACTGTTGAAATGGGCATGTTTTTATATTTTGTTCTTGAAGTGCATCCATCACAACTACAACAAATATTATATCTGCTTTCCTTTTTATTTGGAGAACCACATACACTGGTGAGAAAAAAGGATCAAGTTTCTGATGCTACTAAAAGTCATTGAGCAAGAATTATTTACTAGGGGCATATCATATTATATTATTGCTGGGAAAAGTTGTGTGAAGTTCCTGTAATGTAGTGTGTACAGCATGTAGCGGATAATTGATTCATCAACATACTGTGATATAAATGTCACAAATACAGCAGTGTCACATTACAGCACATTCTTTTTAGATGCAGAGACACAGAGAGATCCTCTTCTCTGGAGACATTTTAATTTGAAAACTGTTGTGCTTTCCTCCAGATCAGCCTTCTGTTAGTTGATGTCAGTTTTTGATGGTGATGGCCTGTGTGTATGGAGTCTGAAGTGTGCCACCAGAATGATTGAGCAAATATAATTTTGTTTCATATTGTTAATTAAATTTTATTTAAATGCAAACTCATTTAACAAATTATTTTAACTTTTTAAGATGCATGACTTTATTCATTCTTAAGAATTTAACACTACACGATCATTTTTCACGATCACGGTCATTTTTCTGATGGTACTTCATACTCCATAGATCTGGTTATATTGCTGTTCATGACTCTGAAGAACATTATGAACTGAAATTAATTTACTTCTAAAAGTTAAGTGTGTGTAGTACTAAGAACTTAGACCACACATGAGCTATACACCCTATGGCTCAGTGTGTTGTACTACAGCATGCTGCAGTGTTACAGGGGAGTGTGTATGTTGCAGCAGTTTGTCTTGAGCGACCTTTTGACAGTCTGCTGTCATGGACGAAAACACATTGCTGCAAAAGTGCCATCTTTGTCATCAAGGTCTTTTTTCACTTGTTTCATGTCTCTCCCTCCTTTTGGTCTCATAAATGAAGGAATAATATTTCAGCTGTCCCTCACAGGCTTTTTGGCTTCTTTGACTTTGCTTACTATAGTGGAGATCTGGGCTAAAGCTGTCTATATGCTTATGCAAAATAACATGGAATTGAATTGTCTGTATTTTTTACTTATATTGTATTTTTACACATAGAGATTATGAGATGATGTGGATAAACATCAATCTATTGGGCAATATTAAATTAAGTTCTAGTCTATGGTTGTTTATTAGTCTTTCTAACTGAGCATGTTTATTTCCTGTCTTTGCTGTGCTTTTGTCCACTGGTAGGTCACTGTCTCAGGATCGCAGCAGTCCGTCTCCTTGGACTGACCTTCTGGCTCAACCTCACAAACACAAGGAGCTGGCCAACTACTGCAGCCTGCTGCAAGAGCATTACCACCAGAGCTACGTCAGAGGTGAGCTCCCTCAACCAACACACACTCAGAAGAAGATATGTTTGCCTGAGAATTATTAGGAACAAATTCAAAAGCCCAAACTTTTGTCTGTCACCATCATTCTGCCCTGGTACAGTGCACATTGTTACACTATGACTCCTGTATCAAATCCTGTAACTAAGACATGTTATCTGGATCGGGCTTTCTAAAGATTGCTTCTTATCAACTCCTGTATAAGATTATAGGGAAAGGAAATTACTTGGTACCGAAAGTACCGAAAGTCCTCTTCTTCGATCCAGACTGAATATCTCAACAACAGTTTGACAGATTCATCTGAAATTTGGTTAACTTCATCATGGCCCTGAAAGGATGAATTTTAATCACCATAATCTCTTGAGATTTCATCCATCACCACCCTAGAGACAAACTCTTTTCCAATATTTTAGTTAATGACCAGACATTTACTAAACTAATAACATTCCCACCAGAATGAATGTTTCAATGCAAATTCAAGTACAAAGTGCTTTGACTCATTTCCATTACCTGTGATACCATCACACATTGGACTAAACCCAATGAACTCAGTATAGCTACAGTTTATTACGACTCATGTATAATTCCATAATATGATTGATGATGTTCTCTGTACATGTGGCATCTATTGCACGTCTGTCCGTCCCAGGGAGAGGGATCCCTCATCTGTGGCTCTTCCTCAGGTTTCTTCTTTTTCTTTTTCCATAAAGGCTTTTTTTGAAGTTTTTCCTGACTCGGTTCGAGTTGAGGGTCTAAGGACAGAGGGTGTCACAACTGTGCAGATTGTAAAGCCCTCCTGAGGCAAACAATGTTTGTGATTTTGGGCTCTAAATAAATAAAATTTGATTTGATTTGATTTGAATAACACAAAAATCACATGAAGATATCAGATAAGCTAAAATGAGGACAGATTGATTTGTAGAATAACGAGGCATTGCAGTGCAAAATATGAATGTTTATAGTCTCAAACTGAATTTAAACCGCAGCTGCAAACTAAAGTCTTCAGCACTTTAGAAAGTGCCACCCAGTTTTCCTGTCTAGTAATATGTATTATTTTATATCTGCATAGATATGAGCTTTGAGGGATTAACAAGACCAAAACCCTTACACCGGTGCTTGGATGTCATTCTTAACTGACAAACTTCAAAATGTTTATGTCCAGGAAGGTGTTTCATTAAAAATGGGAGGTTTGATAAGGGCCTTAAAAAGTGGCTTGATAACTGCATGGCCTGTGGGAAAGTGTCAGAACAAAGTGTTGACTGTTTGCAGAAGATCTGATGACATTTAGTTAAAAATATTTTAGAAAAACCTGAATGAAGAATGTTAAGGCCACAGGAGGAGGATTTCAGAAAAGTTTAATCTGATGTTATATGATTGATTGGATCAAACTGAGTCAAAGTGTAAACTGTCACTGACTAGATAAAATGTTTAAAAGTGCTCAGGCATGTTTCGGGTTGGTTGATTGGTGAGTTGTTCTGCTGTAATGCTGCAAAAAACGGACAGTTCTACTTTAAGACAAAGATGTTTCCAAAGTGTGTTCCAATGGCAGTGTGTGCAACACAGCATCGGTTACTGATTTGCTCACTGTGTTCCTCAGGTGTGTACCGCAGCCTGCAGCAGTCCTATAACATCAGCTCCCAGGATGTGCTGATGGCCATGGACTACTGTGAAGAATCCCTCCAGGAGATCGATGTCACCTCCTTCCTGCAGACCCTTTGTGGACACATCAGGGTCTTCAGGGAGCACGGTGAAGCTCCAGGATGGCGAGGGAATCCAAAACCTTCAAGGAGCTCTGCCACTTTTATCATCGGAGAGGTTGAGGAGGACCGACCAGATGACAGGACTGCCATGGCTTCCTCGTCCAGGTTAGATATTGTATATTAAACATAAACAACATTTACCACTTTTTATGGTTTATTGCATCAGGCTAAAAGAATGTATCGTATAGAATGTACAGTATAATACAGCATGTTATGAACAGGGTGTGGCAAATAACAGTAGAGATAAACAACTAGAGGAACCTTACACTGGAGTCCCAGCTCTCTTGATGCATTTCAGACTGATTAGATGATTATGATGTCATAGGTTATTTTACTATATATATCGTCCATACGGATTTTATTGATTTTAGTATCTACCCACTGTTTTTTTCGACTCTAAACATACAGTCATTTGTTTATGATAAATTTAATCAGTGATGTAATGGGAATGATGATGATGGCTTGGGAACCAGAGGGTCGCTGGTTCAAGTCCCCACAGACCAGTCTACATATGGAGGTGGACTGGTAGCTGGAGAGGTGCCAGTTCACCTCCTGAGCACTGCCGAGGTGCCCTTGAGCAAGGCAACCAAACCCCAAAACTTGCTCGGGGCGCACTGAGGGTGCAGCCCCCTCGCTCTGTCTCTCCGCTAATTGCATGTGCGTGTGTGTATTCAGACTTGTGTGTGTAAAATGTAGTCTATACCAGAGTGAAAAAAATTAATTTCCTTCGGGATGAATAAAGTGTGTAATGTAATTTAATTTAATTTTATTAATGTAATATAGTATTGATATGGAGGATGCCAGTGAAGCAGAATCTAGAGGGAAGTCCTCTGCTCCCACATCTCCACTGATCCTGGATGAGTCCAAGACAGCCAAGATCCCGGAGTTCCCACTGACACTGCTTCAGACACAGCCCAAGTGTGAAGTGTATCCAGACCTGCACAAAATCATACAGGTATCATCTGAAATCTCAGTTAAAGACTCACAAAGGACTGATGTCCTGCTCTCAATTTTATATTTTCAAAGTAGACCTTGTTTTTCCTTTTGATCATAGACTCCCCTCTGAGTAATTAGTACATACATGAGCTGATAAACTAACAAAGTGAAACTGACATCCTTCAAAGTATAACATAATCATTCAACAGGACAAATTCATGGAGATCGTGTCTCAGTATTTCAAACCTGTGCCCTCCAATCCACACTACTTCTTCTACTGCCCACTGTCATCCAAGAAAGAGGTGAGTCGACAGTGTTGTGTTTTGCATTTCTGATTGTTATCTTCTGTTGTGGACGGTCTCACTTTGCTTTCTTTTAAATTCTTATTATTGTCCAGGTTGATAATGAGTATCGGAGATTGTATAAAGTGAAAATGATTGTACACCCTGGCTGGGGCAGAAAACAGCAGAGGAATGATTATTTCTTAAACCAAAGAAAATTCTGTTGTAATAGATAAATGAATGTTGTCTGAGAGTAATTTGTACAAGTGAAAACCAGTCAGATATTTGTCAGCTCTCTCACATCCCCACATGAATGCTGCTGTTGATTAGACTGGGTGAACCTTTGCACTTTGGTGTGTCTCTTCAGGAGGACTCTGAGGACGGTGAGATAGGGAGACGACCCAGTGAGGAGCTGGTGTCAGAGGCAGAGCCAGCTACTGAGGATGGTAAGGATCATTCAAAAATGTTTTGCTTTAATTAGGTCTTTTAAACTTATTTCCATCGTAGCTAGGTACACTCAAATAGATCAAATTTCATGTTTTCTATAGCTTATATCAGTTGCACTGACTATCGTAAAAAGGAGCAACATGGGACAGATTCTTAAATAAGGTTAAGTCAGTCAGGTGAGGTCAAGTTAAGTTTGTTAAAGTTAGTTAGATTAACTCAGGTTGGCTTCAGTTAACAGATTAAATTAAGTCTGTATCTTATTAAATACATACAACCCAATTGGCTAACTTGCTATCCGTGCTTTGTGAAATACTCCTCAGTATGGTGATGACCACTTTATTGTTTTGTGTGTAGAAAATATGTCAGGCTGCTGCATCATGACAGAGAGCGACACAGATCTGGTGGTGGAGTATGAGGAGAATCCAGGCACCAGCTCCCATGGAGAAGGTGAAGACCAGTCAGACCTGTCAGACTCCAACACTGTGAATCAGGACCAGGACTCCTTCAGCATCCTGGAGGGAGACTCCCTGCTGGAGCCCGAGGGGCCACAGCTGGACATGCCACCGCTGTTTTTTCATGTCACCTGTTCAGTCAATATGAAAAGCTGCCATGGCTCCATGCCTATACAAACACTGCCTACCTGTCTTGGTGAGTATGTTAACACACATTGCTGATGACCAGTCCACCTAGGATAGTCTCTCACATTCATTCTAGGATAGTTTCTCATATATTAAAGAAGGCTTTAATTTTGCCAGTATATAAAACTGTACTTCAGATTTTAAATAAAAAGTAAAAGTTCCTTCAAAACAACTGTTTGTGTTTTTTTCACCTTTGTCTTGTTATTTAGTTAATCACTGAGACTATTACTTTTGTTGCAGTGCTGATTTCAGTTGTGTGATTGCAGATGAGATTATTTCCTGCCTGGAGAATGCGGAGGCCTTACAGTCAGTGGACTTGAATGAGCTCTCGGTCACATTAGATATATTTGTCCTGACACTACCTCTGGAGATTGAAGTCATGGCTGATTTCCATCATAACAGGTAAGTCAAAGTTTCAGTCAAAAGCCACAGTTCAGCAGGTTGGTGAGAAATGTGGATTACAAAGGTTAAGTTGGACAGGATGCATTTGAATTCAGTGGAATAGAGATTAAAAACAGCTGATGAATTGTTTCAGCGGTTTGTCAATCAAAAACAGTAGTTAACTATAGTTGCCTGTACCCAGCTTCTCCAGTGTGAGAACATGTTGCTTTCCTTTGTTTGAGGCCATAGTAAACTGAACGTCTTTTGGACTTCAGGTTAGCCAAAACAAGCAGTTTGAAGTCATCTTCAAGTCTGAGCACTTGCTGTGGGAACTCAACAGGGTTTCAGTTTAACTCAGCTTAAAATCAGTGTGTGTCAACAAAATAATGTATGTTATTAGAATAATAAAAAAAAGTGCTGTAATGGCAGACAAATCCTACACATTGTAACTTTATAAACAGTAGAAGACACATATAAAACATCTAAAACAGTTATCCTAAAGTTTTCAGATGTCCCCTGATGTGATGGTAATGTAGCTCCACTCAGTAAATGTGATTGTATGAGGAGATCTGCCGTAGTTTCATCATTCACACTTCTTCTTTGTGTGCAGGTACACCTCAGAGAGCAGTGTGTCCCTGAATCGTTCACCAGGACAGCCCTCCTCCTACCGCTCTGATGAGGAGCTGATGTTAGTGTTGGACAGTCTGAGGGGATCTGGTGTTGATGGGTATGTTTGTTCAACACATACACAAGACATGTTCTACAGGAAAATCCTGAGCTGAGCTTCTTCTGATTGAACCTGACTGTGTCAATCACAGTCTCTGACATCTGTCTTGTCTTCCATCAGGGTCTCTGGTGATCCCTTATCCAAACTTCCAGTTCCTCACAAGTTGGCAATTCTGGCTACAATGGACGAGGTGAGGCTTGTCATCAAAACAGCAGCACATCAATACAATAACTAATTAATGCAACATATGGAAGAGAATTTCTTTTTCGCTTTACCCAAATATGCACACGATTCACTGAAAGTACACTTTCACATAAAAATCCATCATGTTTTCCCTCGATATATTTATTAAAATCAGTTGGCTTTACAATAGGACATTAAAACTATGTTAAATAAAACATAATAATAGAGGGCTTGCAGTGGAATTCACTGATCACATTTATGTGCATAACTAAATGAACTCTTTGCTTTTTGTACTGACCTAGAACAAAGTTTACCTGTTGAGTTTTTGTCCTGTCTTAAAGCACTTTATTGAACACGGACATTGTAAATACATCTTTATAAAAAACCATATTTTTGATTCAGATTTCCTTTATTAGTCCCACAGTGGGGAAATTTACAGCACAACAGCAGCAAAAACACACAATGGAAAATAGATAGTAAGAAATGCAAGACATAGAATAATAAAGTAAGAAATAATAATAAAATATAGAATATAAAAAATACAAATAAAAAATAATTAAAAAAAAAAAACAATCCAAGATGAATAATTATAACTATGACTCTAAGTAAGTCTGTACATAGTACAGAGGGAGTGTGCCTGAGAATATACATATAAGAAATATATAGTATCTCAGGTGTAAATGAGTGCAAAACAGTGAAATGAACAGTGAAGCAGAAGTGTAGCATTATTGCACAGAGTCCAGTTATAAGTCAGTTATTTGTTGTTTATTTGTTTATTGTCTATTATCTGCAGACTAGCGGGCATTTTGTTTGTTGTGTAGTCTGACAGCAGCAGGCAGGAAGGACCTGCGGTACCTCTCCTTCACACAGTGTGGATGGAGCAGCCGCTCACTGAAGGAGCTGCCCAGAGCTGTCAGAGTGTCCTGTAGAGGGTGGGACGTGTTGTTTAACAGGGACGACAGCTTAGCCATCATCCTCCCGTTTCCCACCACCTCCACTGAGTCCAGGGGGCATCCCAGGACAGAGCTGGCCCTCCTCACCAGTCTGTCCATTCTCCTCCTGTCCCTGTCTGTGATGCTCCAGCAGACTATCCCATAAAAGATGGCTGATGCCACCACAGAGTCATAGGAGTCCTGAAGAGTCCTGAAGTCCTGAGGAGTGGTCCCTGCACTCCAAAAGACCTCAGCCTCCTGAGCAGGAACAGTCTGCTGTTGCCCTTCTTGACAAGGGCATCACTGTTGTCCGACCAGTCCAGACTGTCATTTAGGTGAACACCCAGGTACTTGTAGGACTTCACAAAGCAACTTCGATGTCCATTCCCTGGATGTTCACCGGTGCAGGCGGAGAGCTACGTCTACGCCTGCGGAAATCCACCACCAGCTCCTTGGTTTTACCAGCGTTGATCTGGAGGTTGTTCCGCAGGCACCAGTCCTGCAAAGTCCTGAATAAATCCTCTGTACTCTCTGTCGTCCCCATCTGTGATGAAGCCAACAACAGCAGAGTCATCAGAGAACTTCTGGAGTTGATACAGGTTGTTGTTTTGTTTTGTGAGAAAAGTCTGCAGTGTAGAGGGTGAACAGGAAAGGAGCCAGAACCGTTCCCTGCATGGAGCACCGGTGCTGCAGAGAAGCCTGTCTGAGTCAGAGCCTCTGCACCCTCACAAACTGTGGTCTGTCTTGATGGCCATATTTTTGCATTTTGCACACACACTGCAATGATGAGCTTTTCTTGGTTTTACTCTTTGTGTTTCAGATTCGCTGGTTGCTGGAGGATGAAATTGTCTCTGCTCTGCGTCACTCTCGGGTCATCAGCTTGGCCACATTGCAGAAAGTAGCAGAGCATGTAGTGCGCTCCAGCGGGAGACCACACTGCCACTGTGAAGATGTCCCATTGCAGTTTGTCTTTGGGCCTGAGCAGTCCCTGGAAAAATTCAAAGAGGCAAGGACACACACACACATTTGCTGATTGTTTTTTTAACAATATTTTATTGATTTTCACTCAGTAATGAATCTGGAGTAATATTCATTTCAGAATGTTAATCCTGCTGATAAGTGAGATTGGTAGAGAGGTCCATCGCTCTAATGAATTAATAATTGATTAATTGAATCATATATCTATATCAGTATGCCTGACTACTTATGTACCTAAATATGTGAAGCAGTCCGTGACATTGTAGTACGTGTCCTCTTGACCTGGATTGCTTCACTCCTCCACATTAAATGGTATAAATAAGGATTTGGAATTGAAAATTTTATAACACGAAATTTTTCCATAGGTTTCAATCAGGTTTAGCAATGCAGGGACAGAGTAAGGATAGAGTTTCCCAAATGGCTCAAAAATAAGATCACATCATCGGCACACAGTGTAATCTGGTTCTCCAGATGCTCAACCAGAACACCAGTTATTCCTACATGTGAGCATACTGCTATTGCAAATTCTTACTATACCTACTGATCTTGCTAAAATAGAAGTGCCAATAATAATCATCATAATACTTTTCTAGACCCAAAGCTCTAGATAAAAACAAATTAAGGGCAGCCTCTAAATATCAAGGCCCTTTGAACTATTAGTGTTGGTAAGAATTTCAGCAGTGGTCTTACCCATTTGGGCCTGCTCAACTGTGCTTGGAATAAAATCTTCTATCCTCCTAGTTAGTACTTCATACTTTCTCTTTCACCTCACAGTCTCTAAATTTAGGAAGCTAATTGGATGCAGATTTCCACACTTATCATTAGGTTTCCCAGTAAGTAAAATAACCAATGGCTCTCTCACTGATGTGGGAAAAATCCAAAAAACAGTATATCTACCGGGAGTCCATCAGGGCCACCTCTTTCCCTATTTTCAGATTTTCAAAAAGATCATCTTTTAGTGACAAACTGGAATCAAGTAAAATTGTTGAGGTTTCTGAGATGTGGGGAATGTCTATACCAAAGTCTCGTCCTGTGCTGTAGGGTTGGGAGAGCATTCTGAACCATATGATGACTCAAAAATATTTAAAGCTTTGTTTTTCACTAAAGGGTCTGCTATAGTGTTGCCGGTGTCATCTTCTTTAATTGTAATAGCTCTCTCAGACTGCAGCTTTTTCATTTGCCAGGCAAACATTCTTCCATGTTTTTCTCCCTGGTCATAAAAGAATCATTTTAAGAATTCAAATTTGCATTTCATTACACTGGGATCTTAACAAAAGTGACTCCTGATGTGCTCTTGTAGAGCCTCTCTGGAAAATGTATTTCCCAAGACTTTGGTTTTAGATTGTAAGAGTTTGAGTTTCATTTTTTCTTTTTCCCCTCTTAGTTTTGGATCAAGTATAATTTATGATTGACTGGCCAACGTGGGGGACAGTCCAGGGCCTCATCTTAAGCTCTGTAATGGTTAAATGTGTCTAACTGTGGAGATAATTAAATTAGATAATTAATGTTGTTCATATGTATATATAATAATAATGTCTGATCCACAGGAGTTCCGCAGAATGTCGTTCTCAGGCTACGTGTTGAATGGAGAACAGCATCGCTTCTACTACATATCCCTGAGCAGACTGCACCCTCAGAGGATCCATGCTACCAAGAGGCTGTCTGAGAGCACTGTAGACCCCCCACAACCCACCAACCCCTGCAGCACTGAAACACAGGTGGAGGAGGTGACGCTGTATAATGAAGCAGAGGCTCAGGCAACAGAGGCCGACAGCGAGGTCAGATAAGTTATTGTGTAGTGATTTGCATAGTAACCATTACAAAACATACAGTGTGATTGATATAGTTCTAATTGTCCCCTCCTGAGTTAAATCAGGATGACTGTAACTCATCAGATCTGGTGATCAGTTTAGTTCCAAGATTACAGTTTAAACAGTTTCCTTCGTCCTTACAGGTGTAGCCTATACTGTGTGATCTAGTGTTTCTGCCCTTTTTTCATAGAATTGTGTGTTACTTCTATTCAAAATGTAATAGTTTTTGTTAATGGGGGTAATCCCTATTTTGGATGACATGGCCTACCCCATTATAGAAAATCCTGTGATAAAGACCAGAGAGCAATAGATCTCACAAGGTATAGAGAGTCAGGATAGCTGCAGTGTAAATACAGGTCTTTATTAATTGTTATCTAATCACCATCATATATCATCATAATCTGGCAGCCTGGAGAGAAAATGTATTCTATGTTGCCACAGGAATGATTCAGCACAGTTTTTTTTTTTTTTTTTTTTGAGAGCACACATTTATACAGTGACCTTAGGTTCATACTCTTTGACTGTGGATGAGTGAGTGAGTGTGCAAAAGGATTTAACCAGGCAGGATCTGTGCTCACCAACCAGTACGTGCAGTCCTGTGATGTGTTTAGCTACAGCAGATGAAACATGGTGCTTGAACTGTTTCTAACTGCAGAGTGAAGACAAGAAGTCCATCAATGTTGCTGCTGATGCTCCCAGTGACAACGGCGCAGAAGCCAGTGAGCCAACCAGAGCCTTGAAGCCTGAAGCACATGACACTGTGTCTCAGAGCTCAGTTAACATAGTGGCAGACAGAGGTCTTCCCAGCACCCCCCAGCTCCAGACTGAACGCTGCACAGAGCCCAGTTCACCCCCCAAGACACCGTCCAGTGTCAGCCTGGCAGAGTCTATGCAGTCGGCTTCTCACAGTGAGTCCAACAGATACTGTATGCCTGAACATCCTGTGGATTTAAAGGCACATCTGAAGTCTCCCCTGTGTTTATTGACAGTCAGGAGGCTGTAGCTGGTTCTTTTGAAGCTATCTGTAACATGGATACTTTGACTGTCACAACAGATGTCAAATCATTTTAAAAAAGAAATAAATGTTACTCAGTGATATGTCTGTGGAGACTCTCAGTCATCCAGGTCATGGTCATTATTTAAGAGTTTTTAAGAGTCTTCAAGAACCTCAAGCAAGTCCAGTTGACTTTCTTCAAACTCTGTAGAAATTATTAGTGATAGTTCATTCTTTTCTGTGTATTGTTTAGTATAAAGAATTA
This sequence comes from Scortum barcoo, assembly GCA_023238725.1. Classification (NCBI taxonomy): domain Eukaryota; kingdom Metazoa; phylum Chordata; class Actinopteri; order Centrarchiformes; family Terapontidae; genus Scortum; species Scortum barcoo. Next base: position 1,449,928 of record CM041538.1, on the reverse strand, counting down.
ATGATAGCTTCACTGTGAGTCTTTTGCATGCTGAGTTTAATAAGAAATAATTAATTAGTTGTTACCACGACAAATGTGACTGAATTGATTGTGGATTTCAGCCGATATCACCCGTTCCTATCGTCTTACTACTCACAAAAAAGAGGAAGTGAACAGGGTTGTCCTTTGTCTCCAGTCTCATTTACATGTATAGCTGCCCTCTTACTTTTTGTCATTGTACTACATTTTAACATTTCCTCTGAACCCTTCATTTACTTTTATCAAAATGACATTTACCAAAGTGGAGAAAAGGCTGTGTAAGTATTTCCCTTATCATAGCAGAGAAAGGAGAAATTCTTTGACATCTGCCTTATATCACAGAATTGAGTTCTTACCATGAAATGCCACTTTGCCTTTAGTTGAAGGGATTTAACCTCTAATCCATTTTATTTTTAGAAGAACAGATGTTTTCCATGTAACAGCAGCTAAAGGAAAATGCACTGGGGTGGTAACAGTTGTTGATGGCAAATGATGTTAGATATTGACACAGTAGCCTGGTCAAGTTGAGCTTGCAGGTTTATCACATGTCTGCCTTTTAAATAGATTCCTTCTTCCCAACAAGACAGGCAACACTGACAGATCTTTACATCAGCCAGTCAGCACCTGCTCTCTCCAGGGCCTTTGTTTCAAAAAGAATGTCTAGTCAGGACAGGCAGGAGGAAGGCTCTGAGATTGTGTCTTTGATTTGTGACTGTGATCCTGCTGACACTCAATCTCCTGACAGAAACCTGAAATTGTCTTTCTCAGGCTGTGGCAAACTCAGGCCGAGTCGAGTCCAGAGTGTGGTCTCCAGTCAAGGCAGTCTGGACTCAGACATGCAGGGTAAGTGCTGCACAGAGCTGAATGATGGTTGATTGGCATCAGACGAGTTTTAAGAGAGAGGTTTACTCCCACATTCAAAACACTTCAGACTTAAATGTATTTCCCACTGTACGAGCATGTAAACTTATGGCTGCCATGTAGTTTTTCTAGCTGTGAAGAAACACCTGTAATCATTTCACTTGGGCACAGAAGTTGCAATGTCTCAGCATCTGCAATCCTAATGTTTAATTGCCTGTAATGATTTAAAAAACGTCCTTTTTGTGAACTGAAATGAAGTTTGACATTATAGAATTTGAAAAACACAATCATAAGAGCATAATATAAAAAATGATCAAACACTGTGTACTGTATGTACTCTTCCACCGAAGTCCTAAACTATGAACATTTAATCAAATAAACACAACTGATATAAAGTTGCTAGGCAGGAAAAAAAAGTTCTAATAAAGCACTGAACCCAGCCAAAGGGATCAACTGTCTTCAAGACAACTGAAGGCCTCTGTGCCAAACTTAATGTGAACCAATCTAGCTTGAATGGTAGTCTCAGTCAGCAGCAGTATAAGGAGACATCACCATGGCACTACACAGTCAGTAGCAGTAGTGACACAAAGATTCATTCCATCTAGTGATTTTTATTATCTTGTAAATGCTGTCATTATTGTAATAACCGGCAACAATGTGACTGAGCATATTGCTGGCATCTTGCTATCATTGTGAACATTTATGATCAATAATGTGAGAGAGCTTGGTAAATTGTCTGAATAGATCCAAAGCTCACTACATAAAGTGAGCCTGAGTGGTAAACCATGCATCAGCCAATTACAAACGCAGAGATTTTACTCACATTGATGATGTTGTCATTTAGTGTTTGTTTCTATGGTTTGCAGACTTAACATGGCTGAAATCATGAAGATAATGACTTGTGTTTGTTGTTTTGTCTCTTTGTGGCTGAAGGCTATGATGGCGGCAGCAGTGACTCTGAGTGTGAGAGCCCCACCCTGGATGAACAGGAGTGTCAGTCGCCACTGATGCCTGATTTCTGGCTAATTGTTAAGATTCACCAGGACAGAGTGAAGGTCTATTCCCATTCCAGGTCAGAAAAACCTCAGGATGGTTTATGGAACATTTAATAATTGCCCTGTATACCATGGTTCATATTTATTTATATTTTATTATTATAGCATATTAGAGGAGGATGTCATTTCCAACTGGTCCAGGATCCAATGAAACATTTTTACTTGTTCTTTCACTTTCCTGGAAAGTCATCCTGTATTCAGCTATTTGTCAAATAGTAATGTCCATTCTTCTAAGAACACGCACAAGCTTCTGTAACACTCATGATACAACTTTAGTCCAGGTCAAACTTTCAGCATAATTCCATGGATGGATTCTCAGATACTCAGTCAATGCTGGTGATTGGATCCCATACATTTCTTAGGATTTGTCATATCTTTGCAGATGCTTCACAGGAGGAAAAGAAGCCAGTGCTGAAGAGTTGGAGAAGAGGGAGGAAGATCAGGAATTGCCGGAATGTTTACAGCTGCATCAAATGGTGGTCAGGAAGATTGGTGAAATCTGCAGAATAGTCAATCAGGTAGCTACTGCAGTTTGTTTTGTTTGTTTTTTACAGTACAAGTACAGGGATAGAAAAAATATAATGCATGTGACAAAATTTAAATCTTATTCTAATTTACAGAGGAACACTGTACATTAACCAACATGAACATCAGTCCAGACTTGTGTCCCTTTTGCTACAGGTTTTAACTGGTTTATAACAATTTGAATTTTCTTTCCTACTAAACTGTCAAATCTTACTTGTAAGTTTATGGAAACATGCATTTTCATTTCTCTTAGTTCAAAATTGTACCAAACAGCATTTGGTGGAAATGCATCCAAATGACACAGTCCTGTATACAGTCAGCGTAGATGTTTGTGAAGTGCTTCCTTTGCGTGCTGCTCAGTGTCTGCTGTATGTGTGTGTATGTGTAGCGTATGCTGCTGCAGGACCTACATGACAGCCATGTGTGTAACTCTCTGCTGGTGGCTGAGAGTGAAGAAGACATCTGGAAGAATGAGTCTCTCTACAGGCAGAGGCTTAACACCTCTGATGGTAAGTCTGAGGGAGATTTTTGAGATTTCTGTGTGTATCCCAACACGGTTTACTGTCAGCTCTTTGTTATTTTGTCTGTAAACATTTACTCGTCTTTACCCATATTCTTTTTACCCTGATCACACAGATTACAACTCAGAGGAGAGTTACCATGCCAGAGACTACCTGGCTGCCACCATGCAGTTCATCCCTGGACATTTTGCCTGTGAAGTGGTGTGGAGCACAATTATCCACATTCACCCACGCCTCAAGATGGGACCCAACATGGGGGTATCCAGGGGTGAGTGGTAGATCTGAGCCCATGTTCCCATAGTGACTCTGTGCACTGTGATAGTGTCAGATTCACGGTTGTTAAAACTAGTGTATTTACTCTCTAGAACTATTTGAGATTACTCTTAATTATTATGTAAAATTTAAGTGGGTGTAACCTAATTCAGACAGCAGTATCTACTAAAAGGAAATTAATGAATAAGTAAGTCCAATTAAGTCAATCTAAAAATAAGATGGTGAAAAGAGAGGAAAATAAACATCCATTGGAGGCTGTCTAATTTATCCTGTCACACAATTCATTTCTAGTTATTCAGCTATTGCTGAAATTTTATTTTCCTTGTACCTGAGTATCCTATTTCCTCCTTACTTGTAGACATTTTTTGCAATTTTTCATAGCTGAATTGATATACAGAAATGAAAGGATGAAGGAGACTGTGGAGGTTGTGTGAGAAATTTAGTAACTAGAAGTGTTGAACACACTTCATTTTCCCTCCCTGTTTGAGCCTTCCTAAGAAATTACAGTTAAACATCTCTAGGAATTATTAGGAAACTACGCAACCTGTAAATTCCAGTGGGTCTGATCACTGAACGGTGTCGTTGCACTGTGCAGTTTAGTGTGTAATTGTGTTTAGCTTACAAAGCTTTTATTCTGGTCATGTGCCAGATGCTTTTAGCTTCATAGCTCTTGTTTTTATATTCATGTGAATCAACCACTTCTCTATTTATTGTGTTTTAATATAGTGATAATCCTCCTCTTTGAATGAATAGATTTCTTTTGCAAACACACTAAACCTGTCAATCTGTTTTTTGTCTCCCTATCTTAGCGATGCAGGCCCTGCGCTCTGTGCTGAACTCTTTCTGTGTGGTCAACAGGAAGAACATGTTTGTCTACCAGGAGCGTACAACTAAATCTGTCTTCTACCTCAGGTTAGACTCTCTATTCAAGCTTATAAACCATTTTTTACAGGTAACTGGAACAATTTGAGCTTAGCTCAGGTACCAATAGTCTTCGGGAGAATTTTCTATCATTGTGCTAGAAAGAAAAAAATCTGCCCATAGATGTTCTTAAAGCAGCCATCTAGTAGAAAAGAAATCAAACAAGACATTGCAAATAAATGTTATTTTGTGAAGCCCTGAGCCAGATGGTAAACCTTCCCCATCAAATTGTTACATTTAACAATGGTGGGAGAGCTTCTGGGTCCTGACAGGCCCTGCTTACACAGTTCACAAATAAATAAGTAAATAAATAATAATAAATAAGTAAATAAATAAATAAACAAATAACTAAAATAAGTTATTCATGTAGGGAGTGAGCAGAAGAAAATTTAAAGATGTTATACAACTAATCATGTCACACTTTCAAGTTATGAATGATGGCGCTTACTTATTGTCAAGATATTCTCCTTCATAGTGGAGGCTAAGCTCAGTCGCTTGGCACTGAAGACAGACATCAAAGTCAAACGGCAGCACACTTCACATTTATCACAATTTGACCTATTTAAATAGCTATAGCATTTTCATCAAGAAATGAAATAGGTATACTTTTATTCAAAATACAAGAGATGTAGGCAGCCAGTCTGAAGTTTTAACCATATAGAGGCTGTTAATGCCACTTGTGAGAAAAAAAACCTAACATAATTACTTAATAATATCATGAAAATAACGTGTTTGTTTATGAACTTGAACAATGTGTCACATCAAACTGAGTATTATTCTACTGAGGCTTGGATTGTACCTCATTTATATGTTGCTTTGGACAAAGGTGTCTGTCAAATGAACAAGTATAAATGTAAATGTAATTCAGTTGAACCAATACAGGAAGATGCTGTTCATCCTAATTTGTTTATTGCTGGTCTACAACATCCTGCTGAAAGTTCTCTTTAGCTTTGGTTTGTCATTTTTGCTATAACATTTTATTCTTCACATTCTGTGTTTTGATATACTGCATATGGCTTAGTGGCCGTGAACACTGCAACTTTGACTTTAGATGTCAGTTTTCATTTTGTAAAAGCGGCAGTTAGTTGAACTGGCCAAGCTACACAGCAACAGAGAAAGCCAATATGACACTGTTCTTTGTTGAGCAAACATGGCACATTGTATTTAGTTGTCATGCTGCCTTTAGCTTGTAAGATATCATCAGTCTTGTTCTCTATAATAAGTCACAAAGACATCAACTTTTAAACATGTCTTTCTCTTCATCCTCCCAGACTTTGTGAAACATCACTAACAGGGAAATACTCCGACATGGAGGGGAACCTCCACATGACTCGCTCCATTGGGCTTGCCAGGAGTCAAGAACCCTTGTTTTCTGATGACCTTATGGTAAGTGCACAAATGTAGTATATGAAGTTTGGTTGACAGTGGAGTTCAATGAACAGCTAAAACACCGAAATTCTGGTCATGGTTCTAATGCTTTTGAAGACTTGAGACATAAACTTTTTTGTGCTAAAATCTAGTTCCTTAAAGAAAATATTTGCTGTCAGAGCTACACAGGGTTGCAGGAAAGTTTTAGTTTGATAGCTTATCTGATGTACTGAAGTGAAGATTACACTGTGGACTTGGAGTTACAGTATATATTCGATAAAGCATCACACTCTGCATTCATTCTAGCAGAGGGGGTTTGAACACACTCACAGAAAGCAGCAGAAGTAACTATCAACATGTCCTGACCATCCTGAACAGGGTTACTGTAGAAATGATAACATGTGACATCTTTAGAATAGAAATTTCCTGATTTTCTTGTCTGCAGAAGTGGAAGGGAAAAAACAGATGTTAATAAATCTTTTCAAATGGACAGACACTTAAAATGGTGTACCTGCACTCCAAATAAGTCAAAGCGTGCATTGATGAATAAGCAATAAGTGAAAGTACTCATGGGAGGGTATGGTATGTATTGGGTAGACTGTATGATCACATGGTAGGTGAAATGAGGATGCCAAGCACTAATGCTTCACACAGAGATGAAACTACAGTGAAACATACTAAATAAAATCTATTTGTCAAAGGGAAGTTCATGCAATCATTCTTGTCTTAAACTGATGACTCTTGGTGTATTTTCCTCAGGGCTCCAGGTCATCTCTGGATAGCTCTCGGCCAGTTGGACAAGTAGACAGGCACATCCTGCTGCTGGTGCATGGAGTGGGAAATGCAGGTACGAGCCAAGAAATATCAAGGCCTGATGAGGCTTTAGATTTAAGTTTTATCTTACGTCATTCATAAATTAGTGGCATAGAAATGATAAATCCAAGGTAAAACCAAGATTTTCACCTGCATCCAGTCTGTGTCTGCTACTTCACCTCAGGTTGAGCTAGTCAGTGGGTTGGGGGGGAAAGACATGATTAGGTTTATTCTACTGGGATCTTGAGGTCTAAGATCACAGACTAACTGGAAGTGAAATGACTTGAGAATGTGAGTAATTATATTCTGGTACTTTGTAAACGGTGCAGCCTTTGATTCACTCCAGCACTGTCGGGGCCTCAGAGTTCTTACCCGGTTTTCTTCCTGTCTTACTGGAAGTTCTTTCTCTGTTTTAGCCAGTAACTTTAAATCAGATTAAGTCAGTACTAATTATTGAGTCCCTCAGGGGTCAACTCTTGGTCTACTGCTGTTTAATTTGCATATGTTCCCATTTGGGTCCATCATTCAGCAATTCAACATATATCACTCCTATACTGATTACACACAGTCACACATATCACTTCCAGAGAAGGATCTCATTTATCTCATTTAGTGCATTGCTGATATCAAATATTGCATGGCCTAAAGTGTTTTACAACTAAATAAGGACAAAACAGAGTCTTTAAGTTGGCCCCAAGGCTTTGAGGAGCCAGTTCCATTCTTTGTTAATTACCCTGTCAGTAAACCTTGTGAGTATGCCAAAAACTGGGGTGTGTTTTGGATGCTGATCCTAACATTTAGAATCGTATATCTAAAATCTCCAAGACTGCCTTTTATCATCTTAGAAATGCATCTAAAGTTAGATGCTTCTTGTTACAGACAGAAAAGCTGAAAATCTGATTTGTTTTTTATTTATTTTATTTTTTAACAGACTAGATTATTGTAATGCACTTTTTACTGCACTGACAAAGCAGCTGTTAAATAAACTCATTCAGGATTAGTATTAAAACAAAACACAACCAAGTACAGAAACATACAGCAAATACCCAAAACAGGTCAAATACCAAAACGAGACCCACAGAGACCCAAAGAGACCCAAAACAAATACTCTAAACACACTGTGTGCATGGCTGCCCAGTCTTAGTTTGTTCATTACACTTAGAGCACTGAGGGCAAAATAAGTTTGTTGACAGTGGTGTGTGTGAAATACAGATGATGATGATGAAATACATACACACACGTGGACAAAATTGTTGGTACCACCTCCGTTAAAGAAAGAAAAACTCACCATCATTTTTGTCCTGGCCAGTTTGTTTTTTAAAATGATTTTGTTGAACCACAATTCAAAAGCAATGTCTGATTTTCATTAATTAACTTTTAGTAAATTTTTTTTATTATTACTTTTGTCAGTGTCAAGTTATTTCAGTGACCTTTGTGGGTTTTTCTTTCTTTAACAGAAGGGTATCAACAATTTTGTCCACGTGTGTATATTTACCACAGCTCGGCATGTGATTAATTCACAAATTGACATTTTACGGTGGTATTACCATGGCCACCCTCCATCTGTGGGTAGTTCATAAACAAACATTGTTCGGTCCCTGCTCTTTAAGGCTGCAGAAGAGGGAGAAAGAGGAGCAAGGCAGATCATGAATAACTGGCAGAGCACTTCTCAATAACTCCCTAAATGCCTTTGGCTAATCGTGTTGCTTGTGGTGTTCTGGGATGAGGCATTTTGGAGCTGGATGGCAGTCAACACAAATGAAGGCACTCCTCAGTGGAACGAGCTGGTGACTGATGCTATTCCACTACACTGACAGCATAGAGACGAGGGGGTGGAAAGCAGCCAAAGTTGGAGACTCCAGAGTTTTGCTAACACCTTCAGCTGCACTTCTGCTCTCAGTAAATGTGGCCTGGTCCACCAACACAGCAGGCATTTGTCGCCCACTTCTCCAGATATCTTTAGTGAAAAAAAGGATCATGCAAAATAAGGGTGTGAGTACCAAGTTAGATTCAAATTACAATAATATGCTGTTCCAATAGTGTGGCATATACAAATTATTTCAGATATGTGCGCCTATTTTTGAGAAATGTGAGCTGCATGTCACTGCACACATGGTCTTTCTTGGTGGAGGCGACAAACCCCTACTAGGGTGTGAACACTGTTGTTGTGGAGACAACTGTTGGTCTGTGTTTCTTCTCCATGCACAGATTATGCTCACTTTCAGTCTCATGGTTCCTTCTTAACTGAACTGAAATGGTCAAAATTTACTTTCGCTTAAGGATTATAATAAAGCTGGACCTCTTAAAGTCCAGGTGAAGGTTTGGATCTGGCCAAACTCCACATCATTCTAGACTGGACAACAGCTGGAACAGTAACTCTGTGTGGCAGTCACACATTTATTGTCCAGGTTCAAGGCACTGTTTACACACAAACAGTGCCAGGTCGACCCACACATGTGGTCTTTTTGAAAGTTTTTAGTTGTAGTTAAGATTTATGATGGGCTGTTCAAGGGTTTAAGGGTTTATATCATCTATGCTGTGTTGCCAGTGGTACAGACCTCAAACTAATATAAAAATGGGGTTACGTACTCCTTCAGTATAGATTTGCTAAAGCAGGTTGCTGTTCCTCCTTTGGATGCCTTGATGGCACTGTTGCACTATTGTCGTAATATTTCCCTATCTTTCACAGGCAGAGATTACATCAGTGGTTTCTCAGAAGCACGACTGATTAAAATCCTGCTCCCTTCACTCACTGTGCTTTGAACTCACAGTTTTTTGCAACATCATTGGACAGCTGTAGTGGAACCTTCCTTGAAGTGTATATGTGTGTTTGTCTTTGTAAAGTACACCACCAAGGTCTCTTTGGTCAGCAGAAGAAAATACTGAAGCCTGAGAAATGCACAGCACTTAATATATTAACCCACTGAAGCATTAACTAATTGGATATGTAAATAATGATCAGATACTTCCCAACATTGTAAAATACTGTGCTTTCCACAGAGCAGGATTTTTCTTTAGAATAGAGCATGGAAATTCATTGTTGACCATGCTATTTTCAGAGTTTTCAACCACATCTGAGTTCAAGTTTCAGTTCAGTACAAGTCATTGCATGTCTTGCTTATATGATAAGTAAGCTATCTCTACAACAATGGAGCAAACTGCACAGGAAGGGCATGAGATGCTGTTGAAAGCTCTGTAAAATGCTAGGGAGTGGTCCTTGAGTTAAGATTTGTCATAAATGTATAAAAACTATTTTAAAAAGCATATAGATATAAATTGATATTTTTGACTAAAATGAACCAGACTACATGGCAAAAAGTGTCTCATATTTGATGGTCTGGTCTGATGGTTGCACAAGAAAAACACCTAACTCGTTCTGAATCTGTCTTACAATGTTTAGTTGAATGTAATGGGCAAATGTTAAAGCTGTAAAAATGAGGCATAATAAAAGCATCACAAAAATGAGCTTCAAACTTTACTTGAGCATAGGAACAAATAAAAAATTTGAAAACAAAATCTAACTCGTGATTTACTTACTATCTTTTTTTTAAGCTTTTTTTTAATGCTTTTGAAGCATGCCATCCTTGACTGTATATGGCCTGATTCTGTACACAAGTTCAAAATATTTAATTACACACCTTTTTCACACCTGGCCAGTTCTCCTCTTTCTTAAGTGGGCTTTGGGATTGTCTGTTTCTAATTCTGCCATTCGGGAAGGGTGTTTCAGATGTCGTTGGGTGCTGTTTGTTATATTCAGCAAAATTTAATCACAAAAAATTACGTTTTTTTCACTACTTGTTCAGGTCCAGAAATCACAGATGAGCTGGTCAAGGTGCTGCGTAAGCGTCTGGATGAGACCACCTTGGACATCATCACTGTCATGCTGGTCAGGAATTGCAAGCTTACTCCAGCTGATGTGGAGGTAAATGGCTCTTCTTGTGTCATTTTATTGTGGAAGAAAATGGCGGAACAGCAGTGTTTGTTTCTGTGTACATGGGTCTGTGTAGTTTTTTGAGCATATTGAATTATGGGTTTTGTTTCCACTGGGGCAACCAGAAAATACTTAAGACAAATTGCTTTACCAAATGTTGTCTTGTCAGTTCATCCAGCCATCAGGATCTCCAGCCACTGAGGTGATGACCTTCAGCCTCCCCCAGTACTGTCTTCCCTGGCTGCCCGCTGTGGCTCACTACCTCAGACAGAACCTCCTTATCTTCCTGCATGTGCCAAAGTACACTGACAGCAACACAGCACACCACTTCAAGGTACAATTCAGACCCGCTTTTGTCAGAACATGAACCATAGTGTGTTTGAGTGTAATGTGTGTGCGGCATGTTAATGCTCTGATGATTTTTCATAAAATTTTGGCACTCAATAAAATCTCCTCATGGTTTCTCAGTTTGATTTGAGCGACCGTAAAGGACACAAACTTTTGCCATTTTGACAGCTTGTATATAGAAAATCACTTCTTGACCTCCATCTGCAATTGTCGCCACAGCAACGCAGTGACATGACATGATATGCAAACAAACTTTTGAATTGTGTCAATTTGTTAGCTTAGCATAAAGACTGGAATGTAAAAATGTATCAATGGGAAATTGTAGTCTCACTAAGGTGGTCTGCTGTGGTCTGCTAAGCTAAAAAAAATCCACCCACCCACCATACCAAGGCATTAGACACCACTATGTACCATTTAGTAAGTACCAAGTTTCTGTAGAAAAAACAGAAAGAACATTGCAAAATCTGTAGCATATTTGTTCAACTAATCACAGTGATAGCTCTGTATCACACAACTGTGTGTGCAATGTCTTAGCAACAGCAAAAAAAAACAATATGGGTAATATAAAAACTAAATAAACAGTCTGAAGTCTGCGATTATCTGTTGACAAATTGAAAGTAGCTGCTTGCAAATGAAAAATGCCTCCCTGTCTGATGTAGATGACAGTAAAATTGACATATGCAAGTGTACTACAAGCTGCCCTGTTTAAAGTGATCTGGATTAAAAATGAATAAATCTTAGAATGCCTCCCTATGCTTTGCAAAACTGCTGATAGATGACAGTTTGACATATGCAAGTGTACTACAAGTCTCATTGCCCTGTTTAAAGTGATCTGGATTAAAAATGAATAAATGACTTAGATATGGTTTGAGGCTCCTAGCTTTGCAAAACTGCAGAGACTAAAATCACATTGACTCCTGTTCTGTCTCATTGTGCACTACTTTCATGTATAAGAAATAAACTTGCTGACTTGTGTGGTTTGAGCTTCCAGGGTCTGATTTGCTCTCCTGTTCTGTCTGCAGCACTACTTTCATTTAAGCAGTGACTTGGCTGATGGTGATATCTACCTCTACAATAAACCTGGAGGCCAGGGGACAGGAGGCAAAGGTAATCACATTCCACAATGCCACAATGCCACAAGGCCTCCCTTCTTTGTGTGTGTGTGTGTGTGTGTGTGTGTGTGTGTGTGTGTGTGTGTGTGTGTGTGAGATAAATATCACCACAGTGACTAAAAGTTGTAGTTCTGTGTTGGCCCAAACAGAAGATGACTTTTCAGATGATAACCCCAGCTCCCTTTGCAATAGCTGGACCAGAGTTCTTGAAGATCAGAAACACTTAGTCACAGATTCTACATTCATGTTAGTGCTGAAACAATTGGGCAAATAATCAATTATTAAGCTATTTTGGCTGATCAATTCATTTGTCAGTGATGAAGCCCAAATATTCACTGGTTGTGATTTGTTTGTAACACAGCCTAAATGGTCGATCAAAGGCAAAGAATGTAATGGTGGGGCACACAACATAAAAGGTGACACAAATGTTGTAAGGAATTTTTCACATTTATGTGCACATGAGATGAGAGTTTATATGCCAAAGCAGAATCCAGAGCACTGCTGGGACCATTGTTGTCAAAGTCCACCTCCCCATCAAGTGTTTCTCCTCACCTTGACATTAATTCAAACTCAACCCCAAAGAGCAACTAGAGGGCAACTTTCAAGATGCACTACAGTCCTATTTTAGAGAATCAAGACATGTCAGCTCTCTGGAAAGACTGCAATTTTCTCCCCACAGGGACACACTGCAGCTGCTGTACATTGATTAATTTCTCTGTTGTATGAGGTGTCTGGTCCTGTGGGTGTCACTTCATTTGTGTTAAATAATGTGGCACTTTGTGATGCTGTGGGTGACTTCAACACAAGACACCAGCTACAAAAAGCTCAAAACCATGTTGAACTGCTTTGTAGTTTTTTTTTTTTTTTGGATTACTACACTGTGGACTTTGTGAACCTTCATGTTTCTCTAATCTGGCTGTTTGTTGCACCTTCATTTCTGCCTGACTGCCTTTTGCTCTTCTAAATGTGACTCCAGCTCCTCCTGAAAGCCTCCCCTCTTCCAACAACATGCATAATAACAACACAATAAGGAGTTGTTGTTTGTGGAGTTGTTGGTTTTGTCCATCCATTAAGTGCCCTCCACTTTGTTAACATATTGATTGTCCTACTTAACACATATGCTGTAGTATATTGGTGGTTACTGTTGTGCCACACAGACACATCTATCTATTGACCAATTTTTGGGAAATGGAGCTCACTGGATTCTAAAAGGCAGACTTCTGAAAAACATTAATAGTCAATGTCCTTATCTAATCTGGATACGTTCTTTTCTTCAGTCTTTGTTTTCATCCCTAAACCTTTTCTAACTTATGCATTTTCTTTATTTATTTCATAAGATAGATATTAGCTAAGTTCTCCTTACTCTGAGCACATAATTTATTGGAAACTTTACTGTAAGCTAAGGCACATAATTTATTGGAAACTTTCAGGTGTAAGCTAATTGGTGTTGGCTCAGGTTTTCATTGGCTCCTTTCTCCTTTTGTTAAGCTGCTGGTTTGGAGGCAGTATGATATCATAGGATATGCTGACAGTTTCTTTTCCTATTTATAACTCCCACATTAAATTCAGGACACGTTTCCTCTGCGTAACAGATCATACTACACTTTTCTTCTCCTCACTGTCCACACAGTGCTCATTTCTTTGATGAGCATCAGCACAATTATTTTCCTGAGGTGGCTTTATCTTCCTCCCTCATCTCGCTGTGTACCAAACCTCATGCTCACACATTTCTCTATTGGCTGACAAAAAAACACAGTTGTTTTAAGTTTGTAATTAGATGGCCAGTCTGATTTACTCTCCTACCAAAGATGACCGGCCAGTTGCAGGGACACCTCTCAGCTGCACAGTTCATTATATGTGGTTTGTTGACAGCTCTACAAAACACACAAGTGTTGTTAACCTCTGTAGAGAGACCGTATGTGAGTAGCAGGAGCACTGTCGGCTGCTGCCCTCTGTTAGCTGCTGTACAATGTGCTCACTTGCTCATGATTGTGAGGTGGACACTTTCATACTCATGCTTTGTGTTAACAGCATCTTCTCTATAATTGCATTGTTTTATGCAAATCAGGATTAAATGAAGTTCAGCTAAGCTCTCTGTTCTTTTTCTCCTCATATATTTCCTGTATAGTCACAAGTGATCGCTGCCACATAATATTGCCATACTTATCAATATGCTCATGTCATCTACTGGCATTAAAAGTCAGTTAAAGAGGAGTGCTGCTGCTGGAATTAGCTCAGTGACTAAAAGCTTCCCCTGTTCAATGAAAATGAGGCTGTGGAAAGTAAATAAATAACTCTGCTGTCATTCAACAGCTCCCACCAAAGGACAACTAATTATGGATGTAACTGATGACTTTACTGTATTAAACTCTCATTTATGATTAATGATATTTTTGCAGTATGTTACTTGCATTGCCTTTTATGCTCTTTACTGTGCATTGGCCTCTTGATCACAACTTACCTACGATTTGGCTCTTGATCACAGTGCTACGATCGGAGTGCAGACAGCTGTTGTTTACTGGAGTCACATGACTTGGACTTGACGCAAATTCCCTGACTTTGTCCCACCTCTGAAGAACCTCAGTTTTTCACGGCAATAATAAATTTATGGCAGCTTTTACCATGTTTTAAATGTGACAGTAGATTAGGTTTATAGTTTTATACCAAATGTGGATGTGAATGAAGAGCAGGGGTGGCCGGTAAATATTCTTGGGTGAAAAAAGATTGTTTAAAATGTTCTTTTAAGCAATGTTCTCCAAATAGAAATAAAACAATAATTTATTGCCATGTTGGAGTATTATGCAGGATTTCTGTATTTTTATGCTTTGGAACTCACACAAATGGCTCACAACTAACAGCCCAGCTAACTACTTAAAATACAGCTCTGCCTGCAGAGTGGGAGCTTGCTCACATTTCCTCTTTCTTTAAAATGACCTCTTGAGTCAAATTGTAAACATAGCGGCTGACATGAGGAGTTTGTTTCTTGCTCTTTTACTCATTCACCTTGCTGTCTAACTACTTTTTAATTGCCATGCAGAGAAGCTCTTACTTCCTCTCATTAGTTTTAGCAGCTGCAGAACAAGGTGCTTAAGTTATATGATGTGACCTGATCCTGCCCTGTGTGTGAAATAACTCTCAGTGTCAGACAGCTGAAACAGTGTGTTGCTCAGACTCTCACCTGTGTTCCCTGTCAGCTAATTAATGAAGTGTATTCTAATGACTCCTAACTGCACTGTACAGTTAAACATGTCTGCTGAATCCCAGCTCTACTGGGGTAGATCTATAGACTTATGGGAATATTTTTTTAAAGGGCAATATAATTATAGACCCTAACAGTGACAAGACAGGAGACACTTAATATGTAATGACCATGTATTTGTGTGTATTAAGTTCATCTCTCTCAGCTGGTGTAATTTGAAAAGTTCCAATAAGACTGAATTGAATTAAGGAATAAATCTTTGCTATGAGAGGCAGAACAAAGTGGTAAGTTGTGCTCTATAAGACCTGTGATAGCAGCATATGCAGGCTTTAAGTACAACAGAAAACACAGCTAGTCATCTCTTCAGTTAAAAATATGTCAAAGTGATTTTCAAATATACTGCACATATTGTTTTTATTATTGAAAGGAAGAGTCTTTGGGCACGCGTCCATGTTTGATGGACAGCTGAGGGAGACAATGTGAACACACATGCACTGCAAACTGTAGCTTACAGGCTTAAGAGAGACAAGCAGCAGTAGTGCTGAAGAATAAAAATCACATCATTAAGCATCTAAACTCACTGGTGTTGACATTTGCAGTTAAATGTTTCATCTCTTCAGTGTGCCACAGCTCATGAGCTAATTATTCTTCAAGTCTCTGGATTTATCTGCTCGATGTGTGTTTGGTGGTTGGTTGAGCAAGTCGAGGTGTTAGACTGGACACGTCCATGCTCATAGCTAATATTACAAGTGTGGGTTGTTGTTCAAGTCATTGGCTGTCTAAGATATCATAGAATGGTGACATTGCTGCTCTATGTAAATGTAGTTTGAATTAAAATGAAAGTACTCCAGTGAGTGTACACTGAAATAGATGTTGGTTGCCCATACATGCTGTGAAGGGACTGCACTCTAGTCTGGCTCTGCTGTGAAAGATCAGGGATGCATGCAGCACTCATTTTTCTTGCAAAAGTGGAGATTGACAGAAAATACGCTGTAACATTGAATTCCCATGTTAGGACTGGCTAACCTTTAGAATACATTTTTGCATGGAAGTGGATTTTGTCCTATATCTTAAAAGTGGTCACGTTAGGAAGGATTCACTTCATAGACCAGAAGAATTATTACATGCAAGCAATAATTCTGAAATCCACACATGCTGAGACCACGACATGCACGCACAGCTTTGGAACCTCCACTGGTAGTATCCTAAAAGAGTCTGCTGAGGAGTAAACCTACATGAGAAGCTGAGTATAACACATAAACTGTAGCCTTTTTTGTATTCAACAAAATCACATGCCATCGAGATAATTTGAAAGATGTTATAGTAACAAACTTTCTACACACACTGTCATCAAAGCTGCCATAAGAATAATTTGTGACAAGGATGTTTATTTTCTGTTTTCTTCCACTTCTCTGTGGAGAGTAATGGATCAACAGTCATAGTCCTGAAATCCCAGTTCATCGGTCATCAGACTGGACTAAAACACATCACTGGTGATTACCGGGTGAGATGAAAAAATACAACACATGGAGGGATACTCACAAAAACACATGTAGCCTCCACACACAGGTGCTGTGAGGATTTGTACCAATGAACGTCGTACTATGAGGCAACAGCGCCTGCCAACTGCCTCTCCTGCTTGGAGTGTAGTAATGTTAAATTTGATTGAAGTGAGTTAATGATATTGGTACATCCTAATGCTGTTTTATGGGTGTCTCTGATGTTGGCCCAGGTACCATGTCGGAGCTGGTTCAGCAACTCTTCCCACCTTCTCAGTTTAAAGGTACCACCTCCTGTCTTCCTCTGTCCCCTTTATGTAACCTTTCACAGCCATTGTGTTGACTGAAGCCCATGTTGCTGCTGGCCCGTGCTGCTGTGTTCTTGGCCATTTTTTCTTCATGGCATTTCTTTGCAGTGCTGTACCTCCTTTAGTTAAAGCTTCCCTCAACATATACATTTTTATTGAAAATTGTGTCATCTTTAAGTTGCCTTTAGATTTGGCATTTACTGCTGTGCACTTGATGTTGTGCTTGCACAAAGCAATTAGGGCCTTAAGGCTGTTGAATAACCCGAATGCAGGTTTAAATATGCTGCTCTTGGATGTCATGTGTAAAGCACTAAAATAATAACCTTTACATTTAGATTCTTTTTGTTTTGCACAGAGCATTGAGAGTCACTGTGATCACCAGCTTTGCTTGTGGAGCCAACCTAAACTTATGTAGCTCTTTTACACATCGTTAAAGTTGTATGGAAGCCCTGCAGAGGGTATCTGTGTGCTGTCGTTAATTAATCAAGCCCTGCTAGAGGTGATACCATTCTCTACTCTGACCTGACTTAAAATGCCTTCAAATCCTACTCTCACCACACAGACAAGACCACTAATCTGCTGCTTAATTCGGCCTTATACTTACATTGTTCTACTTAGGCTAATTTACATTGTCTGGTCCAACTAGCTTGATAGCCAGGCTTAACCAGGCCTCAGTTGTGTAGCAAAGACAATAGAGCTTTAGTCTTTGTAATGATTTTGCCAAGAACAACACTAACCTCAACCAACAAAAGGCACTGTACAACCCGCTAGTTGCTATAACGTCACCAAGCCTTCACCCATGTATGTTTCACAATGTGTACTGTGCCACTCTCTGGAGTAGGGTCAGAAACCTTTTATATGATGAGCATCTGTTTACACAGTTGAAGATGACCGGCGTGCCCATGGCTTATGCTTATGTGCATGTCATAGTAATGTAATAGAGTAGTAGGCCTATCATTTGCAGAAGATCTTGTCTCAGTTATTCATTCACTCAAAGCCATAAAACAGTGTCGTGATGGAGACTACTAATAAGTTAAATGTAAGCAGGGCTTACCAGTTACTGCGATCCAGTCCCTGCCTTTCACTGATCGCTCGTTTCATGTCTGGTATGTAGGTTGATACTTTCAGCTGTCAGCCAACTTGGGATCTCACTGAATTCTGCACTTTAATCCATAACCATACTGAACACAGGGGCATTTGTCAGTGGAACAGTTTGCTGGATATATACATTTTCTACCATGTCAGTAATTCACCTCTCAGCAGCTAATCCTGTGTATGATGCTGTTTTTATTTGGCAGACTACGACAAAGGCTGTGCACTGCTGAGGAAAGACTCCTTTATGTATTCGCTGCCACATCTAGAGATACACTCAGATACTTTATAGCTGTCGTCTGTAGCCTGATTGTGGAGGTCCACAGTGTTTTAAACATAATACTTAGCATATTTAACTCTGCCCTCTGACTGTTTAATTTTTTCTCATGCTTAGTTTCAAAATGCTGCTTTACAGTCAACATCCAACACGGCACTTTCCACAGCACAATGCACATATTGACAGAAACAACAACAGGGTTGGTCTTTAGTCCTTGTGTCATTTTGGTGGTGAAATATATGCACAGTACAAGGTAATGATTTTTATTTTTGAAATGCATCTGTGTGGTCTGTCACCAGCCTGTAAGGACACCCACCCTGCTCCATGCATTGTGCTGCTTATCCATTGTGTGCGATAAAGGCCAGTGTAAAAGCTAACACATCCAGCCATACTGTCTCACACAAGCGTCTGTTTAGGACAGCTGTCCTTTGTGAAACCTATAACTGTAATGTAATGAAGACCTGATGCCGTAAAGAATATGGATGTTAAGACTTTTCCCTGTCATTTTGATTCTACTGTGCTCATTTTAAATCCGTGCTGTTGTGACAAAACAGAAGTATAAGGCGACCATGGCAATTAAAACATAATGTTATATTTTTGAATATGTTTACATATTTGCCTAATAACTCCAAGGCTATAAGAAAATTGCTTCACTGTAAATTATATTTATGTAACTGTGAGGGAAAGCAAATGATTTGTGACTTGGGAGGTGGTAAAAATTGAAAACCTAATGAGCTGAGTAGATTTCAGTTTGTTGATCATTTTAACACATTCTGATGCTCTTTCAGGTATTGCTTGCATCGCCCTCTCATTTGTGGACGCCTACGGTCGTCCCCTTCAGGTTCCAGCTCAGGATTGTACCACACTGCAAAGATCAGAGAACTGCAACAACCCCCTTCATCCAGACCAGTTTGATGAGCTGACCACTGTGGGTAAAGTGTACTCCATCAGCGCCAGCTCAGGAACAGGTAAACACAACACTGGGCGTTGTAGCCAAAATGAATTTGTCCTGCTTTGTGGCTGATGTTGGTTTTGGGGGATGGTAAGGGTTACAGGGTATGGATATGTATTAACATCAGAAAAAGAGTTTGTAGGTTGGAAGTGACAAAACAAAGTCACAGTCAACAATACATGATACGCAAAAAGCAGCAACCAAGTGGTCCATCCAGAGAAAAATTGACTTTACTTTAATCACAAGTACTTCACTATAAGTTTAAGTACACAGTTGGTAGATATAAATACGCTCTATTCGCTGATGACATGAAGGGCATAAGTTAATGGGGCTTTGGGACAGTAATGGGATGATGCTGTAAAGTGGTCAGATCTATTTAAAAAACAACTTACTTAGGATGATCACTTTCATCCTGTGTTCACACCAATACAAGGTGAATTTGTCATGCAAGTTGAAAAAATGAAATCAAGTTTGTTTATGGCACAATATTCACATCGCCCAACACAACCTTCTGTCTGTTGCCGTCTTTGCATTGACTTTATAATATTGCAAATCGTCTATTACATCTGAAGTATTCATAAAGAATACAATTTAGTTTAGAATGCAATTTAGTATTGCACATCCGTAAAGTTAGTTATCTTGGTAAGATGCGTTTTGAAAACTGGTCAAAACTGAAGTGGAGACTGATACATCCTGAAAGCTTTAGTCCCTAGCCAAACTCCTAAAATGTTGACTTCTCATTTTGCAGTTTTATTACAGATTTTCATCAGACTCTCCCTCACTCCTAGCATTAACATTAGAGCTGTATCTGGATAATGACATCTGATCACAGTCCTTTGCATACACTAGATTTTTATAAATGTCCTCGTTATCGCAATTCTGTTCACGCTTTCATTAAAATTCAAAATGCTGAAGCTGGCACACATGTCACCAAACATGGTCATGCCTCTGGTCAAGGAAAGAGATGGGATCTACTGATGAGGGACCACTAAGAGAGATAGACAGATACAGCTGAACGCCTCAATTGCCTACTTTTTGTCAGCCTTACTAACTGGGTGAATATTACTAACACTGTAAGAAGGTAATCAGACTTTTCACCAAGCCCCTGTTAGTCCTGTGACTCTTGTGCTGCACATCATAGCAGTCTCTGGAAAGTCTCCTGAAGTGATGTTGTTGTATGGGCTCTTCATACTTTGTCTGTAACTTTTTAAAAGGCAGTGTGAGATGGCAGAATTGAGTTACATGGCCTTTTAATTGCAAAATGTGGTGGGACTGCACAAATGTCATTTACACGTCTGAGGTCAGATCACAGTCTGTCTAATCTGACCACCTCCAGATGTGGTCTGACTGATCTTTTGTGTGCATTTACACCTGCATGGCTTTTACACATGCAATTTCCTGATCCAGATTTCCAGATACAGATTACATGTCAATAGCAGGTAGCAGTAGAGTCTCAAAGTGTCCAAGTGACAACTTCAGGGTTATTTTGTCAGATTTCACAAAGCTCCTTCAAATCCACAGAAAACATTCTACAACTGTTTCCACAGGCTGAAAGTACCACTCATTAAGACTAGTCAAGTGAATTTGATGTGTGAAATGACTTCAGTTCCCCTTAAGAACTAAAAACTGATTTTACAACTCTACAGCTCTGTCATTGCTTTTCACACTGTTCTTTATCATCTTGACAATCATATCTACACTGGGTTTGATTATGTTACAAGGTTACAGCAAGTGCCAGGAGTCATTTAATTGTATAAACTGCACTAATTTAAAAAGAGATTAATTACAGGCATAAACGTCAAGTTACATCATGGGTAACAGTCTGCCTATTAAATTTAAAGTTTTAAAATTAAATGCCCCTAAAATTGAGTGAGTAAATCTTCCTGGCTAATGAATACAACTCTGTAATATGAAGAGGTTTTTATTCCTGGAGGCTAAATTTGTCAATGTGACACTGCATCACAGGGCCATAAATCAAAATTAAATTCTAGTTTTGGGGGCTTATTAATATAATTGTGTTTATAAAGCGTTAGTCATGCTCTATAGGTGGAACAACAGGAAAAAAACACAAGTAATACTGGTTTGGGTCATTAAAAATAGAGCTATCCTCAAATAGTGGGTTTAATTCATTAAAATGTACTGTGCAGTGACAGTCATAATATATCTTCCCATCTGTGCTACTGTATATTGTTTGAAGACATGTTACAGAAAGGTTACCCAAAATACTAACAGCGTGCATGATCCGTAATTTTAATCAAACACTCTGGTGGGATTGAAGTGGATGGTGTGAAGCAAAGAGGTTGGAATTACTGCCAAAATCACAGAAATGACAATGTCAGTCACTGGTAACATCATCATCATCCCTCTAAAGATGTGCAGTATTCCTCAGCCTGCACAAGCTGAGTGGAAGAGTTATGTGTGAGCTCTGAACCAGTAAGGCAAAGCCCTAATAGAGGTTTATACTTTCTATGTGGTATGTTAGAAGTGTGCACTTTACTTTATATCCCCTGGATATATATCATACTTGGAATGATTGATTAATAGTCTCTATCTCATGTCAGGAGTATTGTTAGCACTGCTGACCCAATATTAAGAGCACATTTCCCATAGACCCCCCCTGCTTCGCTGTGTAAATCTAATGCTGGTTCTTGCCTCTCTCCCCACAGAATACTAACCCTTACCCCTAAGCCCACTGTATGTACTCTTCTGTCTTTATCTGTTTTAGAACTATAATTAAAACAACATTAATTTGTGTCGAGTCAACAGGATTTTAATGGTTTATCTAATGTTTTTGTCTATGTCTTTGATTTTAATGCATGGAAGTCAAAAGCACAGTGCTAAAACATACATATCTGTTGTGTCTGCTTGTCTTTTAACAGAACCACAGCTGTATGTGCGGTTTGACATCTGGGAACAAGGCAACGTCAGCCCCTTACAGCTCAGTGATAAACTGCAGGGGGCGCTGCGCCACGCTGTCTGTGATGTTGTCATGGAGCTCAGAGTCTTGCCAAATCCTCTTTGTCTGGGGGCGCCCCGCCCAGCAACCAAAGCTCCTAAAGAAGAGGCTAAAGGTGAGGTCATCACCAAATGGTTATTTGCTGTTATTTTCAGGGGGATGGACTCTATATATCATTAAACTATCTAACAAAAAGCAACACTCTACAATAGTGTAAGTGATTACTCTACAGCGTAATGTAATCCATTACACCATCACACACTTTTGAATCGACTTCCCTCTGACACAATACCAACAAAAACTTTGAAGCATATTTTAAATTGAACTTTTAAATAGTTTTTCAGGGATCACCTTTGTTTCTTCTTTCTTCAATGAGTTAAATATATATTAGTAGTTAAGGTATTGTTCTTCCCTAGTTTAGATGTACTGCCGTTGTAAACGTAGCTCAACATTTTATTTGTTTGTGGTGTATATATATTTTTATATCAGCAGTGTAGTGTGAAACATGTTTGAACCCTTCAGGTTGTTGTAAACCTTTTGAGTTTGTGGCATCCCCACAGGGGTTAAGCACAGTGTGCTTTAATACATGAGCTCACTGAAAACTCCTCAACAAATCAGACTTCAGTCATTGTAAATATTTGAAAATAACCTATTTTTTATTTTAAAAAAATGATTGTCTTATATATTTGAAATTGATTAAAGCATTTAAATTCCTTTGATTTTTAGATTAATGAAGTCTGTAGGTCCTGACAAAGTTTTGGGATTCTTTCAAATTGGATTGTGAGAAAATTTTGACCCTTGGCCAAGCTGTTTTCAAGTTAACTACAAAAACTTAAACTTGGTTATTACAGCACTACCGTGAGGTAAGTTGGTGTTATTTTCTGTGCCTGAGTAGTGGGTGAGATTTGAAACCTAACTGCCAGTTTTTGTGAGTTTTCATTGCAGATTTTTCAGCAGAAACAATAACAAACAAGAAGAAAAAGAATAACAAAAACATTAGGGCTCCAGCAGCGAGTGCCGCTCGTCAGGTCCCTAATGAACAAACCCAGAACATTACGCAACCAAACAGCCTGAACCTGACCTGAGAACCTGAACCTTTGTGGGGACCTGTCAGTTTGAGTAGCAGAACTGTGCACAAATATAAATCTCTGTTACTCCTCTGCTGTCTTCTCTTTCTGACATACATCAGGGCTGCTGATCCTTTTGCCTGAGGTGAAAGAAGTGAAAGACAGTCCCAGGCAGCGCAGTGGCTCACGAGTCTTTAAAACCAGCCCTTCTCCCATCACCTTAACCCAAGCTGTAGGGAGCACCCCCATGACAGGGACCAGCACACCCGAGTCCACCACACCCACCAGCAAGAGCACCCGCCGGAGCTTCTGGGACATACTGGTCAGTTCCTCCAGAGTTTGAAAGCTATCACTTTAAACCACTTCAATCCTAACTAATAACTTAACTGAAACCACCAACACACTCATATTATTCATTGTTTTCTGTAAATTTCTAATACTCGCTGTCTGCAATACATTTTTTTTAAAAACCAGCAGACCAAAATGTCTTGAACAATTACAAGTCAACCTCACTGAATTACGTTCCTTACGTCTTCAAGATTATTATTTTCAGTGCACAATTTGAAATGTGCCTCAGGAACAACTGTTCTTGTTCTGTGTTTAATCTTCATTAAAATGATGAATAAAAGAAATGCTATTTCTATTTTAAATGTTGAATTAATGGTTTAATTGTATGATCATTATAATATCATGTTCTTAAAATGATTACGTTGTTCACCTGCTTTAATCTTAACAGTTTGAACTGTGTGATTCCTTGTAACTTAGAGTTGGCTCTCCCTAATTTAAAGATGCGGAATCAGCGTACCACCTAATAATTATACAGTGTCCAACTCAGAGTGGGACATAATTATTCTAGACAGCGACCTGAGTCACCTCTCCATTAGCTCCACTGAGTTTATGCAAATTTATGCTGTTAACGTTCATTTTTAAAAATATTAGGTGTACTTTTGGGGAATAATATTGGACAATGTTTTACCCTGCCTAAAGGATATTTACACAAGAATAAGGCTTGGAGAATCATTAATTAGTCATTTTTCAAGCACATCTGAACCTGTGTTCTAGTTCCATTTTATTTCATATGAGCCAGCACTACCTGAGATCCTCAGCTGGAGCCTTATCCTGCTGTACACAGCTTATATTGTGTATTTTCTGTCCATTCTTTCAGAGTAAGCCAGACTCATCAGAGCTTGGGAGCCCAAAAACAACTGATGACATTGTGCAAGAGAAAGGGGAGGAGGGCCGAGTAGCGCGACGGAGACACAAGACGGAAAACGTAAAGCAGCAGTGGAGCCAGGAAAAAGCTATGGCTGTGGAGCTGGAGCAGGCCCAGAGGTAGGATTATCACTCCACTCCAGGTTCCTTCGGCTCTATGGAGCTGTTTAGTGTGTGTTTAGTGTCAGTGCAGTGCTTTGGTTTTCCAGTCCGCAACTTTATTGTTTCAATCTCACAGCTCTCATCAACCTAATTTCTAGCAGCAGCAGGTTGCTGCTTTCTGCAAAAAAATCCAGCAACCACACAGCAGAGAGACTAATTTAGAAACAAATCAGTGAACACAGTGAAGCATTTAGCAGCTGCAGAGCTGGTTTCTCCATTTGCACTCATCAGATAGTTACAGACATTACTACAAATGAATGATAATGTTTGCCAACATGTCTGCCATGTCAACTCGATAAAGTGATAATATTGTCAATGTTACAGCGTGTTGTGCTGCACCCAAGTGGCAAAAAATGTAGTAATGCATTACTTAAAGTAGCTCACTGTTTCAGTTTTGAATATTATCAGAATATTCACATTCACAGCAAAGTACAAAGCACTACTACTGCAGTACCATGGGTCAGCAGTGTCATGAATTTCTTCTAGAGCACTATCCTGAAATTGAGTTCTAAAGCAAAAAACCTCAGCATCGGACCAAGAAATGACCAGCAAGCCTTCACATCACCCACAGCTCTGGTTTTTCGTGCTACAGGACCTGTAAAAATGTCCTAATGCACTATGTGTGTTTTGTGGCTGTGTAGGAGGCAGATGTCTCATCTGGAAGAGGGAGATGTGGGCACTCTGCACCCCATCTACCAGGTTACCTGCCAGCCATGGATCAGTTTCATGGCTAAGCTTGGTAAGTAATATTTAATGCCCCCATAGGAATAAGAAAAATGACTGCATCTTATGTCAGTGAGAAGTTTTATATTTTGGAAGCTGAAGTACCTCTCACTCTCTGTACCTCTGTTTTTTCCTCTGATCGGGCTGCTGGTGAACAGGGTGCCCCTCAATTCAGCAGTGCACAGCTGAAATTGCCTCACACTTCCTGCTGCCTTCCATCTTGGCAGAGATTGTCAGTTTGGTCAGTTCTCTGGCCAGTGATACGACAGTGAAAGCATTTGAAAAGACAAGGTGAGTTGTTCATTCTCAGTATGAAGAGATCTCATTAGCAGTGATTGACTCTGCATATCTCCCTCCATCCTTTTTGGGAACCATGGCATAGTGACACTGCCATGTACAGCTGTAGAAATAGATGTTGTTGCTGTTGTCCTGTGCCCAGATTTTAATGATCTCGCCAAGATGCTTAAAAAGTGACTTCAGCTGGTATTCTACCTGCTGTCACTGCTTACATACTGACATCCCAACTACTCACAGTGGACTGACACATTGTGTCGTGCTGTGTTCACCTCAAAGTGTTCATTGCTCAGCTCAGTCTTCAGAGCTAACTTGTCAAATGACAGTTCTGCTTTCATTGTTTAGATTTCAAACATTTTAGCTGCTTTCACTTGCTGCTAACCAGCTGACAGGTCACCTGCCTTCAGTTCGTACTCTTTAAATAGATCCACTAATTTTGAGAATTAAATGAACAATTAATAAGCAATTTAACTGCATACATAGCTTAAACTTGAAGATAAAATTTCAAATGCTTTCAGCCATCTAGAATCTTTCTACTGTAGTTACATTTTGTTACACTCGTACAAACCTTGTGCAAACCTTGTTTCATAAAATACAAAAGATACTGTTGTCTTTAGTGTTTGTTTGTTCTTAAATAAGACGAGCAGATTGAAGACCAGAAGTTTATCCTCCTTCATTTTTCAAGAATAAGGGGAAGCATGTCAGGAGTGCTCACTGGTGACTCGTGTCAAATAAAGGGATTTTTCTCTCATAAACAGAATAAAAGTGTTTTCAGAGACAAGGAGAAGTCTTGTGGATATTTTATCTTGTGCTTTATTATATTTGACAAAGTATTCTCGTATTTATCATTCCCAGACAGGATGATATCTTTGAATGAATCACTGTGAAATGTTACTTAAATGTTACAAGACAAGTTTCCTCCACTCAGTCCATACATCAGGAGAAAAAATGCATAAAATCAGCAAGAACACTCTTGGGGAGGAACATCACGGACATCTCAGTGTCCACATCTCAGAGCAGTGTTACAGCTGTGTCATTTATACCACAATAAAGTTTTTCTCTGTTTCTTAAACCCTTTCAGCTGCCCACCAGCTGGAGACATATTTGTACCATTCCCACTTGTTCAGAACCTCAGCCAGCCTCCGGGCACCACGAGGAGCTTCATTCTCATTGGCCGCAACTTCCATCAGTGGCACTGTAGCACGGAGCAAGGTAACTGCTGAACGTCTCCAAACATTCACACCAGCCACTTACTGCCTCCTCTGCACTGCCTACTAAACTGTACAATATACACAATGCAACACAATGATACAATAATAATAATTAATACAAATTGACCATCTGTAGTCAGTTAGGTTTCGAAATATTTGCTCAGCTGGGTGACTGGGAGACTGACACATACTTGATTTTTTAATTTTTGTAGATTTTTACCTCTGCATTTTTTTTTTTGACTGTGTTAAGTTGTTTCATTTCTCAACACTGAAACAGGAGTTTCATGGACAAGGCACGTAATATCAGCAGAAGATTATCTGCAGTTACAAACATTTCATTTGGTAATAACTCCTGAGAGTGTGTCTAGTCTGTAGCCTTATCCTCAGCTCTGTTGCAGTTTTTAGCCTTTTTCTTATAATCATTTGTTAATGGAGGCATATTTTACAAAAAATTAGTCTCTTAGTATGAGAGCACTTACGAGCCTCCTCTCTAAGTTACTGTTAGCATTATGTGGAAAAATCAGTCTCCTCATTTATTTCAGTGAGACCACTGTATGGCACAGTTAGAGTGTAGATGCAGATGCTATATCACAAAAAAAACATCAAAACAGGATCACTGAGCAAAAACCCTTCTCAAATTTTGCTACACCACAATGTGCAATGCACTGACTGCAATATGGGACCTCTTTTCTTCATAACTCATGAATAAAAAAAAATAACAGCTTCTGGTGTGAGTTAAAGTGATAGTAATGTAGCTGAAATGGAAATTATTACAAAAACAGATCGCAGTGTGAGGTGGTGAACATCAGTGTTTATGAAGGCCTATATGAGTGTATGACTTCTACAGCAGCATGTTGCTAACACCACTTAACCTCCTGTGTAGAGGAACAGGTCCAAGCATGAATGTTTTGTGTTGATGCTTTCAATATGCTCTCCTTGCTTCTGATTCTGTTTCTCTGTCCATGCTAGCAGCTGTCTAACATAACTGTGTTATTTTGCAAGTGTCTGCTTACATCAGTTTGTGTCGAGCTGTGTGTTTCACTGTCCATGCTGCCTTGCTGTTTGTGCCATCTCTGTTTGCCTACAGAAGACAGTTCAGATGAGGAAAACATCCCAGTGCTAAATAGGTTCACACGTAAGTTTGCCTTTCAGCTTGACTCATTGATGCTGATGGGATATTTTAAATGTTTCTTTATAGAAATAAAGTGATTTATTTTTATATATATATATCTATATATATATATATATATATATATATACATACATATATAGACAAAAGGCAAGTAGCTTTCAAACACAAAAAATGTGAGCATTGGTGAGAGTTTTCCACCAAGGTTGGCATAGGATATAATAGCTCCAAAGCTAATACATTTTGTCATCTTTAGCTGGCACGACCGCCGTTTCTTTTGCCAGGTGAAGTAACTTCTTCAGTGGCTTTTATCAGCGATTACTAACTAATGTAGCTTTCACACCTCACCCACTGTCTGCAAGCCAGCGTCTGCACTCAGCCAAAGACCATCTGTGGGGGAAGAATCAGTGGATTGTGAATTGTTCCGGTTCCAAAAACAATCTTGCGTGGTGGAAAGATAAGCTGATCATGTCATGTCTGCTTCAGAATCAGCCAGTTTCATTCATATAGTAACAGTAATAAATCAGTAAACTAAATCTTCAATCAGGTTGCAGCTTGTATTTCAGTTTGTCAGATACATAGAAAAACATGTTGTAGTGTGTATGTTTTTATTTCACTTTGTATACTATGCATCTTTCAGGATCAAGAAAGTTCTGTCATACTCAGATGCAGCTGCAGTTTGTGAAATGAAATTTTTTACTAATTAATCTTTTGAACTGTAGTCACTGGAGAAGTCATTAACTTGCCAATGTGTTTCCTAAAAGACAATAAAAAGGAAAATAAAATTATAGAAGTGAAATGAAATATACACTGACAAGATCATTTAGGCTTATAAAATCTCTGAATAAATAGTAATAATAAATATCGCCAAAGCTTTTTTGATATAAATGAGTTAAGAGCTGAAACAGGCCTTAAATCTAAAAGATTAAATATGATTTGACCTAATTCTAGTAATGACATTATCTCACTACTTTCTGTTTCTGTCCTGCTTAAAAATAATGTTCTTAATTTATAGATAGAGACTGGATTCTGATTAATATTTCTAACATGTTATAGTGGAAAATACTCTTCCTGTCCTGCTGCTCATGTTCAGCACATTTTCCTCTTGTCATTGCTGGAATTTTCAGACCAGTTGTACCATTTCTTCTAATACGTAAAGCTTTCAACCATCTTTTTAGGTCTTCCTTGGAAATCACTCAGAGGTCCTACAGAGATCCACTGAGCAGCAGTCCCCATAGTAAATGTACAAATGAAAATGAAATACATGTAAAAAGCTGATCTCAAAGTCACAGTACGCTTCTGTCCATTGACTGTAATCCTACAGTTAGTAAAGAACAGAAGAAAGAATGTCTTGACAGTCAGTAAGGAGTCCGTGGAGGAATTTCCACGGCATGCTGACTGACTTTGATTCATATTGCTTTTCCAATTCACTGACTTTCTCTCTCTTCTGCCCAGCTCATAAGGGCTTCCAGCGCTTTGAGGCTCTGGAGCTGAGTGATTGGTTCAGTCCTAGCCAGGCGGGGGCAGGACTGGCTCCCCGCCAGAGGTTCCTCTTCATCAGCATCGTGGACAAAAAGGTGACTTGGCATATGGTAGCCTTTGTATTGTGAATATCCCTCAGGCCAAACAGAGAGCAAGACAGAGTTCTTACAATTTCAAAAGATCCTGTTTGTTTCAGCTGTAAGTACATTTCTGAACACTGTCCTCACTGGTCCACTGGTCCTTTCAACAGTTGCTTAACTGCCTCTTGTGGTATTTGAGAATGCAGATAGTTATTTGTCCAGGTTTTGACATACCTGTCTGTGTCTCTGCCTTTTACCTCAATTACGCAGCCATGATGAAAACCTGAACCAAAGCACATCACTGGCTCATTCATAGTTCATATTTAGTAAATGGGGCCAGTTTCCAGCCATCAGTTATGGGCTAAATAAAGATTTAAGAAAGTGGATAAAAGATGATGTGAATTGTGAATGGAAGCATCGTATGTGTGTTTTTGACTTGGTGTGTGTCATACTGTAACCATCACTGCTTTAGGTGACTCTGTACAGCTATAACTGGTCTGTGGACCTGGGCGCCACCCTCAACCGTGAACTGGTCCGCCTTGTTAAGTGGCAGAATGCGAGGGCTCATGTTGTCCACTGCCTGCTCAACCAGAAGATGGGCCTCTTCCATCACTACTGCTTCTCTGATGCACCCATCCACGAAATGGACTCCAAGCAGGTAAAGACACTGACTCACTTCCCAATATGGAGCATCATCAGCTAGCCAAAAGCGTGTTCTATAGTTATTCATTGGGTCTGGATTGATTCTAGGTACAGTAATAAGAGAGTAACTACTGAACATTAAACATTTTCTAATATATGAGATGAAAAATACTAAAATCCTCTGTTGAACCACTCTGAGTTGAATGATGACACTCTGTTGGCTCATCACTACGAGTGACCTTCTTCACTGTTAATGTACAGTGCTTGTTTGTCCAGGTTTAACTTCCCCTCTGGGCAAATAGAGTTAACAGACATTCAGTTGATAGAGATTATGCTGTAGAAATTATTGCAAATGTTTATGTGATTTTTACTTTAGGAACAGAACCAAGAAGTTCTGGTTTCACTTCCACGTCCATTTGTGCTCCTTCTCTGTGAGCGGTCCGGTCAAACACAGTGAAAAGACTACTAGCCTTGTATAGTTTTCTTTGTATAGTTAACTTCCACTGGTACTGCAGAGGTGTACAGACAACCTCTGGGAAACATTGCTCTCTACAGACTGTATTTCCTCATCCAGGTAATACTGAATTAAAATTAAATAAATTCCAGGTGACATTCAGTGTAAATGCTGGCAGGCAGAGGCTGTCGCTAAATTTTCTCCCGTACTCCACCACCACGAGAGCTTGTTGCTGCTGTATTCAGGCTTGTTTTCTGTTTTGAGCATCTTGGCATATCCCCTGGACCTCCTGTATTAAATATGGAGCTGTAGATCAGTATGCAACTGATGGTCTCTGTGGCACAAACCACAACAAGCTTTCTCAGCCACGTGACCGCACATTGTTATTCTTCATGATTATCACCCTGCTTTATTTTCTGCCTTCTTATATGATCCTGACAACATCCTGGAAATACAACCCTGTTACATCAATGACCTTGTTTTTCAACCACACAACACACAACACTTACTTCTACAATGCAATTTAGTCCTTGTCAGTTTCCATTCCTCCTGGGTTATTAATGATCACCTCACCTCTGGCATAGAGAGGTTTAAGGGACCTTTTCACAGTCTGTAGTTTTTTTAAAGGTGTTCTGCCAGTTACAAAACTGTTTGCTAAGCAATTTGAACAACCCGTCTTCCTGCAAACTACTACTCTCCTCTCCTCCATCCTTCATCATCATGAGTCAGCTGTCATATCAGCATCACTGTTCCCACTGGTGAGTAAGAGGACAGCGGTGCAAGAAAGACTTCCAACTTAAAGCCCAGTGATTTTCATTTCCATAGCCACAGGTCAGAAGACAGAGAGCCTGGTGTAGTGTAAGAGAACATGGGAGCACTTCCATATACATAATATTTTTCAATAAGAGCAGTTTCTCTTTCTGTCGGTGGGGAGTTTGGATTCTGATGTAGGCTAGAAATAGACTGGGAATTGTTCTTGTAACTAAGAGGTTGCTGCATCCAGTTTTGGAACAAGTGGGGAAAATGTGGGCAGAGAGAGAACATGAGTAATAAGTAATATGAAATAAAGTCTCCCCCTCCCCCCTTAGCAGCTGCTGTTGAAGTATAATAAAGTGATTTTTTTCTTCATCATCATCAATGTCCATGCCAAGTATAAGACCACCGAGCAGCAGGTTTTTCTTATCTCAAGAAGTAATAAGCTTTCACAGTTTCTAAAAAAAAATCCATTAAAATCAGGCAGCAGAGACATACTGCTGCCTTGTCTGAGATAATACATCATCTTAAATAGCACATCAATTAAGATATGTAATGTATAATTTAATTTTATAATGTCACAATCATTGCACTTGTGTCAAATGTAGGTCTGCCAGAAGTGTATGAGGAAATACAGCTGAGTAGTGTCAGTGTTTAATTTAACTTTCAGTAACTTTTAGTGGTAATGGAAAGACTAAACTTAGTCCCATTAAATGTAATAATTAGATTGATAACACTGTAATTACTTATTACTTATTAACACAGACTAAACTCCAAAGTGTTGCAGCAGAGCTACTATGATCTGCGACCAGTGCAGCAGCAGCTCACATATCACGGTGAATGAGGGGACGTGAGTGCTAATCAAGGCTCCATTGCCATCCAGACCAGAAGGGCCCAGAAAGCCCAGTGTTTAGTACACTGTGTTTCAAGTTGTTTGTAGTAATTTGATGAAATGAAAAAGTGGTAATGTGCATTTAAAAAAAAAAACACAATGTCATTTGATATGACAAGAGCCACGTAGGACTCTTTCAGTGTCTTTAAACACACCTGTTTTAGTTCATAAAAAAGCATAACAGAGAGGAATAACATGCACAGGGCATGGGGCAATGAAGGTGTGGGGATGGATGGGTTAAAAGTGGCCCAGCAGCCCATCTTCGCCCTACAGCCCTCCTAGCAGGTCATGATCATGGTAACATGGACATTATACATGCAATGCAGCTGAGTTTAAATTCAAAAGGGGTTAAAAATACTGAAAAATGTCATGGACATGCTGTTCCTACATTGCTGTGTAGAACAGGTGGCCGTTGAGTTTTATTAGAGCAGCATTTTACAGCAAAGAAAAGCACCAAATGCCCTTTTAGCCTTCCCCCTACAGCCAATTACAAAACAAGCTCAAAGAATAGAAAGAACCAAACTTTTCCTTTCCCTCTGATGGCCCCGCTCTTTATCACTGCATTACTAATGAGTCTGGACAGAAGGCAGAGTCAGAGCAGCAGAAAATTTGCCTGAACAGAGCTTCATCTGTGATGGTCCTGATGAGAAGCAGAGGGAGCACCAGCGTACAGTTTGACCTTCCAGCCTGTGGGCATGGTGCAGCCAGCTCTGCCACACTGGGGCATCTGGGCCCTGAGCTGCTCCACTGAACTAACTCGCCCGAAAGTTCCTGTCAACAGTAACAAGGGCACACGAACAATGCTCAGGAAATTTAAGTATCCAATAACAATACCCATCAACACTGATATATAGTTCAGTGAATATATCATATGAAATGTAGTATGTGGTCAGAGAAATGTGAACCTCTCCTCACTGCTGCACGGCCTGCAGTCATTGGTAATTACAGTGACTCTTTGTGAAATCTGTAGCATCTGACTGCTAAATCTGACCATGCAGACATTAATGCTTTCATCACCCTTGGTTGAATGTGCACGGTATTTGAGCTCATGTCTAAAGTTTTGGTGATCCTTTTACTCTAACAGCCAGCACTTTTTGTTTTTAGCGTTTATTGTTAAACCATTCAGTGGATGTTCTTTGTCCTTCTACTTTCCATCTGTCTTTTCCAGGATCCCAACCCGTTCCTAAGCCCCTCCATGGAGCCCGATGCATTACTGCGCAGTGCAGTTCCTCCTTTGGCCAGTAAAGAGCAGGGTAGGCTGGGCAGCTCTGGTCGAAGTCTTGCTCCGCTCCACTTCCCCTCTGAGCTGCTTCCCTTTGACGAGGCTCTGAGGGATGTGTGCACCATCCGACCCCTGATGGAGGGGGATGTTGTGGCTCGACACGGCGGTCAGCTCTTGGAGATTAAAGCTGCTGAGCGGAGAGGTCAATACAACTACTAATGATGATGGCAATAATATTCTTTGTCCAATGAACCCGTCAAACTAATGGCTTTGTCTTTGTGCTGTCAGAATTGGAGAAACAGATGAAGATAGAGAACTTGTTTGTGACTTGGCAGCAGAGGTCAGCACAATCCAACATGCCCATTTCAGTAAGTACCCCAAGTTCTAGTTCTTATAGCTACATGAAGACATAACTAAAACATTTGTAACTTAAACACAAATACTATTGTTACCATTGAATGATGTGTTCATACTGCAGAGGGAATTGGACAAAAGCTGTTCTTTAATCTCCTTGCATACAGAGTAATTTTTTATTGTTTTTTAATGGCAGCATGAACAGATAAAATGGCATTGCTGTCCAACATTATGTTTTCTGATTTGTGGTTCTAACTGTGATACAAGTCTAATTTGAAGCAGGCAACCTCATTCCAAAAAGTTGCTTTGCTTAAATATATTACCTTTCATGTTGGAAAGATGGAGACAGCTCCTCTGGAGGTGTTTAGCAGAGGAACAGTGACCAGCAAAATAATTTGTAATTTTTCTGCATTGCCAGAAAACAGAAAATAGAAAACAGAAAAGTATTCTAACTTAACTCTTTGCATATTTGTGAACATAAAAAGAAATGGAAAAAGACAGATGAATGTGGCTGCAGTAGCAACGTAGCTAAGTCTGAGAGTCTAAACTGTTGCTGTTCTAGATCCTTTTTGATTATAGTCATGAAACCTGGTCTCTTTTGAAAGGTAACTCTTTGAGTTCTGGGTGTGTTTTTGTGTAGGCATGTATGAGCCTCTACATTTACTGTACATAAGAGTACTATCTGTGATTAGGAAGTGCTGGCTCAATTACAACTGTGTACTTATATATGAGCATCAAAGGTGTGAAAATCAGACGTGGTACTTTTGCTCAAGGGCTTAGTTTAGAAAGGTGGAAAGTTTAAAATAGTATTAGATATTGGACACATTAAGAAACATAACATGAACAATCTAACAATAAATTGGTTCTGGACAGAAGTGAGTATCAAACAAATATAGCTAATTGGACTTGACAAAACATGGGGGAATGGTGCCTCTCACTACTTTATGGCTTTGAGGAGCTACAATTACAGTTCATTCCTTGGGGAAATCATTTAGTATTGCCTTGTTTCAAAGTGGAGAAAATCTGGGCTAATTAAAAAGGTTTCTGTCTGCCTACTGACATCTCAAGAGAGGTTACATGGTGGCATTACATTTATGAATTTGATATTTCAACAGACACCCACAGAGCACTCTAACTCAAGTGCATCCAAGAGGAGGTCTGCAGCCTGACCCGGCCCTACAGGGCCCCATAGCCATCTCCACTGGCATTTGGATTTAGTTGGATTTTCATGCCACTGGATGAACTAAATTAATTATTATGTGATCTGACTGCAGCACAGTCAGATTTAGATCTGAATGTCAAGCCCTTGTACTTACTACAGTGAGTTTAGTGTCCATTTGCCAAATCTTTGATCTTTAACAAGCTGCCCACATTGTGAATACTGAGTGAGCTACAGTGAGCTACAATATGGAGACTGTGAGGACCCTGTAGACTTTATTCTTCAGTACAAAGTTGTTACAGTCTTGTATACACAATCATCCCAGCTCTCTCAAAGTTTACCCTCTGCAGTGTCACTATCTCATCCTTAAGTGTTAGTGACCATGAATCTCTCAACAGGCAGCAGATTTGGAGACCCTAAAGCAGTCGTCCAGGCTGGTCCACTACTGTGCCACTCCTCTCCTCTTTGACCCCCTCTTCCGCAAGCAGATCCAAGAGGAACAGATCGTTCAGCCTCCTGTAAAGGTGTGTTTTCTGCCTGATTCAGTGGGAAGTTATAGAAGGAGGAGGTGGTGTCTTTATTAACTGGTGTCTATAGAAGGAGATTTAATGATTCAATTCACTTGCATCACAAATTATTTAAAATGTTGAGACACTTATTTGTTTCCTTCTCTGCTGCATCAAATTTCGTGATGTTTAATCATTTATAATTAATAAATTAATTATTATATGAGAGTTTTTGTGTGTTTAAGTAATGATATGATGAAATGATGATGTACTGTGTGTGGGACAGAAACGGCATCGCTCCAGTGACTCCACAGCGTCAGGTCGAGACCGAAGCTACAGCACTGACTCAGCAGACATGCTGCCCAGCCGACTGAAGGAAGAACCCTGGCTGCTTGAGATTTCTAGCACCTTCCTCCAGCAGTATGTCCAGTATCTGCAGAGCATGGGTTTCATTCTGGTCCAGGTCCGGCCTCAGTCTCCAGCTCGTAGGTCTGTATGCGCAAGAATGGTTCATTTTTATGCACTCAGTTTTTGAATCTCAATTTGTTGCTTGTCTTTGCCTGCAGTTTTTCCCAAGTCTGTTATATGTTATCATGATATTTAAAGGTTTCCCCTTGATCAAAGTGAGTCACTTGAGTCTATCCTGCAGTACACTCTGAAGCAGGACATGTACTGCATATCAAATCCTGATAACAAAAGATAAAATACATGAAATGTAACTTCTTTTTAAGTAATAAACTGTTTTTATCCAGTTTTGTGTTTTTCAGAGCTTTTAGTTTGCTGTCTGAAATATATGAACTGCCTGACCATTCCATTAGTAAATGGATGCTGTATGATACACAGCATCACAAAGTATGTTCCATCATTTATCTGCTCATTTGTTGTTGGAAACTTAAAAATGTATCACTCCATTTCTGCCTCTCTAGCAGTCCGTCACCTCTCTTCCTCCATTATGAGCAGCATTCATCCATTAGTTATCATTTTGTGTTTTGATCATTATCTGACTGACCTCTCAGCACTGCTTCCCCATGGCTGACGTAACCAGAGCGGATGCAGGGCAGCTTGCCTGTAACTTTCTAGGCTCAGACCGTGTGACTGTCTCTGAATTATGGCTTATGGGTTAGCAACATGCTGTTGGTGGTCCATCAGCCCTTGAGGCTGGACCTCTCTGGTTTAAGCAGACCCTGACTGACCCCTGTCCTCCATGCCAACCCCCACCCCCATCTCTTACAGCATTGCCCGGGCTCGTGCTGCCATGCTGAGCTCTATGTCATCTGAAGGGAGGATGTCTTTTTCTTATGTAAAGCAGAAGAGCGAGGACAGCCCTAAGGTTAGTGTTAAACATTAAGAGAAGCAAAAATCTGAGTCTCCAAAGACACACACACTCAAGTCAGGCTGTGCTATATAACAGTGGCCTCTACACAGTTCAGATGTCTCATTACAACTAACTTCATGTGTCAGGCTGTTCTCCAATAATATTCATCTTTGTCTTTGTATTGTTTTATTTCTAATTTTCAGGTTTTCATGTCATGAAACATTCACAAACCCACATTCAATTTCTGAATATATTTTGTACAGGCTGGATTTAGTGGTAACATATAGTACAGACTGAGGCAGTGCTGTGAGTCAAAGCCAGAAGCTGAGCAGTGGAGATCAAGAGAGGACTAGTTATATTTGTTTTCACCTCATGCATTAGAAACCTGTACATTGCTGTTCACTGTACATATTTTGATATATTTTTCCTTGTTAACTAGATTCATGCTTCCAAAGACAATGTGGCTGGTAGCGTGTGTGGTGTTGTAATAATGAAAAAAGACTAGTGCTCAATTCCCTGCAGGGAGTTCAAGAAATGCAGAGTATTTCTTTGTCAGGTTGTGGTAACCTTTTCATTGCTGCTAACATCAGTGAGAGAGCTTTGGATAAGAAGTTCTTTTCCTTTGTAGCACCCAGATAAGAACTTCAGCAACATACAAATAGGGATGCCCCCCAAAACCTGACTTCAAATTGGAACTGGTTCTAAAAGGAAACAGAGGAGGAGGTCCCATATCAGGACATTCTTTCTTAAAAAGTTCAGAGTTGTGACGGCAGCTAATGAGCTGCTGATGTTTTTAGAGTTCACATTTTACACTGAGATGAACATAATTTCTAAAAATCCTTCTAAAACATTCTTTTGATCATGTAGAAACTTTGGAACATGAGCTGTTAAAATCCAGAGTTCATAGACTGATGGAGATTAATGGATGGAGATTAATTTATCATTGATGTGAATGAGTCCAACGTGGACATTTTAAGAGTTTACTTCCTCAAACAAAAGACACAAAGGAGGACTCAGTTTAAACATACATGTGTGGATTTAAAGTTTGATCTAGGATCAGGGAGATATATCATCGGGAACACTGATCGACAGGAGGAGAAACATTTGAAAGCAACACACAACAGAGCCGTCCAACTTTATGTTCCATTATATTTGGAACTGTCATCTGGTGCCTCAGTGTTTTTCTTTTAGATAACTAAAGACATTTCTACCATAAACTGATACAGAAAAGGAAACTGGTGCATAAAAATCTCCATAATGAAGGAAAGTGTTTGATGGTCAATGCCATGGTGAAGTAACAGATAATGGTTTGCTCGAGTTTATGACAATTATACTTGTTACTGTAAGAGTAATAAACCTCTGGGAGCAAAAGGCCAATAAGCATAGTTTATCAAGACTCTGAATAGTCTAATAGTAGTGAATAGTCTCTCCTGTAAGAATAATTTCTCATGATGGTGCCACAGTTGGGGTTAGGGCTTAAGTTAGGTTATGGCTCAGATTAGCAGAGTAAATAGTTGAACTTAGGTCAAGTTAAGGTAAGGAGAGACATAAACAGGAACAAACAGGCTTTGACTACTAACAAACTACTGTATATTTTACACAACGTACTGTAGAGCCTCATCAGGTCAGCTCATCTGAGCAAGTGAAATGGAAAGCTGACTATATTCAGGCTAATTGTAGATTTAGACCAGTTAGCTACATTGCTTATGTCAAGAAGTTTTTCTTTTATTAAGAATTAAATGAGTTTTTATAGTGACATTGCTGTTGCTGCCCTAGAAGCAATATTCTATTATCTAAAAAAATGTACAAATAAAATACTATGTTCTAATGTGTTCCGTTGTATTGTGCAGTTCTAAGAAAGACCAGGACCATCAGAGTACTGATAAAATACCGGGTTGATATATCAGTCGATACTACTACATTTGTACTACTTTTTATATTTTTCTGTTACTGCAGTGTTACTCCTTATAAGTGTATGAATGAAAGTACTAATATTGTTGCTGTAAATGATCTTTGCAGACTACAGCATCCGGAACTACCACATATCACCTCCAGAGGGCGCTGCCAGGGGGGATCGTGTTGATGGAACTGGCTTTTCAGGTGAGATGAAGACTGTGAAGGGAGCTCAGCATCACCATGCTAACTAAAATTTGTTAATATCACAAAGCTATACATCTTAGGCCCTTTTATTGTTTTAGCACATTTGGTAAAATTCATGCATGTGCACAATTAAAGGCAACAGCATATCATGGACCTTTACAATCACTTTACTCAGACATCCATAACATGTTATGTTATGTTATGTTATGTTATGTTATCTAAGTTATGTTTATTTATTTATTTCTATTTTCTTGACCTTTTAAGTACGAGAGGGTACTGTAAAAACTGGAGTCACATTCCTTGTATGTGCACACATACCTGGCCAATAAATCAGATTCTGAATCTGACATCCCAGAATCCAAACATCTTTTCAAACTGGTCAGCTGACTCCTCTCGATGTGAAGGAGCAGCGGCTCTACTCCGATCCTGTCCATAAAGATGATGTACAGGACCGGTGACAAAGGGCAGCCCTGCCGGAGTCCAACATGTACTGGGAACAGGTCTGACTTACTGCCCGGCAATGCAGAACAATCTAAGCTCCTGCTCGGTCGCAGTACAGAGACCGAACAGCCCTTAAGCAAAGGCCCCTGGACCCCATGCTACTCATGGAGCAGCACTCCCACAGAATACCACGAGGGACACGGTCGAATGCCTTTTCCAGATCCACAAAGCACATGTGGACTGGTTGGGCAAACTCCCATAAACCCTCAAGCACCCTGCGGAGGGTATAGAGCTGGTCCAGTGTTCCACGACTGGGACGAAAACTGCATTGTTCCTCCTGAATTCGAGGTGTCGACTATCGGCCGGCCGAATTCTCCTCTCCAGTACCCTGGCGTAGACCTTCCCGGGGAGGCTGAGAAGTGTGATCCCCTGTGTAGTTGGAACACACTCTCCGGTCCCCTTTTTACTTTTTAAAAGAGGGACCACCACCACCACCCCGGTTTGCCACTCCAGAGGCACTGTCCCCAACCTCCATGCAATGTTGCAGAGGCGTGTCAGCCAAGACAGCCCCACAACATCCAGAGACTTGAGGTACTCAGGGCGGATCTCATCCACCCCCGGCGCCTTGCCACCGAGGAGCTTGCTACGAACTACCTCAGTGACTTCTTTGGCTCGGGTGATGGACGAGTCCACCTCAGAGTCCCCATCCTCTGCTTCCTCATTGGAAGGCAAGTCGGTGGGATTGAGGAGATCCTCGAAGTATTTCTTCCACCGTCCGACAATGTCCTCAGTTGAGGTCAACAGCTCCCCACCCGCACTGTAAACAGTGTTGGCAGAGTACTGCTTCCCCTCTTCTGAGGCACCGGACGGTTTGCCAGAATCTCTTCGAGGCCGACCAATAGTCCTCCTCCATGGCATCACCGAACTCCTCCCAGACCCGAGTTTTTGCCCCCAGGACCGTCTGGGCTGCAGCTTGCTTGGCCTGATGGTCTGATAGGACTCTTCAGCCTGACGGCATCCCTTACTTACCGGTGTCCACCACCGGGTTCGGGGAATTTCCACCACGACAGGCACCAGAGACCTTGCGTCCACAACTTTGAACTGCCTGCGTCGACAATGGAGGCAGAGAACATGGTCCACTCGGACTCAATGTCCCCAGCCTCCCTCGGAATCTGTGAGAAGCTCTTCCGGAGGTGGGAGTTGAAGACCTCCCTGACAGAGGGCTCAGCCAGACGTTCCCAACAGACCCTCACAATATGTTTTGGGTCTGCCAGGTCTGTCCAACAGGTCTGATCGGTTGACAGCTCAGCCCCTCTCTTTACCCGAGTGTCCAAGACATACGGCCGGAGATCAGATGAAACGACAACAAAGTCGATCATCGACCTCCGGCCTAGGGTGTCCTGGTGCTGCCACATGCACTGATGAACACCCTTATGCTCGAACATGGTGTTCGTTATGGACAAACTGTGACTAGCACAGAAGTCCAATAACAGAACACCGCTCAGGCCCATGTTGCCATTTCGGGCTGAGCCCGGCCGGGTCCCGTGGGCAAAGACCCGGCCACCAGGCGCTCGCCTGCGAGCCCCTAACCCCAAGGCCTGGCTCCAGGGTGGTGCCCCGGTAACGCCAATCTGGGACGTAACGGTCCTTGTTGTTTCTTTCTTCATGGTGGGCTTGTGAACCGCTCTTAGTCTGGCCCGTCACCTAGGACCTGTTTGCCATGGGAGACCCTACCAGGGGCGTAATGCCCCCGACAACATAGCTCCTAGGATCATTCGGGCACACAAACCCCTCCACCACAGTAAGGTGGCGGTTTAAGGAGGGGTGGATTCAGAACCTCAAGTAAATTTCAAGTCTCTTAGTCGATGATTCTGTTGAACAAATCAGTGTAAATCCTGCAAGTCTCTGCAATTCACAAAATTAGTCTAGGAATATTGAGCATAGTTTGAAAAAAAAAAATCAGGGACGTACAGGAAGGGGAAGCACTGCCTGCTTCCGTTCAGCCCATGTTAATTCGCTTGTTCAGACAGGGTGGTCCACGGGGGATCTGCAGCGGTGGTTTTGGTGTTCTGCTGTTTGCGAATATGGTCATAAAACAAACTGACAACTGGATGAACTGGCTAAACAAATACATTATTATGGTTGTAATAGGTTACTTTTATCATCTTTTTATCATTGAAGGTACATGCAAAAACAACACTTCACTATGAAAAAAAGTCTCTGCTGGGGCCAAAACTCATTACTATAGGAGCTCCAGAGGTGGACTGTGCACATATGCACTGTGTTATCCAGGAACACATAACAACCTTTATGTTAAATATTAGGTTACTGGATCAGCTCTGTGTGTGATAACAAAAGAGAAATGCACCTCTGGTGTGGACAGCCAAGCTAGCAGCTCTGTGAGGCTGTACTTGATCTAAATGCTAATGTCAGCATCCTGTATTCTTTCCTCAGGCTGTGAAACTAAAGAACATTCATTCTCTGCAATCCACCATTATTGATGTTTCTTTGTTTGTTTTATCTTGTTTGTGCTGTGTGTTTAGCATAAAGGGACTAAAACTTAAATTTCTTTGTATAACCTTCTTTTTAAATATGACAATTAAATGAAACCTTGATTGCTTGATATTTAAGGGGTAATAAATTTACCATGTTAACCCTCTTTTAGCATTGGTCAAGCTCCAAAAGCACTATTTCATACACTTCCCATACTGCAACTCGCTAGTATTTTTCATAAGAGCTGCCTGCGTGGTAAACACCCACAGCTTTCAAACTCCTGACCCACAGTTTGATATTCAGTTTGTAGTTTCGAAGCCACACACAATGACGTTTTTTTAAAATAAATAACTACGTGTTCTACATGTGCCTTCTCTTTCTGCCAGGGGTGTTATTTCTGTGTGAAGCAGTATGCACTGGAGTGCTCACGCATTCCCATGGGCCAGACAGTCAACTCCCAGGTAAATGCTTGACAGAAATCTGCACTGCTGTGTGGATACACGACATTAAGCTGTGCCTTTTCTTCTGTGGGGTTTTGTGGGGATTGAAAGTATGACAGAGATAATAAGAGAGCAAGAGAAATGTGTGGAATATAAAATGATTAAATGTCTCAGTTTCAAATGTGGGAGAACAGGGGTGTGATTTCTTTTTGTTTGACAGTACAGTTGGTTCCAGGGACCTCCCTGTGCCCTGCGGAG
Organism: Scortum barcoo; assembly: GCA_023238725.1. NCBI lineage: Eukaryota > Metazoa > Chordata > Actinopteri > Centrarchiformes > Terapontidae > Scortum > Scortum barcoo. The sequence continues at coordinate 1,407,510 of CM041538.1, read as the reverse complement.
GTTTGGTCCTCATTTGAAAGCGTGTATGTTCTTGGTTCCCTCTTTAAGGACTCTTTGGGTTTTGCTGCTACATTACAATTAAATTTCATTGTATTGATCTAATAGAAATTCTTTTTATTAGAAATGACTACTCTGATGACTTTGGTAAATCACTGTAATCTTTTCATGTAAACTGTGAATCTTTCTCCCAAGTCTCCCAATATGGGGATAACTTTTCATAAAATCCTGATGAATGTGTGTTTATTTTGGGGGTCCATGGGGAAAGAATGTGCCACAGATACTAGATACATTTTTATTTCATCCATCCATTATCTACACCATGGGGGTGCTGGAGCCTATCCCAGCTGTCATTGGGCGAGAGGAGGGGTACACCAGGGGGATGCCAGTTAATCACAGGGCTGACAAACTCACATTCACACCTACGGGCAATTTAGAGTCACCAATTATCCTGCATATCTTTGGATTGTGGGAGTGCCTGGAGAGAAGCCCCAGCCAGCCAGTGGGTTCGAACCCAGAACCCACTCGCTGTGAGGTGACGGTGCTAGCCACTGCTGTGATTATTGAACTGTTCTGACAGCCATCAGTGTAGCAGAAAAGTTACTGAGGATAATGTGAAAATGTCATGAGTATTGTAAGTGTTTCAATTTCTAACACCATGTCTTTTTCATTGCCAAGTCCATTTTTAACCTATTAGAGTAGTAAGCCGTTCTAAATACCTAAAAACTATAAGATTTCTTATTATTATGTTGCTGTGTGGTCAGTGCTGTTTTGTTTTATTTTCTCTGTTGGTCATTACTGTGGTTTTAAATGGATTACTGATCAGACAATAATAGTGAGTGATGTCCAGTTGCTTGGGTTTCCTATTGATGAAGCTGGTGATCTTTTGATTTCTGCTCTTTTCATAGTTTTTCTTCATGGAAACTGCAGCTTCTATGTTATTGTTGAAAAAAAGTTGTGTTTGAGTATATTTAAGGTCCTCTAGTCTTTCTGTGCCTCTGGTTCCTTTCTTAAAAAAGAAAAATCCCTAAAACAGCTGGTCTGTAGTTGTTTCATAGTGTTTCATAGTGCACCTGCTGTTTGGGTTCATTTATGTGCTGCAGTGCTGCAGTGTAAATATGAGTTGGGTGAAAGAGTATACAAATTGGAAGGTGTGGTGATCAATAAATACACTGTCAGTCAGTCACATCACTGGTTTGGTTGCTCTTCAATCACAGGATGGCAACTACAGCCCAGCTAATGGAAATTTGGTTTCAGGAAAACCACATTCATTGCCTTTACATACATTGAACTAACCATGTTACTATTTAAGTACAGTAAAATGATTTCTTAAAAGTTGTATAAATAAGACATCTGGTCATTGTACGCTGTGGGTCCCTTAGTGCTCATGTGGCTATGAAAAATTCTCAGTTGGTGGCAGGGGCCTTAATTACCTCAACTGCAGAGGGGACCAGACCTTTTTTTGAAGTAGCTATATATTAGAGACTATACTTCTGCTTTAACTGCTCTATTTCTCTATTTGGTCAAATTTTAGTATAAAGCCTACTTTTCTGATACACTCCTCTTGTCCTGTTTAAGTTTTGGTACTGCATTATGCTGTAGATACAATCTACCAGACTGTGTCATGTTAGAAGCCCTCTAGTGTCAGTGGACACAATCCCTTCACTGCCAAACAAAGCTTATATTGGCTGAGCTGTGCTGTGGAAAATATTGTAACTTTCACAGTTGCCATTTGGTACTTCAGATAAAGCTGCTGCCATTTTCTGGCACTTGTACTTAACTATAAAGTCCAGTTTGGCTGAGCCATCAACATGTAGCCAGCTGCGTGACTGAAATCAGACAGCAACACTTTAAAGTTTTGAAAATAGCATGACAGTTTTTTATTCAAGAAAGTTAGAAATGTGCAGTGTCTCAATTCAACCAAGTTAAAAACATTAAGTGCATCACAGAATGCTTTTTTCTTGGTAAAAGGCCTGCCAAATGCTAGGTCACTGGTTCACCAGCATTTCCCTTTTTCTGTCACATGGACAACAACAAGAAAAGCTTCTTTATCCAAAGTTCAACTCACTGACTTGTCTTCCTCTGTATGTCATTCTTTCACTCCTCTACTCTGTATGTTAAAGCTTAACTGAGGCCAATTTGATGTCTTTCAGTATGTAGAGTATGTTCTCACTGTGAGCATTTTACATACATTTACATATTACATTTGGTTCCCATTGGTTGTTTTGATTCAGGTGTGGTGGATTCTTGTCCAATGAGCTTAGAGGACAGCAGGAGGAGCCAGAAGAAGTCTGATTTTTATCACAGATTATCTGTCTCGTGTTCTACTGTCAGGACATAGTCAGTTTTAGAAAATATGGCTAAAAGTCATTTTTAAATAGGTTCCTCAGTTCTGCTTTAACTACTCACTTGAAGAGTAGTTACTAAAGCACCTTCAGTTTTTGATGTCTTGATTTTGTTTTTCTGTAATCCTAAATCAAATCCTTTAATACTTGCCATCTGTTGATGTGAGTCTAATCAATCTGATACTTACATTATGAAAAGGCTGATTTAAAATGTGAGCCGTATTGAAACAAAAGGTGCAGCCTTCTAAATATGGCCACCTTATTTTTCACAAAAACTTTTAAACTGATCAGCTTGAATTACTGATACAACATTAATGAAAGTTGAACTTGGAGAATGTCAGTCCAGTCGTGGTTGTACAGTGTTGTTACAGAGGGATGCTTGCTTGCTTACAGAGTGTGGCCTGCCATCTTATTCTTGGAATTAACATTCGTTCTTAGACCATGCCACCTGCTTTGAGGAATGTCCTCCTGAAATTGTAGCTCCACTTTCTACTTGTGGTCACTTTTTGGTTCCATTGCTGCTCCTCTTACATTTGAGGCTGCTGCTTTATTATTGTGTTTCCTGACCCTAGGCCCTAGGTTGAGGTTTGCAGTGTGTGTTAATGGCATTCCAGATGGTTTTGGTACTCAGTGGTTTCTGGCTGTGGAATGATTTCATATGTATGGCAACAGTTGCTTCTGTGAAATTAAATCCACCACAGACTCAGTGAATCAATTGACGTCTTCAGTGACTTAGAGTTGTGTCCTGGAATGTGCAGACTGTAGGGTGGCCTCTGATTGGCCTGTCTATTTTCTGACCTCACGTGCCACTGGGGGCATGCACAATAGTTTGCTTTCATACTTAAAACTCAGCAACATACCCATGTAGTCACTCCTCCAGAATGCTGGTATAGATTCTGCTCTGCAGTCATTTCTGAATGGCATGTAGCAGTGATCCAGAGTGTTTACTCCCCTGTGATACGGTCAGTATGTTGATGGAACAGGCAAAACTTTCTTGAGGTTAGCCTGATAGCAGTCTCCAGCAACAGTGAGCGCAGCATCAGGACTACTGGTCTGAGAGCAGTTCAGTTCTTTACAAAGATCCATCAGGGCAGCCTGTGAACTGCTGTGGTCATGATCAGTGTGAATTCTGTTAGTTAGGAGGGCTATTAAAGCTCATTTTTGTCAGGTTTCAGAGCATATTAGCAGTTACTTCCCTAGCTAATTCTTTACAGAACATGTATACAGTAACAACATATAGAGGATATATATGTATAACATATATACACAACATACATAACATATGTACAGTATATACACAAAACATTGATTACGTATGAACCAAATCTACTGGTAGATAAACATCTCAAGTAGTTCAGCTTTTAGCTGAATGTCACCAAGCCTCTACGCCTGTTCAAAAGATGCACACATTATGTTCACTGTGTTACTGTCTGCTGTGACTGGGCATGAAAACCTCCAAGGAGCTAATTTTGATCCGAGCAAAAAATCAAAATAAATCCTTTACCTGTATTCACAGTATATTTGGAGGAAACATGATAAACAATGAGCAAACTTTACTGTAGCCTGTTAAAAGTTTCATATAGGTTTAATGATGGCTTACAGGAAGTACAACTCAACTGTGTGTTCTAACTATAAGTTGTGTGGTCTAAACAAAGTATAAAGTGCATTTCTCACATCTGTGGTTGACCTGTGGGATTTCAGACTGCAGGTGTAACATTAATCCCATCTGCCAGCACCCCACAGGTTCATTTGTTCAGCTCTGGTCATTTATTAGGTGAGCATCACTCTTTGTTCCCATTCTTTCCCACTCAGGACTGATCCATTTTCAGATTTAGGGACTAGTGCACTTTGTCATTATAGTTTAAACAAGTGCCATGACATCAAAGTGATGTAAGAAGTTGTGTGTAATGAAATACTTAGTGGCTTTATCACAAGTGGTGTGAAAGAAAGGATGCATTTGTTACAGCTCTGTTGTGTCGAGGATTTCCTCAAATAGTCTGAAAGAAGGTTTTAAACTGACTTTCTAAATTTAATTGTCTTGAAATTAATTTGTGAAGCAGAAATATACAGGGTGCGAGAGAAGGATTTATTATTGCTGTTCACAATTCAGTTCACAATTTGTCCACATGATGATAGCACATGTTGAATTTGTTGTTCTGACTGGATGTTGTGTATTTGCTTGGTGATCCACAGTCCACATGCTGTCAGGACTGTGTGGCATGTAAAACATGCAGACAGAGGACAAATTAAAAGAAGGAACCTGAATAAAAAATGCTTTCATATAGACGAGAAGCATTTATCTGGCATGAGAGGCTGAAGGAATGGTGAAAATCAGTAGAAAATTGTTCTGAGTGATCCCTTTATATTTTGATTAAACATTTCAAAGTCTTTTCCAGGATGGCAATGGCCCATCCATAGAACATGACGGCTTACTGAATGGTTTAATTAGGATGAAAATTATGTGAATCATATATTATGGCCTTCACAGTCAGCACATCTCAACCCAAGTTGAACACCTATGGGAGATTTTGGAGTGATGTTTTAGACAGCAGCTCTCCACCTACCATCACCAAAACACCAAATGAGGGAATATCTTTATAAGAATGTGTTCATCCCTCCAGGAGAGTTCACACACTTGGAAGAATCAATGACAAGGAGACCTGAAGCTGTTTTGGAGGCATGAGGTGGCCTTTCTCACAGAATACATTTCATGGCACAATACGAATATCAGGTGTGAATGATTAAATTAATGAATTCCATTTAGCAGCCTCAGTGTCATAACTCATGCTGGCTTACTTTGACACTGTCATTACTTACTGGGATGCTTGAATAGAACAGAACCATCATTAGTGACAGTTAGCTTATTTGGATGAAATAACAAGTAATTCTTAAATTATAAAATATAAAATATAAAATAAAAATATTATCCAGTATTTTACACAATAAGCTGCTAGTCACATCTGACTGAAAGAGAATGCTGAGTTAATTTTGTTCCTTTTGAATGTTTTTATTTAGAGAGGGACTATATTTTGTCCTCTTTCAAGTTACAGTCTCACTGTTTTCCGAAGTGGCTTCACTTTATAATGTAAACATATCTACCCTTGATTCCACTCTCAACACATACAAGGTTTCACAGCTACTCATTTTTTTCTAGGCTACTGCTATTATACACTGCAGAGCAGCCATCACACCTGAGCAGTTTAATACATTGTCATCTTTTTAGCCTCCGGAGCTGTAAAACATTTCTTCATATGTATGCATACAGTGTTTTGAAAAGTATTCCCAGGAAGACGTGTCAAAATGTCAAAATCACATTTTATGATAAACTTCACCAAGTGATGAGTCGAGCGTTCTTTGGCTGACCCTTATAGCACTGTCAAAATGTTATTTGTCTCTTTCAGAGTATATCACTAATCTTATTGCTGCCACATTGAAATGCGTTTGGCACAAGTGTTATATCATCATCAACAGCAGCTGTGTCATTAACTTTGGGCTTCATAACAGAGAGAAGTTGGGCTCCTGCTGTAATAATGCACTGGTAAATAATGATAAATACAGCAGTATTATGCATAGTGGATTGCTCACAAATGTAAGAGAAAGTAAATATACACAGGCACTGCTGTTTCACACTTTAACTGCCTTAAATACTTTGCTCACAGCACTAGTGGGCGACCTCTCAACTGGACACTTAGCTGGGCCAACCCCTTCCTAACACAGTAAAATGGTCCAAGCTTTAACAGACATGATTTCCTTGTACTGACCTCTGGGCACCAGCCATAGGAAATTGGAGGACCACAGCTCTAATTTATGTATGTAATGTGTGTCTTATTGCATTTTTGTAGTATGTGAAAGGGTTGAGTAGCCATGTTCTTATTTATTTGTGTAGTATCTCTTCAGTCTTCCTTTCCATCCATCTGTCTGTGTGTCTGTGTGTCTGCCTAGTCCCACCTCATGTCATCTCTCCATCAGGGCAGCCTCCTCACCAAACCTCGTTGCAAGCCGTTCCCAGATGCCACCCCAGTATCTGACTGTGCGGTATGTCCCAGCCATTTTCAAGGGAGGGGTGTGTCACTACAATCAGGCTTCACCCCTCCCCGCTGCTCTGCTTGCTGCCATCAGTCCTGGTCTTTTCCTTTGCCAATCTACATGTCTGTGTTTTGTCTTCCCAGGAATGAATGGGTTTCAGTTGTTAATGAAGTGTGCTTTCATACCTGTGAGTGCTACAGGTGCTACAATATACAGTTAAACTGTAAAGAAAATGCCGGGGTTAGGTGAATGTAGGATCCCATTGATTGGTTTTAGTTGGACAAAGGTCAGGTATTAAAATATCTTCTTTATTTTTAGGTCCAGACCTGAGTCAAGCTTACTTGTGATTTCCTTTTCCATCTTGACTTTCAACAGGCTGTCCTTCTCTCTGCTTGCTGGTTTGGGTTTCGTGGGTGTCTCAGCTTGTGATTTTCTAAGTGTCCATGCAACCACTGTTGTTCCCTCTGCCCTTTCTCTGATAATTTTACTATATTTCCTTTTGCATCTTTAGTAGCTGAGAGGTTGAGTTGAGCTAGGACTTTCCTTCTGGCCTGCTCCCACTGTCAGTTCCTGTATCTCATTGGGTTTAACAGGTCAATCATTGAATAAGATGGGGCTGAAAACTGCTGCTGCTCTGCTCGCTACAGATGATCATGTAGACAAACTGTACATCACATTGGATATCTTGCACTGAATTAGTTTAAAACCTGTTTTAATGAGAGAGGTTATTTTGTGTGACTACATATATGAGCAAAGAGAAATTATGTGGGTTCAGTTCTCAGACCATCTGTTCCAAACCAAATGCCGCCACTAGCTTGAATTAGGCAAAACAGAGTAAAGTCAGTGACTGGATATGGTAAAAAGAAGAAGGAATTTGAAGAAGGTACATTCTATAATTAAACAAGAGTATATATGGTCAGTAGTTTATAGGCTAATTTCAATTATTAGACTTGATATTGCATATTTAAAATAATTTCACATGTATGTAAAACATGTTTCTCATTCTGATCACATTTCCAGCACCATTACACATGTGAAAAATAAAAACATTTCACACGTTAGCATGTGAAAACGTCACATTTAAAACTACATTTACAGCACCTTTCACATACAATATATACACATACACTATGTAAACAACATTTCACATGTAATGTTTTCACATATAGGCTGTTTTATTCTTATTGTTCTTCTTCTTATTATACTTTTATAAGTATAATATTATTTAGTTATTTGTTGATAGAACGCTAAAGTTGTTGACAGTTGTTGTCCCTTGTACTGTCACTGTCCACTGTCTGTTAATCAAGATGAACACATGATTATTCAGAATGTTTTTAATATTTCACAACTTGGACTGGACCTCAGCATTCATAAAATCCCTGCTTTGGCCCTCACCCCATGAAAACAATAAACCCAGTGCTACAGTACAAATATAGTGAATATTAAAGAATTAATATCTAAGAAAAACTTCAGGTTTGTCCACAGCTTCACAGTCAAGATTGTTGCCTGGCCACCAGAGTTGTAAAAGAATCATATTACTCCAGGTGTCAGATCTTTGTACTAGCTACCTGTGTGTGACATACAAAACAAAACCACTACCTCCAAAATGAGTGTTTGTATGTGTATAAAATACATGTTCTATTATCTCTGTTTTTCCAGGACAGAAAATGCAGGGTACAACCTTAAAGTGAAATGTCACTTAATGCCACCATTTTTAAGTTTTATTATCATGTTCTTGTCTTCAACTTCCTTTGTGTGTTGTCCTCTTCTTGTATAAGCCGAAGTGATTACAGCTTCTCCCATCAGTATAGCCACTGTCATTAACCTGACTTCCACTGATGGAGGCTGACAGGAGACGAGCTGCAGCCCTGTGACTCACCCTAACAATTTGTTCTTGTCAGAGTTTACACACAGCATTTAATTAGCTACAACATGAACCAGATGGGATTACAAGTTAGAGAATAATAAATGTTAGTTTGATAGTCAAGAGGACACACACAGGAAATGTTCTACCTTTAAGCCAAAGAGATGTCTGTAGTCCCAGTGGCTTCCTGGCTCCACAGATAGCAGGCTAAGAGGTCACACTTAATTTGTCTGCCAGACAGCGGAAACACCACCGGGAGAGAAAATGTAATGTTCATCTTTTCATTCCTTCTTCCTGACCTTTTGCTAGTTTCTGAACAGGTGTTGGAAGGTTCTTGACAGCAGTATAGAGATTCAAATTTTATCCAGCTAAAGAGACCGATACAATTTTTATTGCCTCTTTGATTGGATAAATCCGATTTGTATATGTTCCAAGCAAATGGTCCAGATGAAAGTAAATGCAGGAGTAGCGTTTAGCTCTCCCTATAAACTCTTAATGTGCTGTAATTAACTGCACACCGTAGCCTCTCAGTGTAGCCATTTGCATTTGCAATTAATGATTTTGTCAGAGCCCTTTTGATGTTGGATTTAACTAAATAAGATGTTATGAAATTGATTGATATCAAAGTTGCTTACAAAAGGCTCCCATGGAGCAAGGGGAGTCGCAGAGCAGCAGGGCCTTAAGGTGCACAGCACACAGCAGTAAAAGCTGGAATGGCAGTGTGTTTCCCCTTAAACGCAACGCAGGTTCACCAGTGGATGATTACACAGATAACCATTCAGAGAAGGTGGTGTCTGTCAGGTTCTATTCACTTTCCAAAGTGATCCATGTAATTTAAAATGAACAGCCTTGAGTCTGGAGTTAGAGTTGGAAAAATCCTTTTGCCCTGTGATTGTCTGCTAGTCATTCTATTCTAGTAATGCCTTTGTCTACCTTTTTGTTTTAGCTCTCCATGCTCTTTACTGAGGAGTGTGACAAGGTGCGGGACCTGATGCATGTGCACTCCTTCAGCTACGACTTCCACCTGCGAGTGGTTCACCAGTACTTGGTTGGTTGCCACATGACGTTACGCCAGGGCTACCAGCTCACCGACTTCCTGGACGACTTCATCTCCCATCACCCAGACATCCCCAAATTTGGCCGTAACCACGTCTTCCAAGGTGACTTTGGTGTGAATGAATATTTCAACCCACCTTGCAACTCCAGTTGCTCTGTATCATCAATAATAGGCAGATTCAGCAGTGTATTGTCCCAGTGACTACAGTAGAATACCATATCATTACCTCACAGTGGATAAAGAGGAGCAACTTGGATATTGATGTTCTAATTAGCTGTTATGCTGTTACACAGAGAAGTGTTTTTTCCAAGTAAACCAGAAAAGCCTATTCTTACATTTACCCAGACAGTTTGGCAGTGAGAAATATTTCAGTCAGTTCGACAGCAGTAGGAGATTTTTCTTTAGGGAATTTGACTGTATTTTTTGTGTCTGATGTTGGGACAGGATCACAAAGAGAGGTCCTGTTACCGAATTATATTTTAGTGTAAGCTTATTATTATAAAGGCAGCATTTCCCAACCATAAGGTCCACTTAGCCAGCCTGACCAGGTAGATTAAATCTACCCTCTGAGCTGATTTCCTTGTACTCAGAGGTGTAGAACTGCTTGTTTAAGAACTGGAGTGCACCTATGATACACACACATGCATGCACATGCACGGTTCAGCTGTGGCTTGTTTTGAAGATGAAGTAACCACTGTTCCCACCATAATAAGTTTACATTATTTAACAACTTCATCAAAAACTTTTTAAGGATGTTTTTCTGCCTTTTTATATTTACCAGTGTACCAACCACCATCAACCTTTAAGATGGAACGTTTTCTTGCATGTAACCAGTGCATGAGTTAATGTCCTGAATCAATCAACCATTCTTAAGTATCAGTAACAACTTTGACCAACTTTGTCTCCTTGTCAACCCCTCCAGGTCTTTTATCATGCAGATGTGATTAAATGATGTTAGTCATTCCAACAGAGTATGTCAAAGTGAAAAAATAATTGTCTGGCCCCCGTAGTTGCAGGTTATGTTGTGCTGAATAGAAGACACCAAACATTAGCATGGTAGACATTTTTATAGGCAAAATCAAAAACAGATCACACCTGACCACAGTCATGGGTGTGGTTTAACAGACCTTTCCACCAATAAAAGTCATCACAGCAGTACTTTTCCTCCATTTCTGATTTGGTGCAAAATTTCTCTGACCATACAAGATTATTTCACATTCAACATGGGGTAAACCACAAGCAACACTATTACTTTAAGTCTTCTGCCCATTTTGGTGGCTGTTGTTGGACTAATTCTGCTTCCATATTTTATTTTTATACTTTTATATATTTGTGTATTTTCCCTAAGTTTTGATTGTGAGGCTAATTATTAACCTGCACAGCATCTCAACCATCTCCTCATCTTTCTTCCCTGCCGGCCAAAAAACTGTTAAAATATCTTTGTAATTGTTTCACTGCCATAGAAAAGAGATGGGTTCAATCAAAGCCGCTTTCATTTGGTTTCCTCTTTACATTATACATTTTTGTTTCACCCCTCCTTACTAACTGGTCTTTCTCAGTCATTAAGAGATAAAGGACAGGTATTTGTTTCATGTTTTCACATGGGCTTTAAAGCTATGTGGGTGGGCAGGAAAAACTGGGATATCTTATGGTCATCTTCCTGACGGTCTCTGATCCTTGTGCACATCAGGGAGCTTCTCCATCTCCACGGGGATGATAACGGCTCACCAGCTCTACAACTACATCACAGACCACGCCAGCACCTACAACATGAAACCGCTCCGCATGTCCAAGGCTGTAACCACCACCGACAACAAGAAAGGGACACCTGACCTGCATGAGTACGCACTTGTGGCTCTTTGGAACAGGTAAAAATACATCAGAATCCCTGAATAAATATACTCTCCTTCTATAAGCTGCCTTCAGCATCCTCTGTTTTCTGTTCTTTCTTGCTGTAGTTCGGGCTCTTACAAGGATTTGGAGGGCCTGCACCACCATGATGACTTCGACGTGTCCCTGGTGGTGTGCCATAATGCTGCTCCATTTGAAGAACAGTCAGACGGGGAGAGGCATTTGCTGAGGTAAAGAGATATTAAAGAACAGATTGAATGGAATGAAATATTGTGAATAAAATCATAATGCTCATTGGTGAAACACATCAGGCTGTGAGGAATCTTTTCATCAGAATTCCTCACCCCAATGATGTGCACTGTGTTTACATGTAATACACGCAGCATGTGTTTTGCAGTTTGTTTTTTAACCTTAAACCACTTATTGATTAATCTATTTGGTAACAGACGGCAAAGTCAGCACTAGCAAAATGTCAAACATTTGCTGGTTGTAGCCTCTCAAATATTGGCATTTGTTGTTTTTTGTATAATTTGAAGCTGAATATCTATGGGTTTTTGTTGGTCAGATCAGAAATGCAATTTGAAGCTGCCACCATGGCTAGTTTTTTGTTTTTTTTCAGAAATTGTATTAATTCATTGAGAGATGAGTTAATTGAAATAAATGTTTACTTGATAACGAAAAGAACTGTTCATAGCAGCCCTAGTTTGTGGTAGATATAAATTATCATTATTGGTGCCTCATCTAAAGTTGTGACATTAGACACTAAAGTTGACATATATGTATCTATTACATGTATATGTATATACATGTTATAGATGCACAGAACTGTACAGAAGACACGTGAAAAATGTATTTGAGTTCTGACATTAAACTGCCCTGATCCTCTTCTGTACCACTGCACTGAACAGGACAGTCTATACTTAGAAATAAACTAATCAAAAACATTAAACTTAAAACATTTTCTCAGTATTGCAGAATAACTGCTTTTGCTTTTGGTCGTGGTGGTCCGAACACAGCTGAACTTTGACCTGAGCTGCACTGACATTTGTGGGTGTGGGCAGTCAGTGTTGAACCTAAAGGTGAAAGAGAAAGTTGTTAGCAATGTTAGCATTGTAGCTAAGGGGAAGTTGTAAATAATGTGCTGACCAACATGGGACACATAAGACCCTTGTTATTCCACTATAATGTGAATACACCTTTACAGGAAATAAAACATTTTAAATTAAAGGTAAATACTGTATGTCCTGTATGTATATCTTAACATGGTCCCATCTGCCTTTGTCACAGTTCTTAAAACAGATTTACTGTTGTGGATCCTTTTACCAACCAATCCACCATTATATAATTATCAGATTTTTCTAACTCTCAAATGCTTTCATTGTATCAGACTGAAACAACAAATACAGACAGGCTCTAATAAAGACTAGATATTTTACTTTGGTGTTGTTATGTATGTATAATGAACTTTAAAGTGTCACTTCTGAAGGAAATAAGATATTCTGCCTCACAAATGAACATTTGAATTCCTGATCTATAAAATGTTGCTGAAGTCAGTATTTTGCTGCTCCAGTCTTACTTGTCCTGGTAGGACTGGTAGCTTATAGTGGAATGTTAGCTTTGGCAAACTTAAGACTGATATTGGAGTTGGAGTCTTCTTCTGCTTTTAGAGCTGTTACACTTTGTTTCATTCATTCACATTTTAACTATTATCACAAAAGTACTGAATGATCATGTCTGTATTGCAATGGACACAAAGGAATCTCGGGAAATGAAAGTGAATTCAATTCCAATATGATGTTTACTACTGTAAATGATGTATGATGATTACTACTTGAGGCCACATAAGCCCCTATTTAGCAAATGTTTGACAAACAGTGTTGCATGAATGTTTGATGGTTGGGATAGTCACTCATGGCCAGTTCATCTTTATGTGCTAATTCATGCAAGCTGTTGTTACAGTGATAAGCTGTATCATTTATCTTTTTCTGTGCAGGTTGCGGTTCTATGTGATCATGACCAGTCAGAGAGAGCTTTTCCCCCGCCTCACTGCTGACATGCGCCGTTTCAAGAAGCTTCCTCAGATCCACCGAGATCCCGGCGAGCTGGGGGGCCGGCTTCCCCCAGATCGAGCTGAGGCCAGCGGGTCACGTGGTGCAGAGCAGGACCTCTGGGAGGAAACGTCATCTGAAGCAGCAGCCACCTTGGCCCCTAGCGATGGCAATGAATTCTACCCTCTGGCAGGGAGCGGACCAGAGGCTCAGGCGCTGCTCTACCCCTCCCCTCTGTTCCCTCTGCTCAACAATGAGGTGGCGTCAGCCCGCAGACAGATCCAGGCCAGTGTGGAGCAGGCCATGGGTCACTGCCGCAGGGATAACTTGTGGAGGAGGCTGTTCCATGGAGAGCACCTGGCCCTGGACAAACTCAAGTTGACCAAGCTGGCGTTCAGCGAGCTGGAGGAGCTGCTGGAGGCTGTGCAGAGCCGCTCAGTGGGGGAGATTGACCCACAACTGGTAAGCCTCTCATTCATCATCAAAATAAACCTTTGGATGCACATATCAAGGCCTGGTAAATGACTGAGATATATAAAAAGGATTTTCATTTAATTATTTGGTTTAATAAAGCATTATTTACATTGCTTTGGCCATCTTTCCTATTGATTATAAAAACATAATGTACTCACCTGGTTTATAACTGAAATCTGGGCATATGTTGACATCTCTATAAAAAGCCTCTATCCACACTTACTTTGCTAACCTGAATGCCAAAATGAATCCAAACTGCCCATTGCAAACATTGGTGACAGTGTACAGACCCAGTTCTGCTGCACTCAGCGTCAGAGGTGGACACAGTCACTGTACTGCGGTCTCATGTCTTGGATATGAAGTGAAGTATCAAATCAACAGTGTTTGGGGAGCTGCTTTGAAAGCATTGCTTTGCAAGCTACCAGTGATTTCAGCTGGAGGAAGTTGAACTACAGCAAGGCTACCCTCAAAGGAGGTCTAGTTTGGTTAACTACAGCCACATGGGAAAAAAAGATCAGACTGACAATGTTCATGTGATACGAAGTGAACAAATTATAATACATAAAAATCATAAGACAGCAAAAAATACCACTTAATTGAGTTTATCGCAAAAAGTGCAAGTGACAGCGACAATGAAGTGGCTGATGGTCAGTCAACAGTTGAGTGAGTGATAAAGCGCTTATCTTCCATCATCACATACCATTTCTTAAAGATGAACACACCTTTGGGAAACAGACAGAAAGACAGATACCTCAGAACCTGGACAAATCATACCATAAGGCAGCATGGACAGATGCCACTAGAGGGAAGTGAGAGGATGTGGATCTGTTTTTTTGTTGTTTATATGTGAACTAACCCTCCCAAATTGTTCATCTGTCCAGCTTATGTAGATACAAGGGGTGGACAAATAATGAGCACCATCACTGCAATCTACAGCCTGCAGAGTTCAATACAATTTCCCACTTTGGTTCAAAAGTTTCTGAGTGATATTGTTCAGTCCTGGATATATGTAGTTTAAATAAACTGCAGTAGAGAATTCCATCAGTGGAAATGTTACCTTCATCAAAATGTCAGCTGAAGTTTATACTTCTTATACTGATCAGCTGTGATATTTTAACTGAATGTGTAATAGAGTAGAATAAAACCCTGTGGACAGACATGGTTTTTGATGAAGGTTGATTTAAGGGCAGTGTGTGGTGTGTTTCTGCAGGACTGTTTCCTGACCATGAGTCCTGCCTGGTACCAGAGTCTGATCAAAGTCCTGCTGAACCGCTTCCCTCAGAGCTGCAGACACTTTGACGACAACGGCATCCAGTATCTGGTGAGAGGATGCTCTTTATTTTCTCTTCTCAGACGAAAGCTAATGAAGCACAGTCACACACAACACTTACTTTATTCAAAGAATACAGTAGTACGGTAGCTCAGTGCACTGCAACCAAAGAACACAAGAGCATAGATGCACATGAAACACAAAGTAAGGAAAAACTGAAAAATTGAAAAATCATCAGTATGACAACACAGTTTCTGTATTTGATTGTGTTTTGTGTATTTGCTGTAAATCTCACGAACTGACCAAAACCAGTTGTATCGTACGTGCTACATCCTCTAACGAGCTTCACTATTGGCTAAGCCCAGTGAGGCTCTGCCTCTGTACCCAAAGACAGATCTTTGCACTCACCGCGCATGCAGGAGGTAATTATCCATACTACTGTAAAACACCCAGTAGTGAACTCACCCACTAGATGAAACTTGCTATTTATTTTTGTGTTTTTTCTGTTTTATCTGGGGGGCTCATTTGTTTCTGTGTTGTAGAAAACTGAAGTTCTGTGTGAAAGAAAATATTCAGAGAGGAATTTGGTTGAAGAAATATCTCTTTGTTACACTACCTACTAGCTGTCAGAATTTTAACAGTTTGCCTTTTCAGTGTCTTTGAGCTAAACATCAAAAAGAATATTAAAAGGATGAATACCTTGTAAGTAACTTTTTAAAAAGTTTGTATCATGTGTGCCATCTCATTTCAGGCTGTTCTCAACCAAAAGTTTACAGACTGCTTTGTTTTGGTCTTTCTGGACACCCAAGCTGGAAAAACAGTGAGTTCTTCTTTTGATAATGATTTATATTCTCAGTATTCTATAGTAGTGCAGACATCTCAGCCAGGTTTCTCTTCCATTGTCTTCCCCCACAGAGTCTAAAGGTTGTGTTTAGGGAACCGCTGCCGCTGCAGCCACAGGCCAGCAGCAGCCCTCCTCCTCAGCTGGTGTCCATGTATCATCACCTGGAGTCTGTCATCAACACTGCCTGCTATAACCTCTGGACTGGACTGTTGTAGAGCTGATCAGAGCTGGACTTGCCTCAACTTATGTCCACACGAGCACGATCAACATGCAGAAAGGGGCAGTAACAGTGGAGGAAAGCCAAAGACAAGGAGTGTTTTGAAGGAAATCATTTGGGGAAAACCCTCTTGCTAATTTGCTCTCCCAGAAGCTCCAACACTCACTGTGGTGCTGCAGTGACTGAGCAGCCTTAAGAAAACCTTCATACCAGACATTACCAGAGTGATGATACTATCATTGTGCAGTGCCCTCTTAGTCCACAGGGTGCATACAGACATCTTTACAGATCATAGAATTGATTCACAGCACAAAAAGGACCAAAGATTCGAACTTAAACCTGAATGATCCGACCACAAAGACACCCATACCCAGGTTGGTTTTTTTTTCTTTTTTTTTTCTTTTTTTTTTAAAAGCTGATTCTTGCATCAGTTCACTCCTAACTGGTGTGTAGAAAACCTCCTCTCACTTGCTTAGTTTACTTAATCTGATATACTTGCTTTTAACTTGGCATTCATGTGTTTGACGAGCACCACACATGTCCTGTACTCGTATGAGTGCTGATGTGCATGAATTAACACTTCACGTCCGAAGGATGGCGACAGTATCTGTGTGTCACCATGTTAAGTTGTGTTAATGTTCAGTTGGACTATGTGCAAATGTTTCAGTGATGGCCAGTGGTGATTTCACTCTGCCTCATAGTGGACATTATCCTCACAAACACAAACATTATCCTTCAGGTACACAGAGCATGCAGCTGCAGCATGAACTACACACATCACGCCTGTGTCTCTATGTGTACACTTTGTTGAAAAGCAAGTATACATCACACGCAGTTGGGCTCTTCGATGTTTCTCTCGATGCTGTGTCATTTTTCTCTGTGAACATACGAAGTGCAAAATGTGTATAAACTGCCTGTAGTGAAGTTCATTGAGCCGGGCTGACTTGGGGAGAAAATGTAATGTATGAACAGGGTTTCCCACAGTAAGCAGTGGGAGCAGCACCTCGCCTAAATGAAAGAAGACCTCTGCCAACAGAGGAATACACATTTCTGAAGCAATGTCAAGCTTCAAAGTGGGAAAGCTGGTCAGACTATGTGTTCATTCACACTACACGTTATAATCAGTCTTTCTGCTCACACTGCACAGATCAACTGATTGACCATGACCTGGAGCTCACACTGAACTTCAGCACAGAAGCCTCAGTCGGTTTTGTGTACTGACAATTCCAGTAAAGTGAATTACTGACTATTTCCACAGAGGAGAAAAGGAGAGTAAGGCAGAGGTCATTTGTTCAGTTATACTATGAACGAGAAGCAGGAAGGAAAATCTGGAGGCAGAGCTGGATGATACTGTTCTGTCTGTTCTCCAGTGTCATTCAGGTCTTTTAGTCACAACATGTAAAATACTTCTACGATAACATTTAAACAAGCTGACTAGAGTTTACAGGGGTCTTTCGTCAGGGGGTTAAAATTGGGCTTAATCAGCAGTTTCTACCCAGCTTTAGACAGCAAGGCCACATATGTGATGAGAGAGAATCACTTTGGCCACCATCTTGTAACTACAGTGATAAAGACACAAAATGTACCAAGATCTGTTTGAATGAGCTCGGCAGGTGAAGGATCCATAGACCTGTAGCAGTTTCATCTGCACAGTCTACAGCAGAGAGGGGCTACAGAATCAGGCCTGGACACCCTGTTGGGTCGGGTTCCTCTGGGTGTTCAGGGATCAGGTTTGTCTAAAGACCACGAGTACAGAGCCTTTTACTGATTGACTTTGACCTTGGAGTAACATTGTAAAGAATGAGATTTGTCCATCTCATTTGTTATTGTGAGCAAAATGCTTCTAGGCTGGACCTGGAACAGGGCTTTGGAGTGCTGCACTCTTGACAAATAATCTGATAACCTGATGGTTAAGGAACCATTTTGATTTCCTCATGGAGAAGATACTACTGTATTTCTTTCCCCTCATCTTTCACTGAGAATTGACTGAGAATAATGCGTATCAGCAGCTTGGATTTATCAAATCTGAAGCTTCTTGCTGAAATGCCACATAAGTTTAAAGCATCCAACAGTGAACACTTCTAGCTGTATAACTGCACAGATTCTCCACATTCTCATTCTCCACAGCTTCATTAATAGGTTATTTTGGATTGTGTGCCTTGTGATAGCATTTTGCTAACTACAAACCACATCAGTGTTTTATATGAGCTCACAGTCTGCTGAGATAGGAAAGCTTTTACGTCTCATTTTCAAAAGTGTCAAACCTGTTACTCACTTGAACTGCCGTACCCGCTGCCCTGAAGTGCCTTTCTCTGTTTTTTTGTTTTTTTCAAATTCCCTAAAGTATAAAGTGAAACTATTTGTCGTTTCAGGAGATCTTTGGAAACGCACTCCTAATGTTATGCAGTGAAAGTGCCTGAGTCAGTTTGGAGAATGTGACAGAAATTACCTTTCATAAGAGAGAAAATGGGTCATATTAACTTTGATGATTTGCATAATAGCATGCCACATGTCATCAGTGCAGTGTTTCCAAAGCACTTTCAGGGTGCGTTTGACTTGTGTGTGTATTGTTGTGCAGCTGGTGATCACACCTCAATTTACAAGAGGGCATAAAGCCAGCCTGATACAAGAGTGTGACATGGACAAACACGAAGGCTTGATATCCATTGCAGTACCTTCATTAATGACATACTAAACAGCCTTAGATTTGTACACATTTTCACTAGATGGAAACCAAATGTTTGTGCTTCTTTGCGGATGTAAAATGAAGAACTGTTGAGCAAAGCAGCTTTCTCCCTGCTCAGAGAATTCAGTCTGAATGTTAAACACTGGATATTCATCATGCAAAATGTGAACTGTAACGTGTTATCTCTTAGCATTTTGACTGTAATATAAACACTGCACTGTCTCTAACTGTGATGTATATTATGTATATACAGAAGACTTTATACAGGATGTGAAATGCTCAATAAAGCAGTAGGATGAATGGATTGGGATTGTTTTTTTTTCATTAACATAAGTAAAAATAAGTATTATATGTAGAAATTTGAGATGGATAAAAATACTATAATAAACTAATGTAACAAATGACTAAACCTGAAACTAAAATCTATCCCCATTCACTGTCTTCAGATAAATAAGGCCCTGGGACCTATTTGTTAAATGTGGATAACTCAGCCTCATTTCACTGATAACTTGATACAAGTTCTTAAAAGCTGTCTCTAAATCTAATTGAATTTAAAGAGCATGTTCTCTCTGCCACAGCACACATATATGCTCTGTCAATGATTTGCCTTGCCAATCAAATCTCACACAGAGCAGTATCAGTGGAAGAGCAGCCTGCTGCACGGGAGGCTCAGAGTTTGAATTACAGTCTATATTAGTGTCATACTAAAGTCTCCTTCTTATCTAACTCACAAACACATCCTGAACCTTAGCTTGCTGAAAGAGCCACCAAACAAACACTGGCTGTGGAAAAGGTTACTGCTGTCAGTTTGCAGGATAGATAGTTAATAAGCTGCTCAGCCTCAGCACGTTAGTACCGTTATCTTACTGCCAGTGTCACTTTGGTCTGACTAGATGCTGGTGCGGTCCTTTACGCTTCAATACCACAGACAGGTGGTTTAGGATGACATAACTTACCTCATTAAATGTGTTTTTCTATACTAGAAAGTATTCAGACCCTTCACTTCTCTCACATTTTATGTTGCTCTTTGTTTATGTTCCTTTTTCCCCTCATCAGTCTACATTCAATACCCCATAATGACAAAGCAAAAACAAGATTTTAGAATTTTTTGCAAATTTAAAAAGAACATACTACTCACTGGAATCAGTGCTGCATGTCGCAGCAGTATGCATCACTTTATGTAGTAATGTCTCTGTGGCAACAACACAACACCACCAACACAAAGATATGGCTCCAGTCTCCGCTGCACGCAAACGCATCATTCTGTGGTCAACCTGAATTTCTATGGACTTCATCATGAACGGTGTGAGCCCACTGTTTTCTTGTGTAAAGAAAAAAGAAGAAAACTGATCTCAATTCTGAGAAATGTGTCCCCAACTCATGTTGCCTTTATTTTCAAATAAGAGTGCTCTGCCTCCCTTTATAAGAATCAATCTTGGCAGGGTTAGGGGTTAGGGAACATATTTTGCTATGCTTTGATGTAGACTGAGAGCTCATCAAAGAGTTATTCATTGTAAAAGTGTGACATTTTATTAAGCAGAAATGAACTCTTTCATTTATGCTGTGTGCCATCTTAATTTACTCTGAGCCTGATACTTACACATCTGAACAAATTTATTATGACACCAATTGTTCTAAGAGACCTTGTAGATGCAGAGATCTACTCTATTCAGTTTGAGTATGTCATTTTTGAGCAGAGGCCTAAAAAAGAGGCTGGGGCTTAACAGGTTAAACTGATACATTCATGATGGGGGAGGAAACAATAACAAACAATGACTTGGATTAGGATCCAAGCACACAGCCCTCCAATAAATCTACACTTTAACAGATTTGTGCTGCTGTATTGGACTGAGTTACATGTGCACCTGATCATCTGTCACTCTTGACAAAATGTGTATGTCTCTCACCAGGCAGGCCAAGCAAATTTGCCGAAGGGGAAAAAAAAAGTGTTACTCCAGGTAGAAATTCACAAGTAGAACCTTCCATTGTGTAGAACAGGTGAAACATGTTCACAGCTCTGTGGTGGGACAGCTGTGCTCATCACTTGCTGTGTGTGCAGTAATCTTTGAACCAACCCAGACCCTCCTTCGTGTTGCCTGAAGAGGACAGAGAGGATTATTAGCATGTGCTTTTTCACGCTGGGTTCCATAATTAATCAAAGAGAAAGTGCTCACCAAGTGGCTTGTATTCACAGCCGATGTATCCCTGGTACCTGTGGTTTTCCAGTGTGTTGAACAGGTAGCTGTAGTTGAGCTCCCCGGCGCTGTCTGGCTCATTCCTGCCTGGAACTTGAGCTATCTGAACGTGACCTGAGGAAGACGACAGCACTTCTTCTAACACTGCTGTTGTGTTTTTCATCTCTATTGCCTCCAGAGGCTCGACTTGGCATGCTTCAGTCAGCAGTTTCACATCATTACAGCAGCCCACGTCTGTTGTTAGGAGCTGAAACCTTCTCTGAATTAGACTATATCCAGACCTCATAGAGAAACTTTCACAGAATAAAGCAAGTTGTTCCAATCTTGTGTCTGTACTGTGACCAACTCTAACCCTGAATGACTTTATGTGATAGGGTGATGCAACAGCATGAGTTTGCCATATATGATCAACACAGGCTGAGGGCACCGCAACAAAAGCTGAAAAAAGGTGACATGTATGAAGTGAAGTAAAAAACTGCTGTTGCCTCGCCTAGATTGGCCAAATTGGTCTTTGTTTTGTTAACAAGAATGAAAAGCAAGGTATTATCATGGCTGCCAGAGCTCAGAGACTCTAGTGCTGACCAGAAGAAAACTAAATAGAATGAAAATTTAGTCACTGTAGACTGGACGTTTTCATATGCCAACTCAATGCAGACCACTGTTACACATTTTCACATCCATTGAACTCTGGTTCTTGAATATCAGGGCTAATGACTGTATATACATACATGGTCTTAAATTAAAGGTCACAATGTGACATGAAGTAAACATGGCTGCCCACTCACAGCCAGCTGTCCATATTTTACCACTTTAGTATGTTAGTGTGTAAATCAAGTAGATTGTGAATGCCGCATTTACACCTTATGTAGTCACAGCCTAAAATCTCCCTCTGTCCTATAAACAGACACAGGAAGATAAAATGCACCAATACAGCCACAAACATATTCAACTTAGGTCAGCCACTGTGAGGGTGTACTGATAAATGATCTGATTCTTGAACATTACGGGTTTATGTGAAATATGGTTAAAACCAAATGTTTTCTCTGCTGAATATTGTTTATTTGTCATTGAGACCTGGCACTGTCCACTGTCCACACTAGCTGTGGTTGAACCAATACTTAAGAAACCTTCCATCCTTTTCAAAAGTACTGAAAAGAGTTGGATCTCAGCACCTTTTGGTCTACATCACTAACTGTAATCTTTTACATTTGTTTTCCCATTTCTATTGCAGAGATCCTAATTCTCACCTTTGCTTCATCCAGGCTGGATTACACAGTGCTCCACAGTGTCTGCTACAGGCTGGATTAATGTTCTGTTATCTGGCCTGCATGAGCACTAAAATGGTTCAGAATGCTGTTGCTAGGATCTTAACTAAAGCTAAAAAAATGAGACCATCATAAAAAAATATATGCATCTTGATTTTGGAAACAAGACTGAGAGGATCCATCCATCTGTTTAGTCTGATTCAGTAGGTTCTTAATAACATCAAAATGATGTGAGACCACTGACTGTAATGAAGGTAAACATCATCATTGTTTATTGGTAGTCACTAAGGCTCAAGTATAATAGTATGGTATTGTATTTACATATTCATATTGTTTAGTGTAGTGCTGTATCATGGTGTACTCTACTGCCATTAAAACCATTCTGTATTAACTTGTATTAATTGTATAATCACTTTGTAATTTTTTTAAACAATTTCACAATTTACTCACCAATAATGGGCATATACTTTTGTATGTTTTGTGTCAGGTTTCCATCCATTATTTGCCAGTGAAACACATCCTGAAACAGTTCAGACATCTTATAAGACTTCCATCATGTTTTTTCTGTTTTTTTATTTTGAAGTTTAGAATCATTTCAAAAACACCTACCATCTGCAGCTTGATGTTTGGCTTTCCAACTTTTTCCAGAATTGCAGCCGCTACAGATACAGAAATAACAATCAGCTGAGACAGAGCTCACTGCAGGTAGCTGCACATTATGAATGCCAGACAGGAGGAGTGTTTTTCTCAAGAGAAGTGAAACACACCTTTATAACATATAGCACACTATACAGAATCAAACCTTTTGAACATACTGTTAAAACACAACTTATCATGTGATGTCAGAAGCAGAAGAACATGATAACACCTCGTCAGACAAGTTCATTTTAACCCATTCACACACTCACATCCAACATGGAGAGTCGGCAAGTTGTTGGTCAAAAGCTGACTTTAGTGAGAAATGACACCACTGAGAAGTGCGAAGATCAAACCTGTTCTTTCACAGATAATCCTGTGTGGTGTGAATGCTGCTTCAGAGTACTCTTAACTTGTTGCTTCAGAATGAATGTCCACAGTACAATTTATGTTCAGAATCATAAACCTCAGCAGGTAGGTCTAATCTGGCCCTCCACTGGTCTCACCCTCAACTGACTCTAAATCCTGGGATATATCCAAATGTGAGGATTTTACAGAAATGTGCTATAGATGCAGCAATATCACTGTAAAGTCACTTTGAAATGCCCAGTAAAATATTTCCAGGGACACGATGTCTTACCCTGATGTGGAGTGTCCAGAAAGTACCGAGGATCTGTAATCCTTGTGTTGATTGGTTCAATCAGACCAGTGATTCCTTCCTGTGAGAGACAGTGGCATTTTACAACATTGTTATACACAACACAATAGAAAGTTTTTTTATTACATGACTACTTTGGAACAAATTCTTACCTGCCAATGTTGTGGATAGCATTCAGAGATTTACTTGCGGAAAAATCGGTAAATCTACCTACATTTGGCATTTGGTGGTCGTTAATTTCCTTCTTTCCCATCTATTCGTTATTTCCTGGCCCATAAGTATTTAAACCAGCAAAGCTTATTTAAATAGCTAACTGCATCAGACACACAATAATGGCATATGTGCTACAGTGCCCTCTATCACCAGCAGCTCACTTACGGTATACCCCGGTAAAATGTCAGGAAGGTAAGGAAAAACAGATACCACCCAAGCCTACTTCTAGATTTTATCAGGTCGAAGTATTGGACAAATTTACAGAAAAATAATACACATGACAAGAGCTCCTTGCTCTCACTTAAGGCTCTATGGGAGGAGGATATGGGAGTTTTGATATATTGGGTCCCTTATGGCCGAGGCTGTAAGATAAGATACACTCCTCCTCAATCTGTATGAGGCATGTTATTATTCAATTTAAATAGTTCACTGTGCAATCTGCTTGTACATACTGTGTAGTGGCATCTAACAACCAAGTATTCACTTTGTTGCCACTAAAGATGCCACTAAATCCTCCACACTCATCTTTTAATTCATGTGAATGAGTAATTTATTCAAAAGCACCAATGACTTATGGATACTCATTAACTTGTTTTATTTCCTCCATGAGAGTTATACTTCTCATTCTTGCAGCATATTTTATATATCTTGTGGTATATTAAATTGCTGTAAATATCAGTATCGCACTATATTGATGCAGAAAAATACCAGTTCCACAACATGCAGGCTGCTGAGAATTGTTACGCTGGACAGAAACGGTTCCTTACCTTTGAGAGGACATCAGCAGCATAGTTTAGGTTCTGCACAAAGATGGCCTCCATCTCCTTGGCAACTGACGTCCTGTCAGAGCCCACAGGGACCCTCCCTGCCATCAGGTGGATCCTGATAAATTCATGACAAATACTTTATATACTTGCATTTGTATAACTTTATATATAAATTTCACTCTATAGACTACAAGTCTGAATACACACACGCAACTAGTGGAGAGACAGAGCTGGGGCTGCACCCTCAGCGCAACCTGAGCAAGTTTTTGGGGTTCAGTGCCTTGCTCAAGGGCACCTCGGCAGTGCTCCAGCTACCAGTCCACCTCCATGAAGACTGGTCTGTGGGGACTTGAACCGGCAACCTTCTGATTCCCAAACCAAGTCCCCACAGACAGAGCTACTGCCACCCCAGGAGTGTATAAAAAAAAAAAATATTCACACTGGCTAATAAACACGGATTATATTCTCTTTATCCAACACACAGACTGGCCCAGGATGTTATGGCCAGCATGGGGGAAACTGCTAGCCTAGCTTTATCCAAAGTGAACAGGAACATCCATCAGTACCTGAGAGTGCAGTGAGATGTGAGGAGTGTGGTTGTGGTACGATCTGTAGCAGATTATTAAAAATGACAAAAAGTATTACAACAATTAAAAGACAAAGAGTTTTTTTTAACTGTCAGCAGTTAGCTCCAGCTGCTGGAAAAGAGGCTGATGAGAGCAGTAAAACTGAACTAAACAGTCAGGTTGTAGCCGTAAATCTAAAACAATGAAAAGACATTCCAAAGCTGTGCAGACTGAGGCAAGCTGGTGTTGGATGTTGTGTCCGTGTCTGCAGAGGTTCACAGAGACACAGCTGAACATGGCTCTGCAGCATCATTACAGTTCTGGGAAACAGGCAATACTTCAGCCTTTCCTCCACATGGAGATATTATGTACTGCGTATATTGGATTTGTGTTCTAAACCCAGCTGAGCCCCTTTACATATATTCATCTGAGTATCTCTGCAGAGGCAGAACTCCAGCTTAAGTCTCTGTGGGTCAGTCACTATGAGTGACTCCAGAGTCATCCGCTTCATTGTTTCTATAAAAATAGTAATTATGCTAGCTTCAAGTCAATTGTTAAATCAGCCTACTATCACCTTTAAAATATGAATGAATAAAAGGATGTCCCAGCAAGTCTTACACTTCCCAGGCCTAAAACATGTCTACTGCTATTTATTATTCAATCTGGGATTATTCATTCATATCTTTCATCTTTGATGTCTATTTTTTCTTTTCTCTCTTTAATTCAAATCCACAAATAAGGAAGTATCTGTGGATTCCTAAAATCCCAGTTCCTTTTATTAATATATACAGTCAAGCCCGAAATTATTCATACCCCTGGCAAATTTTTACTTAAAGTTACTTTTATTCATCCAGCAAGTTTTTTTTGGACCGGAAATGACACAGGCTTCTCCCAAAAGATAATAAGACGATGTACAAGAGGCATCACTGTGGAAAAAATTATTTCTCAGCTTTTATTTACATTTGAACAAAAAGTGGCTTGTCCAAAAGTATTCATACCCTTCTCAATAATCAATAGAAAGGCCTTTAATGGCTAGTACAGCAATCAAATGCTTCTTATAATTGCTGACCAGCTTTTTGCATGTCCCTTCACTGGTATTTTTGCCACTTTATCTTTTGCGATGAGCTCCAACTCTTTCAGGTTGAAGGATCTCCTTGCCATCACCCTGATCTTTAGCTCCCTCCACAGATTCTCAATTGGATTCAAGTCAGGACTCTGGCTAGGCCACTCCAAAATGTTAATGTTTTTATCTGCTAACCATTTCTTCACCACCTTTGCTGTGTGTTTTGGGTCGTTGTCGTGCTGAAATGTTCAGTGGTGCCCAAGGCCAAGTTTCTCTGTAGACTGCCTGATGTTGTTGAGAATCTTGATGTATTCCTCTTTTTTCATGGTGCCGTTTACTGTGATTAGGATTCCCTGATCCATTGCTGCTGAAAACCACCCCCAAAGCATTAGGTTCCCACCACCATGTTTGACAGTGGGGATGGTGTTCTTAGGGTTGAAGGCTTCTCCTTTTTTACGCCAAATGAAGGATACATCATTGTGGCCAAACAATTCAATTTTTGTTTCATCTGACCATGAAACAGAAGTCCAGAAGTCTTCTTCTTTGTCCAGATGAGTATTTGCAAAGGCCAAGCAGGCTTTTGTGTGCTATATCTGGAGAAGTGGCATCCTCCTTGGTCCGCAGTGTCCGTTGTACTGTCTGCCTTGAGACGTTGCCACCAGCAGGGCCCAGATTCTCCAGGATGGCCTTGGTGGTGATCCTTGGATTCTTTTTCACCTCTCTCACTATCCTCCTGGCCAGCACAGGTGTCACTTTTGGCTTCCTGACCACATCCTCTGAGATTTTCCACAGTGTGGAACGTCTTGTATTTTTTAATAACTTTTTAATAATTTTTAATAACACACTGTAGCCATTGGAACTTGAAAACATTTAGATATGGCTTAATAGCTCTTTCCTGACTTGTGAGCAGCCACAATGCGCAGCCTGCAGGTCCTCAGTGAGCTCCTTTGTCTTAGCCATGACTGTCCACAAACCAACTGCAGAGAGCTGCTGTTTTTCACCTACTGAGTTGATTAAAACAGCTGTTCCCAATGAACCAGGGTAATTAGGATGCTTTAGAACAGCTTGGACTATTTGGAATAGTATAGAAGTTTGAACTTTCCCACAGACTGTGACAGTTTGCAAAGGGTATGAATAATTTTGGACAATGCCACTTTTTGTTCAAATGTAAATAAAAGCTGAGAAATATTTTTTTCCACAGTGATGCCTCTTGTACATCATCTTGATTACCTTTTGGGAGAAGCCTGTGTCATTTCCGGTAAAAAAAAAAAAAAAAAAAACTTGCTGGTTGAATAAAAGTAACTTTAAGTCAAATTTGCCAGGGGTATGAATTTCAGGCTTAACTGTAATGTGTATCTTTACCACTAACAGCAGTGTTCTTTGTTGAGTTTTCACTGAGAGGTGTTGAAAGGTGACAGATTTACTCTGTCCTGTGTTTAGTATGCACAAACAAATCTGTCACGTGATCTCTCACCTTTTACAATCCAAAGCTCTGGCATACTTCAAAGCTAGATCCAGACCCTGTCTGAACTCTGCCTGTCTTCCAGGAAGTGCTCCGAGACCCAGATCACCTGCTTTTAAATCTCCTGCAACACACACACACCTTATCACTACCACGGCTGTCTGCTAGTTGTCACTGTCCCAGTATCAGTGTGTGTGTGTGTGGATCAGCAGCTGTCAGGGTTTACCCGGCGGGGTGTTGATGAGCACCAGCTCCAGTCCTGTGGCCTCTCGGGCCCTCTGGAGCTCCTGCAGGTCGCAGTCGTACAGCCAGGCCGCCTCCACGGCCTGAAAACCCGCCGAGGCGGCCGCGTACATCCGCTGGCTGAAGTCCGGCAGCTCCGAGAAGAGCCAGGAGAGGTTGGCGCAGAACCTGAGGGGCGCCATGCTGCTTCAGCTGAACTTTGACCCCCTAACAGACACCGTGGAGCTGCTGAGAGCTGGTCAGGTCAGCTTCATCAGGTTCATGAACACACACGGCTCACACTGAGAGTCGGTGTGAGTAGTTAGAAACAGCGTCAGTTCTCTTTACTCTGGATTCATGTTCATGTCTGTGACTCGCACGGCCTCGATTCACTTTGAAAATGACAACAGACGCAGCAGAGCGAAGTCCGGATGGGGTTTGTTGTTGTCACGTGACTGAGCGCGTGCTTCCTGACGTGTGAAATGCGCATGCGCGGGCTACTGATCAGCGACAAATAAGATCTCCACAGAGTGTGTGTGTGTGTGTGTGTGTGTGTGTGTGTGTGTGCAGTTACGTCTGGAAGTTTGATATTTAGTAAACATAATGCATAAAATGACTGCATCTACCGTGACTCTAAAAATCCACACATCTTTATTTAGTTTTTCAGATTACACTTATTCATTTCAGGAAGATATGTAGAGTTTTTGTAATGTGCAAAGCATAAAGTATATGGAAATGGGTCATTAGAGAATATGGAAAAATGTTATTGGATTTTATATAAATACTGTCTTTGTAAAACAGAGGTATCTTTTACGGTTTGACTGGAAAAGATCTGAGAAAAACTGACATAATGAAATTTATCAAAATATAATACAAAAAATAGTATAAAAGTAATATATATTATATAATAATATACACAAAACGCATGACTGTATGTTAAACAAAAAACAGGAAGGGTACTTTTTTAATGAAAGAAATACCTTAAAAACCTAAAAACCTGATAGTGACAGTAACCCAAATTTCCCAGTCAAAGGGTGGTTTCCAACACTGACTCATCAGTATGGATCATCAGCATCTCCCCTGAGTGTGGACATGTGTTTGTTCAGACATCCACCTGTTTTTAATGAGACCACCAGCAGGCCAGACGGCAGGGTTTCCATGGGAGGGCAGGAAATTGAAAAGCAGACCACCAGCCCTCATATGTCCGTACACTAACAAGCCTACAGTGGGTTGACAGGCTCAGATAGGACAAGATATTAATTTCTTTTTTCAGGCTGATGTTTTTACTGACAGCTACCTGCTGATGGATGTCTCAGCTGCTGCAGGAGGTAATGAGGACAGTACGGGTCACATGAGGGGAAAACAATATTCTGTGTTTCAGGAGGACTTCTGTTTTTTGTGCTTTTCTTGTATTCTTTTACATTTATCTAAATATATACTTAACCTACCTACAGTGTATGAAACATGACTTAAACTTAAATGTACTTCAGTAACTCTTAATTTACCCACACACAACCTTAATTTCAAAATCCTTTAACTTTAATGTAATTCTGCAGGCTTAAAGGGGTACACAAATTTCCCTTTAATTTACACACTCATTTAGAATGTTTTATGAATCCATCAAAGCAGAAGTAGGTAACCTGTTTAAAAATGACTTTTATTCATATTTTCTAAAACTGTCTCTATGTCCTGACAGTAGAACATGAGACAGATAATCTGTGATAAAATCAGACTCCTCTGGCTCCACCTGCTGCCTCTAAGCTCATTGGACAAGGAATCCACCACCACAGCTGAATCAAAACAACCAATCAGAGCAGAGGTATCTGATGGAGCTTCAGTCACTGCTCCTGTAACGGATGCGCTGCGCAGAGCATGAGCAAACTTGGAGGTAAACAACAAAGGCATGATTCAGCAAGGAGAAAACACCTGTTTAAGAGAAAGAAAGAGAGTTTAAAAGAATTAGACCAAGTGAAGCTGAGTGGGGGAGGGGGTTGGAGGAGAGCTGGTGAGCACCATAGAGAGATGGGGAGGGAGCAGGAACGTATACTCACTCTAAGTTTCTAAATAAGACTATTCTCTCCTAATCTGACTGACTGTCATGTTAATATTCTATTTTTTAAATACAAAAATATCCTTAATTTACCCCTGAAAATACAACAAACAAGTGTGAAATCAATTTTATGTGTGTAGGGTTTTTAACCCCTTAAAACCAATCACATTATGCTTCTCTCTGTACTTCTTTTACTTGCAAACTCAGATTTTCCTCTCTGTTGTCTGTTGATGGAGATTCTACAACAAACTGAGTTCCCATGGATGTAGTTGTAAGTGACTCCACGGTAGGCAGGGCTCCCCTCACCTCCCTATACCATGTTCTTTCCATACAGACAATCAAAGGGTTTGACTCTCAGGATCTATTAGTCAATGTAAACAGTCTGTCTCAACACAGAGCTCATTGTCATACAGAAAGGCAGGCAGTTAATGAAACTACACAAAGACAATATCAAAATAAAATACAATAGAAAACTATTAGGTTTACTATTTTTTCTACAGTGGCAATGATGTGAACACAGGCAGTTTCCAGTCAGGCAGATGGTGTGGTTTTTTTACACTTAATTAGTATAAGGATGCTAGAAACAAATGACGTTGATGTATGAACACGTCAATTCAAAACTATGTCAGGTCAAATTCTACTCATTATTGTTATTATTGGTAATATCATTTCATGAAATGACCACACACTTATGCATTTAAGGTTGGAAAGGAGGATTAATCAGCCCCTGAAATGCAACATCTACTGCATAAAAAGGCAGAATACTGACTTAGAATGTATCAGCCTGATGTGTGTAAGTATGCTGTAGCAGCCTGGTATCATTTACATGCAGTGTAATGAAGGTTAACACAGTGGTCAGCCGTGTGTAACATCACTGACCTCTGACGCAGCATTTCTCCAAATAGAGGCTGCAGATCTATCATCACGTGTGTCCTGCTGCCTTCAGATGGCTGCAGGGATTTAATGAACTGAAGGAAATTTCATTCAGCATGGAGCAGCTGTGGATAACAGTATGCAACAGTATTTTGAATTCAATTCAGACGTTATTTGATCATCAGTATTTATTTGATCATCACTCGAATAAATACATTTGCTCCAATTATTTAGTGTGAAAACTGCAGTTATGGTCACTGTAACTCATGGTTCTAAGATGCCTTTTCTCAGTGCCAGATCTAAAATCGATTTGTTCTATTGTTCTATTCTATCTGTAATCCATTTGTTTGTGACCTGTGCTCCTTGCAATCTGAAAATACTAAATGGTCTAATGAAGGACCAAGCCTAACCCCGGTCCTAAAATAACCAAAGAGTTGTATCACATCCTTTGTGACCATGTTATCTAATTAACATAGGAGCCACTGCATAACAACTGCATTTGATTGCATTGTATTGAAGGTGTAACTGTTCAGTATCTGTAGGAATTACATTCATACTGGATGAATATGCAGCACACAGTTTATATCCAATGCCATGTCAATGCAGGAAGTACTGTGTCCTTTATGAAGGAGAAAGGAAGTGTGAGGAAGTTGGGGTGGATGGTTATATCACGTATCTGACTTTCATTTGGGAGAAAGGAGTTTGTATTCTGTCATAAGCAACCATTAATGTAAAGTTTTACTCTGTGACCAGCCATGATTTTCCAGCACTTTAGTTTTTTGCACTAACTAAATGTTTTAAATGGTCTGTAAGTAATCACTTTAACACATACCATGATATTTCCCTGTTTGTGCCTAAAGCTGATCAAACCTTAACCCCAGCATGGTCACATCATAAACAGATTTACTTTTCAACAGGAATATGTAACAGCTTTGAAGGCACAGACAAATGATGTGGTCTGGCTGATAAAAGGGTCAGATCAGAAGAAACTTAACTTCCATGTATCATTCTGGAGACCATGGTCAAAAAAAATTTTTTTCTAATATAGAGGATTTTTTTTTACACCACCCAGTTCTGTTTCTGAGGTCTGTGGTACTGTGGAGGACGCATGCAGGAATTAACAGCTAATATGGCTTGTAAATCTTCCAAATATTCAGTGTTGTGATATTTGTCCTTCACCTGAAACTTGTCAGAAGCTAATTTTCTTTTGAAATGTAGTACTGAACTATCAGATAGGTAAGCTGGTTTAGGTTGCCACTTGCGTTTAGAGGTGTACAGAGTCACTGCTGGCTTCATTATCTCTGAGCTAACAGCCCTGCTGACTTAGTCTAATGTATGCAAATGCTGACAGGGGTTGCACCTCTGCAACAGCTGATAAATGGCGGTTTAGCTGCTGTTGTGTCATTTACACTGGCATCCGGTGGCTGTGAAAGAAACTGTGAATCCACTGCACTTCAAGGCAGAAATACTACTGCAAAATACAAAAAGAATTAGTCAGAGCCTTGTGGCCTTTTCATAAACTAATTAAAGTACAACTACAAGTGTGCAAACAACAGGCCGCAACAAGCTCATGTTACAATAATCTTATACACAACAAATAATAAATAATCTTGATCTTACATCTAACCCACATCACTAAGTAGTGAAGTAAATGGTCATTTAGAAGCTCAGTCAGTGGTTTTAGAAAGTCAGACGTGGGAAATTATATTTTAACTCTCAACTGCAGGTTATTCCACTAGGAGTGCTGAGGTGAACCATCTTACTCCACATTCAGCGGTGCCACTAGAAACTTTGGACCCCAAGAAAGATTATAATACTGGGTTCCCATCCTTATTAGTTATTTTTTCTGCCCCCAAACCTGGATCATCTGGTAATAGAGCACCATCTTCAGGAACCAATACACATGTCTCAGAATCTGAAGCATCCTTAAGGTGAGCCTTTCTTTGCCCCGCATTGCTTCCTTGTGGTCTTCTATACCACTGCAACTTGCACAGTCCTTTGCCTCTTCGTCTGATTTCTCTCTGGCTTGAGGTTGCTTAAGAAAGGTCCTGGCAATGAGTATACATTTATATAATAGACTATATGGTGTATTTTATAATAATATCAGTGTCATAATTTCAGCTTCCAACATCACTTTCTGAAGAACACAGAGCAACTCTGCACATGCATATACCATCATTTTGTATATGGTTATGTGGTACTATCATATAACAACTTTATGTAACAGGATGCCATTGTACTGTAGCTATCTTGCATCAATATTAATCCAGATTATGTTTAAGAAAATGCAAATGTGTCTGTGAAGGTTTTCACAGGTATGACATTGGTACTTTTTGAACCTTTTTCTTCCTGTCTTTCTGTTTCTGGCACTTGCCCTTTTGCCTGCCCCTATAGCAGATAACGTGATAAAGTGTCCTCTATGGTGACCCAGTGTGCAAGAAAAAAATAATGAGGATGAATAAAATGAATGCAGTGCCACACTGGCTGCCCAACATGCTTGAAAAGTGTTTGGAGCTGTTCTAAAAATGCATCACAACTTTCTGCCATTGTCCGCCTCTGCAGAGCACAGAGCTAAAAACATATTTTGGCAAGGAGAGCTATCAGGAGCTATCATGAGAATTGAGAATCTGAGAATTTGTCCCCCCCAAAATTTGTCCCCCTTTATCAGCTCTGGTTTGGTCTCCATCATCTGCTAAGAAAAATATCTCTCTCTTCAGCTGCTCAGCGCTCCACTATGCTCAGCAGCTAGTCTCCAACTGTGTCTGTCTGCTGTTTGCTGCTGTAGAGCACAGTGAGTTTACCAGAGCAGTGAGAGGAGCTTCTTCTTGAACCAAGTTGATGAGAGTGGTGAGACTGAACCAGAACAGCAAAGTAGTTGGCTGAAAACCAAAACAATGAGCTCAAAGACCCTATAAAGCTCTGTAGAGCTGAGGGTACCTCCCTGCACTTTACACTTTATTCATTGTTAATATAATAATAGTATTTAAGTGCAACTTTAACAGACTGGAAACGAATGACATAAATATACAGGGATTAATAATTCAGTATTAGAGCTTTTTTCATTTAAATACTGTATCATTTTTCTATTATCTGTATATAGCACATACAATGAATTGAATTCCTTTATATCATATATGATAATGCAGAGACTTGCTGAAAGACCTAAAATGAGTGCCACAACAAAGCTTTGTGTTTTGTGCACAAAGTCAAAATGAGAGTAAAAAGTTTAAAAAGTTTATTATGCTAACACAGCAGTATTTGGTCTTGAAGAAAAATGTTGCCTTGAAATATCTTTTTGTTAAGTTTTCAAATTCATACCCAGCCTCTACCCATCCCTCATGTACTAGCAAATCCCTGGAAACTGCTGGTTAGAAGAATTTACCTCCCCTTAAATAAAGCCAAACTGTAATATACTGTATATCGTGACAGAAGCAGGTTATATTGTAAAGTGAAGCAGCAAGCGCTTCTCCAGGCACAGCACCACACGCCCAAGGAGGATTAGCATTCTGCCAAGACACCACAAACTCTGTCACACACTGAATTCAGCAGGTGGCAGGGATCACATTTGATTTCATGGGCAGCACAGAAACATTTGTATGAGAAAGAGCTCGACAATGACCCCCCACAAATCTGATCTGATTCGGAAAAAAATGTGATCGTCTGAAAGCTGACATCGTTTGTTCACCCTTACAATGAGGTTTGTGCCACTGATAATAAGAAACTAAAGTAATGTGCTTCGAAATCTGAGTGTAGCTAAAACTTCTGGTGAAGATCTATCGTTTCTTCCAAGAAATTACATAAAATGCACTTTGGTTTGCACAGGAGAGGCCAGCAGGAGCATTCATTTGACAGTTGTTAGACAAGACATGAAAGTGGATTACATATAGCAGGTTTACAATTATCTGCTCACACAAGTATACCTCACATAAAACAGTACTTGTATTTGTTGAAAATTGATGTGGTATCAGTACAACAAGTTATCTTTCACACAAGTTGTAATAGATATATTTAGAGAGAGTCTGAACTTCCAGGGTTCCACAGTATCATGTGACTTCATGTCTCATCACATTACAGTGGAGGCGGGTATAATTCTGTATTACAATCATGGATGTATGTAAAGATGGAACCTACCCAGTCTAGTAAGAACAGCTCTCCTGGCACATACACCAAAACACTTCTAGTTTCTGGTTCACTTCCAGGTTATTGCGGCTGACTGTAGTTATACACAATTTCCTGTGTTATTTCTTACACTTCTGTCTATTTTTGCTGCTATTTCATGGCTACACTGCACCTTATATTTATTTTGCATTACAATCAATACTGCTTATTTATACATTTTCTATACATGTTTTTATATTGCATTTTATATTGTTTTAATATGTCTAGGTTCTGTTCTTTTTTTTATTATCATTGTATTGTTATTGTCTTTGTGTGTAATGCTGCTGCTACACTGCAATTTCCCAGCCTGGGAAATCAATCAATCAATCAATCAGTGATTCAATCAATCAATCAATCAATCAATCAACCTACCTACCTACCCACCCACCCACCCACCACTCACTCACTCACTCACTCACTACACTCACCCACTCACTCACCCATAGCTCAGCTGACTAGAGCTGAGCCACGGGTTGAGCTCATGGACGTATTTTAAGGTCTTACTGTAATTATTACTATTATTATTCAAGCTGCAGGATCCAAAGAACTTTATTCATTTTCCATCTAAAAAGTAAACTGGAAAACTTCTGACATGAGATGAATTTGCATTATGTTAGTTAAATTCATGGCATCATTGTGTGTTGTTTCCATCACTGCAGAATTTCAGTGTCCACAAATATAAGTGTCACAGAGCCCAGATATTTTTTAATAAAATACATGAATATCCCATGTATTTTATTTGATAGCTTGATAACTGTTTACAAATAAATCAAAGGGATTACTCAAAAGATTTAATTAATCTCACTGAACATTTAATAGAGTACTGTAGCCTATAGACACACTGCTGGGACAACTATGCAAATGTGGGGGGAAAGAGAGACCAGGTTGTGGGTGGGGGTGAACAGTGACATGACAACACAACAAAAAAACTAAGATCTAATAACAACTTAAAGGGTCAAAAATATACTTTAAAAAACTCAATTTCCCAAAGCGCTGAAATGACCACTAATATACAAATAAGGGTAACATATCAACATGTCTTTCTGTGGAGTCTAGAATGGCTTCAGTTCCCTTTGCCTTGTCTGTGGAAAGCTATTGGAGGGATAATCACAATTCCCCCACAAGATATTCCCTCATTTAAACATATAACCTTTAGTTAATCAGGTAATCATCATCATCAAGCCAGATGTAATAAAAGGACATTCAATACCAGAGACAGTCACTGACATCACTAAATAGATCTGAAGAAAAAGGCTTATATTATTACATTATTTGATTTTATGGGGAGGGGGCTGGAGAGAACTGTCTTACATACTGGTACAAGTATTCATAGGTGTGAAACTGGGTGGAGGTGTGGTAACTAAAAAGGCTGTAGGATTTTATTCATGCAATTTTCACACTCACTTAACCATTCAGTGAGCTGTCAGCCCTGATCAATGAGGCTGGACAATGAGGCTCATGGTTCTCTGGGAGATTCAGGTACCTCACTGCAGGCTGAGGCCACCCAATCCCTGAGGCACCCATCAATCCCAAATGACGACAAAGCGGCCCTCAAACAGGCTTGATATAACCAACA
Source organism: Scortum barcoo (assembly GCA_023238725.1). Classification (NCBI taxonomy): domain Eukaryota; kingdom Metazoa; phylum Chordata; class Actinopteri; order Centrarchiformes; family Terapontidae; genus Scortum; species Scortum barcoo. The sequence goes on along the minus strand of CM041538.1, from coordinate 1,371,127 downwards.
GGAGACCAGTGATGTGTGAAGTGATTTGAAGGACATTACACTGTATAATTCAATTCATTTGGTCCCAGCATAGAACCTTTAGCAGGCATGGAGGATTCATTTATTTAACTTGTACAAACAGAGATAGATCTGATAAATAAGATTTAAAGCAGCCTAGTAATATTCACTTCAGGCAAATTAAATGTTCATGTCTCTGCAATAGGATGTGATGGTCAATGGTGTCAAATGCAGCAGTAACTACTGGCGGGTCCATTGTCTGATGCAATTAGGGGGTCATTTGCAATTTTCACCAATGTCATCACTGTTTTAGGATGCTCTCCAAGTCCTGAATAAAAGTACTTAAATAAACTATATAAATGAACCGGATGTGAAAAGGATCTTAGAGAGAAAGGGAAGGTTAAATATTGGTCTATGATTGGCTAGAACCCCTGGATCAAGATTAGAGTTTGTAAGATTAGAGTTTATTTATTACTACTACTACTACTACTACAAAAGACAGATTGATCATATTTAGTAAAAAAGTGCTAACTAACTTAAGCAGTATAGCTGGAAGGGAGCCTGAGAGGCATGTTGATGGTTTATCTCCCTGTGTCTGAAGATAAATGGGTTGAGGACAAGAGGTGATAAATTTTGCCTCTAATATTGAGAATCTTGGCAGTAAAGAAGCTCATGAAGCCATTATTACTGAGGGCTATAGGAATACATGGTTCAGTAACGCTATGACTCTTTCAGCCTGGCTACAGTGCTGAAAAGAAACCTGGGGTTGTCCTCATTTTCTTCTATCAATGATAAGTAATAGGATGCTCTGGAATAATGGACAGCCTTGCTATGCACTCTAAGACTATTTTGCCAGACTAAACGAGCCTCTTCCAGTTTGGTAGGATTCAATTTACTCTCAGCTTTTTGCAGCGTTTGCTTTAATTTACAGGTTTGAAGCTAACCTCTTTTCTTGTATTACTTTCTTTTTAAGAGGGGCAATAGAGTCGAGTGTCATTCACAGTGAACCTGCAGACGATCAATTTGGGAGAAACTAAAGTTGTCATAGGACTCCTCCACCCTACAAACAACAACACCCTGCAGTTAGTGTTGAAACACCACATGCCTGTATTATGCCTCCATACAATATTTTAGAGCTTCCCCTAACTTTCTCAAATTAGGCTTTCTAAGGAGCGTGTGTTTCTTTGAAAGGAGCTGAGGTCCCAGTAGCACTCCCATAATTTGGAACCCTGGACACAAAAGCCAAATTAAGGGATTTTTATCAAAATTGTCCTATATTAACAAAACATGTCATTGTCATATTCTTCGTTCATTTATATATAAACATGCTTCCAAGGCTATATCTGTAACTTTGAAATGGAGACTCAAAAGCAAAAGCCAGCCTGTGCACACAAGCCGTACTTTTGTGTGAAAGTTTTTCTTCAAAGACTGCAGGAATGCAGCAGAGGAGTCATTTAAAAACATTGGACACAAAGATAGTCCTTCTGTGTAGCACAAAAAGAAGCCTGTTGAGATCATAAGGCATCATTTGTGTCCATAAATGAGGAGCTCTGCCTGCTGGGCATGCACAGTGCAAGCTCTCTGTGTTCATGTCAGTGTTTTTTTTTTCCAAGACATCTCCATAATGATAAGTGATTGGATAAATGGTAAAGGCCTTTAGTAATGTCACATGTACTGCACTATCATCATCTCCTGGGATGCTCAGCAGAGAGTCTTTTTCCTCATGCTGTGTTTGCAAGCATGCACATATACTATCAGCTTTCTCTCAACAACATCCTACTTCACATTCATACAGACAGTCCTCAGAGCAGCCCGGTACAACAACCTGCTTCTTCTGCTCACTACAACAAGTGTAGTGACCCCCGAACTCTACTGCTAGGAGCTGAGCAACAACATGGCAACAATCAGAAATAGGGTCTCATTCTACATCTGTATTGTAATGTATTTATTCGAAAGACGAGCAGTGTAAATAATGATGTTAAAAGAATAAAACTGACATATAATGGACAACGTGGAGGTGAGAACGCCTCGGCACTTATCAGCTCATTATCCATTGTAGTGACACACCTACTCCCACATTTCAAAAACATTTTATAGAACTTTTTTCTCCAGCAGACATTTAGACTTGTCATAGAAGGGAAAGCACATATGTAGCTAATAACATTAATTATGGCTTAGATGAGACTACTGTCTTCTTATGAAAAACAACAGCAAGTCAGATTTAGTTCATATTTGCACCATCAGTGCCCTGATAATAAACATATATTTATTAGAAACCTAAAGACTTGCAGCTTTAAAATACAAAGTTGTCATAGACAGAAATTTCACACAAACAACTTTTTAAAGAAAAGTTAGTTTTACTTTAAAGCACAGGTAGGTATCATATTTTGTCATATTTTGTCTCTATGTCCTGACAGTAGAACATGAGACAGATAATCTGTGATAAAATCAGACTCCTCTGGCTCCACCTGCTGCCTCTAAGCTCATTGGACAAGAATCCACCACACCTGAATCAAAACAACCAATCAGCAGAGTATCTGATGGATCAATCACTGCTCCTGTTCAGGCTTCACTCCACTGCACGAGCTAACTCAGAGTGGATATAACAGCACATGAAAAAAAACACTGAACAAATAAGGAATGAGAAAACTGCCCATCCCTGCTTTGTAAACAATACCTTTCATGAAACATATGTAAACAGACAAAGAGAAATGAAGAAAATTAAACTCAAAAGAAAGTACTAGATGGAGCGAATCTGCAGAGAGGTGAGCTGACAGTGGAGTCTGAGGGAAAGGGACCTTTTTTCTGAATTCTGTGTTTTAGGATTTATGCACATTTGGTCATGACTGCTAGTTTCTGACTGACTGACTGACCTTGTGTGAGTAGCAACTGTACTCCCGCCCATCTGTGTGCCCATGGGTGAGTTGGTTTTAAAATGAGGTGTGGTCAGGTGCATTGTTGATGCATTGCGTCTGGAGGCAGCACAGAGTGATTGCACCATTGACCAACAAAAAATAGTATTTAGTATTTTAATGTTATTAGTAAGGTGTGCCTTCATAGACAGTTTCACAATGCACATCTCCTCATTAAAAGAGACAATGTGTGTGCGTTTAAGCTCAAGGCAGTGTTCTGTGATCTACACATCCAAAAGGTTACACACACACATCCCAGGTTCATACAGGTGAACAGTTTGGAGTACAGCAGCATCCTTCTGATAAAAAGTTGAATTCATTTTCCCCAGAGTATTTCCTCTGTCCTGTTGAGTCTATGAATGCAGTTTTTGCAGTTTTGCAGTTTTGATCCCAGTATTATATAATATACTGCCACTGTGCACAAGGAAACATTCACAATTACTAAAAGCAGCTTCTTCACATTAAATCATTAAAGCCTACACCTGCAGGTGGATCATTTGTCATTTGTCTGATCATTTGTCCGTCTGACAGAACGCAGCATGTGAAGCTGGAGAAACACGTCTCTGACTCTCAGACCATCAGCACTGGATCCCTCAAGGCTGTATTCTTTCTCCTCTGCTCTCCTCCTCGTACACCAACAGCTGCACCTCCACTCATCAGTCCATCAAGCTCCACCCTCATTGGACTCACCTCTGTACTGGTTCTGACTTTCTCTCTCTCTCTCTCTCTCTCTTCTCTCTCCAATCTTTAGTGATAAATAGTACACTACTAGATCAAATAAAAGATTCCCATTGCCTTTTGTATTTTATCTCACAAACACATTTTGGAATAATAAATAGTCAGGCTCTGTAGTCACATCTTTACCTCTCCTCCACTCTCTCCATCACTCTTCTTTCTGTCCAGTCTTCCTCCTCTCCTTCCTCTCCTCTCTACCTGGCTTGAAAAGATCTGTATGAAGATGTCATGGATTCACTTGACACTTTCTAGCTTCTGGCTGGCTGACTTTTCCAAAGCATTTTTTTTTAAAAGTAGCGTGAGCAAGTATTAATATAGTACTGCATATATTGCAGCACATATTGCAGCACATATTGCATATATTTAGTAGAAGAATAAGAGTGATATATCGAGATGTTGACCCGTTCCTTTTCACCACTCAAAATCAGGGTTGAACTATTCATTGAAAGTGCAATATAGCCAAAGGAATGTCTCAATCGCACAAGCAAATTTTATTTGCTAAAGGTAAAATGTGTCATCACTTACCATTACCAATGATGCATTGTGGTGTTACAGAGATGCCCCAGGCTACAAATCATATTCTTCAGATATTAGAAAACGTGCTTGTTTGGTGTGAAAACAGAAAAAATCAATTATTTATCAGTAAAAAAGAAATAAAAAAAATCCTAATCCCAAACCATGATTAACATTGCGATCACAATACCAATAAAAATAATCATAATAGGATTTTTGCATATTGTTCACCTCTACATAAAATATTATTTCACTTTGTCTTTAGATATTCTCAGATACAGAGGGAACATTTTACCTATACCACAAATCATTCTCTCTTGACCTGAACTGGTTAATTTTGACACCAAACTTTTGGTTGCTGTGAACACATCACAGTCCAATGTGACAATGGCAAAATCATCTTAAGAGATCATGCCCATGATCTTGTGATGCCTCCCAGTCACTTGTAACTTCATCATAACAAATTTGCTGATTTATATTCTCATTTAAGTTCCAGACCTTTCAGAACATCTGTCCAGAGGACAACTCAATGCCAGTACAAGTCCCCCCTCCAACATCTAGCTCTGTTCTAAACCCAAGCCCTGCACTTAGATACCTGGAATCAGCTAGGGTGTACCTGTGTTATCTTTTATTTTGCATAAAATGCTGACAATTCTCAGAGCCTGTGTTTTCTCTTCATATGTCGTTGTTTTGCTTGATTCCATATGCCCCAGCAGACATTTTTTTGATTTGGCCTTTCATCCTAGTCCCTACAGTCTACGACTTAAGCATTTTAAATGGAGAGATGGCTGCTCCATGATTGTGGCTGGCACTAATTCTCCTTTTCTGCCCCTTTAAATCTGTTTATATGATTAAGTACCTTCAATTTAGGCCTGTCACTATATTCCTCTGCCCATTATCTCTTACCAAAGGAAACATTCCTTGTCAAAATCTTGGTTTAGCTGTGATTTAGAGCAAGTGCTTATCAAAGCGACCTATCCCCTCAGCATTATTATGAGCATTATTTTAGGACACGGGCAGCCACTTCTGCACTGAGGCATTTTGTCTAGCTCCCTCCAACAACTGGCTCACTGGTCATCCTCTACCTACATCTCCTACATTCACCCTAATGAATCACCACTGCTGTATTGACTATAATTGTTTTAGCAGTTTTAGCACTCTAAGTGAATTTTTTAAACTAAATTAAAATGAAACTAGCTGAAGTTAAATCAGAAAGACTTTCTAAGCACGTATCCAATTACATTTCTCTTTGTCTTTCCTGCTTCCAGCTCTGTCAGTTGATTATGGGCATCCACTCTTTCAGTTTAACCAACCAGATTTCCCCTGATCTTCGCAGCCAATTATCTTGTTACTATTAAACTTTAAAACTGTTCTCCTCTATAATTTCAGTGAGGATTTGGTAAGAACCTCCTCTACTCATAGCATTGATGACATTATGATGGGGTTCCTCCTGATTGAAATATTTTTTATACCAATGAAAAACATAGCAGGAGAGATATTTCGTGTAAACACAGAAAGCTGCTATCAGTTTGAATACCAACAAATTCACTCTGATTTGAGCTGTTCTATACAGTGTAGGTATGTATCTTGTATTTCAAATGTACATTTGATCTGTACCCCACATTCACTGTACACACATTAGATATGTCCTTGAAAATATCTCTTTCTGATTACCTCACTTGTACAGTTATATGGCCAGGTAAGATTAGTTTATCACATTTGTCAAAGTGATTATTGAAAAACAGAACTGAATCCCTGCACCATACATACCAGACATGCACCGATAACGATACATCAAATATACTTTCATCATTCAGCTACATTGTTGCAGAGTCTTTTCATGTTTTATCAAGAATCAAGAGTCATTTATTGTTATCATGTTTTCATATGACGAAATTAATACTGGTGACTTCCAGCTTCAAACGTAAATATAGTAAAAAATAGTAATAGTAAGTAATAGTAAAAATATGTAATATGTTCACAAATATCCAAAGTCCAAAGTTACAGCAGCAATGCACAGTAGGGGGGCGTGTCAGTTGTTCAAGTGCAGTCAGTAGGGGGAAATGCTTTGTACAGCTCTGGGGAAAAAGCTGTTTTTCAGTCTGCTAGTTGTTGTCTTTATGTTTCTGTACTGTTTTCCAGATGGAAGCAGTACAAACGGTGGGTAGGGTCAGCGGCAATATGTCGGGCCTTCTTCTGCATCTGACCACTATATTGAGTCCTAGGTCTGGAAGAGGACTTCCCACAATCCTCTGTGCTGTTTTCACCACCCGGCCTAAGTCTTTTTGGTCTTGTATTTTATGGTTGAATATTTGCAAAAACTGAGCTTATATGCAAAATATAAACATCCATTTCATCTGAAAACGTCTTCTTATCACAAGTATGAAGATGGCTGCTTATTATGCTGCTCAAACAGTATCTTATTGACAGTCTACATGAAAGACACACTGTTATCTGGAATTAACTGACTTATCTCCCAAGCTCTGTTTGTAGTGAGGTATGTTAGATTTAAAACTTTATGTCCTAATATTAAAGAATTGTTAAGTCAAAGCTTGAATGTCATAGTGGCTAATCAGGAGCATGATGCAAATAATTTTAGGGGCAAAACTTCACCACATAAGTGTGACAACTTCATACACAAGATAAAACTAAAAGTTGCCACTGATCTGGATGTTGGAATGAGTTATGTCAAAATGTCCTACATATTGTATTGTTGTTTGAAAAGCTAAGGCTGGTTAAATTCTATATATGGAGTTATAATCAACAAATCCCACTGAAAGATCAAAACCAACTATTTGTCCCTCCCTCAAGACTTTCAGCAGCGGTTCTTGCTGAAATAAATAGTTTTTATAAAAAGATCCAAAAATGTCCTAAAACTCAAACTAAACCCTAAAACTAGTGTGTAACACAGTCACTCTCTTTGTGTCTATCATTAAGTGTCTATCATACAAGAATTATTAAAACAAATATAATCAAAGTCATGTTGTTTAAGGTGTGTTAACTGATTGAGTCTTGATTCGGGTGAATCAAGACTCAAGCAGTGATGATTTACATTTAAAAGGATTGTTATGGTTGTAAATCTAGTATATTTTAGCACAGCATAGACTAGTGAAAATGCTCAGTAACTAGTAACTCTAGAAAACAACTAGCCACGGTGGTTGATGAGCAGAAAAGTTCATGTCGAGCCCTGATTTTATGGCTCAGAGGAAGAAGCTATCAGGCTGTGACACACAGACATTTACACTCGCTGGTATTTTTTGACAAGAGGAAACTTTTTTTTCTCTAGCGTTATCATAGTGTTAGTATATCAGACATCTATTAAACATATGTGGCCATAATGTGCATTTATTTCACATAGTTATTCAAGAGTCACTTTATTCTGCGGCTTTGATCAGAAACAAAAAAATAAAGAGGCCACAAAATTTCTTAATTTGTAAGCAGAGAGCTGATGGAATAACAATACAGAGCAGCATTATAATGTGGATACTGCATCCAAACCAGCAGGCTGTGTGTGTCTGTGTATAAAAGCTTGTCTCTTTTGGCTTGTCTCCACTGTCCTGGATGTTTGTCAGTGCCTCATCCAGTCATCTCTTAAAATTGCAAAACTATAATGCTGTTTTTGCACTTCACATATGGCGATTTTTCCTTTCTATTTTAAAGTTTTAGTTTGTATTCACAGTTTCCAGGATCTTCTTTATTTCATCTTTTCCACGCTGTCAATCCATGAATTTTTCACCATATCTAACCAAACAGCTTTTTTCAATGCCAGTGGACACTGACCTTTAATTATCATTACAAATCTGTCGTTCTGTCACAGTCTGTATATTGTGTATCCCTCTGTTTGGTGGGTGAGATGATGGGTGAATTTGTGGACATATGAAATGGATGGTAAGAATCTCATATTTTTAACTGACTATATCATCAGACAAGTAAAGATGGTTTTATGGCTGCAGTTTTGGTAGTGTGAGATTTAAAACTGTAATTGACTAAATATTCTATACTATATCCATATGGTTAGTGGTTCATTTCTCATGTGTGTTTGGTTTTCAGGCTGTTGCATATTATCAGGTACTAAGTCATGTCGACAAGTGCTTTAAGAAAAAGGTTTCCTAGTCATAATAACTATATAATTTGGATGTTGATATGAATGCTAGTTACAAATGCTAGTTAGAAACTGATGTAACAGCATTGTGATAAAATAGCCTGGGTTTAGAGTGGCAAGGCTTTTAGGCCTCATGTGAGAATCAGTGTTCAGAGGGTGTAATTGCATATAAAGTCAATGGAAGTGGAGTCGACACAAACAAATATAAATTCACTCTAGGCTGTATAAATTGAGGCAAAGGTGCATCTGTGAGAGATTAAAATGTTCAGCTGGGTTGAAAGTTTGTGCTTATCCTGAGGCTGTATGCTTCTACAGAGACTAGAAGACACAGAGAGTTTTCTGTAGGCAAATAATAAAAAGACTGGAATTCAGTGAGTAACTAGGCACTCTCATTCACTGAAGACATAAAAAGCCAGTCCAGCAGTACAGCTGGGCTACAGCAAAAAAAAAAAAAAAAAAACACAGGGTAGCTGCAACGCAGTATAATGTCATTGTCATAGTGGAATCATTTGTAAGGTGTATTAAAGAGTAAAGTAAAGAGTATTTTCCCCCAATGAAAGATAAGCAAGTTAAAACATAGAACAACGTTTTTTAAGCCTATAAACACATTCATACTTTTATCCACTTATTCCAACTAAACTGATCATATTTCATTGTCTCATGGGACATGAAGCAACATGCCCCCACCAATGGTGTATTGTTTTAACACAGAACTGATGTTGCTTCTAAAAGTTCTCTAAGCTGTGAGTTGACCATTTCCTCATTTTGATAAGTAAATGACAGTTCACTGCCCAGCACCAGTAACAATAAGCACAACCAGTACTCATGAAAAACATAAAGATCACAAACTTGCTCAACGTAGTGAGCAGAGAGGCGTGTGGAGCAGTCCACGCCAATGTTCTGATGTATGACAAAGATAGTCACAGTAAAGAAAGTCTGGATCGTTCCAACAAAAACAAAACTTTGATATCTTTTATAGCTGTCTTTATTTCTCCTTTCAACATTTTCCCAAATGTCTGTTATATAACTGAGCACTATTTGTGAGCAGATGACTATACTCAAAGTGAAACTGACTTTCAGTAGAGTTTTGAGTGAGGTCTGAGAGCTGCAGTCCCAGAGTGTGAAGAGGGCTACTGGCTAAGGACAGCGTAGTTACAGAAGCTTTTCTTTGTACTGTTGTGTCTTTCTCCTGGTGGATTATGGGTGAAGGAGTCACTGATGGCTGCCATGACTGGAATACAGTACGCTGAGCCACAGAAGTGTAATAGTTTTTAATGCTTTTCCAGCAGTGGACTCCAATATATTTCTGTCCTGATAAGATGTGAGAGAACCAAGTCATATCTGGTAATTGCTTCTTCACTTCAAACCAAGCCTTTTCAGCAGGAAGCTATTGTTTCCTGAGACGTGTTCTTTGGGTTCTGCTTGCATAATTACACTTTATTACAACTTGAATTATTATTGTTGAACTATTTTTGTTTGTTTTCATTTTGTATTGTATTTTTATATTTTTTGTATAGTGCACTCACTGGACTGCGTTCTGAGAAAATACAACTACACAATTTACAAGTAACAAATATAAGATGGTTATTTTAAATAGATTCATAATTTTTATCTCACTCTAGTAAAAATGCATACTAAAATCTAAAAAGATAAAACATATATTTGTAACTTGTTTGTGCTTATCATATTACACAACTGTGTTACTGTGTTTCCAGATTTAAGATTGACTTTTACATTGGTGAGTACAATGTACAACTAAGAAGTTGTACTGAATCAGAATGATACATTATGTTTATTTTTACTGTCTGGTTCCATCTAGTCCTACTTCTGCATACTGGTACATATACAGAAGTCCAATAGACGTATTATCCTTATCTTCTCCTCTCTTCTCAGACACCTTCACACTCTCTGACTCATTTATTCTGCAAGGAATTTTGTCATCTGTAAAGAAAGATGATGACATCCAAATTCAAATTCCAATTTATTTATTTAGAGGCCAAAATCACAAACATCGATTGCCTCGGAGGGCTTTACAATCACAAGCACAGTTGTGACACCCTCTGTCCTTAGACCCTCAAACCGAGTCAGGAAAAACTTCAAAAAAGCCTTTATGGGAAAAAGAAGAAACCTGAGGAAGAGCCACAGATGTGCAATAGATGCCACATGTACAGAGAACATCATCATCAGTCATATATGGAGTTAAACATGGGTCATAATAAAGCCTGTAGATAAACTGAGTTCATTGGTTTAGTCCATGTATGAAGATATCACAGGTAATGGAAATGAGTCCGTGAGTCCAGGTGCATCTCTAGATGTCCTCATATGGAGCTCTGGGCCACTCGACCTTCTCTCACACAGCACAGACACAGATCATGTCCCCACCAGGCCAGTGACTGAACCTCAGACAGATGGACCACAACCAGAATCAGTGAGGAACCTGCAAGACTGGAGAGAACAAAGAGGACCGGGGCTCCGGCAGTAACATGCACTTTACAGGACATAAGAGTATTCACATTAACCACTTTAACACTTTAACCAATTTAACCAATTTAACTTTAACCAGTTTAACCACTTTAGCCACTTTTACCAGTTTATAAGCTGACTCCAGTTTGCACTACTACCATAATAAGAGTAGAGGAAGCAAAGGAAGAGGAAGCAGAGAAAGAGGACACCTAAAACTATTACCAACATCCAGTCCACTACACTGCTTATTTAATGTGCTTCATAAGAGGCTTAACAGTTCACATTTTCTCCCAAACATTTTTACTTCTTATTATCATCACAAAATCTGACAATGCTCCAGCATTTGTACCTATAGACACTATACAAGTCATGCTACATGCTAACACTAAGTTCAACAGGCTAACTTGTGCAAAGAAAGGTAAAGTAATAAAGTTGTATGAAAAAGACAATAAATCTGCGGCTTGCAAGGTGTGCTCCAATGGAGGAATGCAACCAAAACATTTCAACACCACGGACCTCTGACAAGGTTAGTCACATTAAGAAATATGACAAGTTTTCTAAACTAGTAAGCACTGAGGCAGATAAAGCATGGGGCTGTCTAGCAGCCCACTCGTCAGTCACTCAGCTGTTTGTATCAGAGACATTCCAATGACAGCAGCCCTACAGCCCTGACAGCAAGAAACCAAAGGAAATATCTGCTAAAATAATGGGCACCCTTTCTCTTCCGCAATTGACAGCAGCCGGTGATCAAAGCATATGAACTTCTGCTTGGATCCACAGTACACTCTGCCAGGGTGTCATTATTTCACTAATATATGCCTGCTGCAGTCATAGCAAACAGTGTATTCTGCTGCATTTAGTGACATTCATGGTCTGAGCATGGGGAATCCCAAAGGAAAAAGTGTGAGTTATTCTAAAGGATGATGCCAAGAACATGGAAAAGGCCATGATGGATACTGATTTTCCCAGCCTGCAATGCTTGGTACATACACCAGCTTATAGTAGCCTCTGAAGGACATATTGTTGTTATTCAAAAGACTCCAAGCTTTCCTATTCCTGACTTCAAAGTATTCAGAAACAGGATATCTGTGAAGTTTCAGATGATTCAGTCATCCAGGTCATGGTAATTTCTAAAGAGTTAGAAGAAAGTCAACTGGACTTTCTTGAGGTTCTTGAAGATGTTTCACCTCTCATCCAAAGGGCTTCTTCAGGTCAGAGGAGCTGTTCTGAAGAAGTGAGGAAGTCTTTTGGATGAGAGGTGAAACATCCTCAAAAATCTAAAGCAAGGCCAGTTGACTTTTTTTTTAAACTTAGAAGACATTCAGAAACAACTGGGCCTGCCTATCAAAAGACTACAGCAAGATATACTGACCAGGTGGAGCAGTACTTTATATATGCTACGGATTTTACTGGAACCAAAACTTGTCCTGTCTGCTTATTGAGCTGACCATGACTTACCTAGCATGCAGAAAAGCTCAACTGCATTCGCTGCAGATGCTATAACATTCATAGGAGCTTTAACTCGCCTTCTAGAGAAAACAGCAGATCGTGATCAAAAGTTCAAAGCTATGTTGTTGAGAAGAGCTTTGGTGACACTGAATCTGAGTACCTGTGTATCATGGTGACAGTCCTCAATTCTAGGTGAAAAAAACTTTTAAAAATGTACATAGTCTTTATATTCCCAGGCAAGGTGGGTAAAATAGATACAGTGTCTGGCTGTCTTTAGTATAGGATGGTTGACATTTCATGTTCATAATAATAAAGACAAATATGGCACTGATGTTTAAGAAGTAAGCTTCAAAAGATATGAATCATACTGATCTCTATCCCCCTACCCCACTCCTCCTTTACCCCTCTAAAAGGCCATTTAAACTGCCTCGGCTTCCCAGAACAGAGAAGAAGAAGAAAAATGAAAAAGAATTCTGCATAGTTCTTCATATGCTTGTTATTAATATTATAGATATTATTATTATATTCTCATTATTATTATTATTAGCTTTCTGAGCAGTGTTCGGTGGTGGTTGTGGCAATATAATCAGATTAAAAGCAGAAGCTTAGAGGCTGAATTGACATGATAGCATTTTAAGATATTTTTGACTCAAACAAAATCTTACCTTGACCAACATAATGCACTAAAAAAAAAAGTAAATTTTTTTCAGGACTAGAAAACAAAAAATGAGTACTGAAGCAATTTAACAATAATAAATAAAATTGCATATAATAAACTAGCCAAGAAATCAGCTAAGGAAGAGGGTTGTGGACAAATCATGCAACAGGACAAAAAACATCACATGTCATGCACTTTGGCTTCATTAAACAGGTATAGTGGAGAGAGACAGGACACATGTAGGGAGTATGCCCAGATAGTATGTTACGCTGGCACAAGGCAGGTGGACCCAAATGCAGGACAAAGACAGGCTTTGGTTTTCAAAAGAAGCTTTTAATAAAGTTTCTTACAAAAGCAGACTTGGATTCTTTGTCATGGCTTGATGGCTGGATTGATGAACATGTGACACGAGACGACGAAGACACAGGAACATGAATGCTTGAATAAGGTCAACGATCTGGCAACAAGACATGGGCAACGCAGACAATATATACACATGAGGTGATAGGGAACAGGTGGAAACAAATCAGGGCGGGGCAGACAATCACACAGGCGGGAAACACACAAGGACAGGAAGTAAAGGGACCTGAAATGAGAGTTAGGGATTTCAAAATACCATGACAAGCCAGAACAGGAAACAGAAACATGACAGACATGGAAACTTAACAGACACATGACGAGACATGACATAGTACAATTTAGAAACAAAAATTGCAACCTGCAACTACAAATAATTGTGAGCAGCTTTTCAGATAAACAAGCCCAAAGTCGTCGTAATAACTTTGACTTTTACATCTCAGGGAGGGTGAATGTCTTTGACCTTCTTGGAGCACCTGGATTGGATTCCAACCCTAGAACAAAGGTAGTGGTGAACCTCAGCCTCTAGTAGCTGAAATTGATACTACAACAAGAAACACTTTAAGGCTGAAAAGGTTTTTTTTTCATTTAATTTTCAGGGGTAGGATAATATTTGCATTTCCCAACAAATCAATATATAGATGTAAAAGTGCTCAAAATGCCCACTGTCAATCAGAGCCTCACGAGGCCGATGCTGAGACAGAGGTGACCGGTTGGGACTCATCAATGTCAAGAAGTTTAACGCCCTCTACTCAGAGTTCAGCGGCTCCACCTCAACCAGCCTGCACTTGAGTGGAAGTCTTTGAGGTCTGTTCATTTTCAGCCACATGCTGATCATGACCCATCACAATATTACATAGTTACAACTTATTCCAGCGTTCACTAACATTAGCTGTTTAACGTAGTAAGTTAACACTACGTTGCCACTTGGAGATCCATTGATAACAGGGGAAGCATACCACACACTTTACGTGTTCAATGTGGCCAGCCTGCACTTTACAATGGGTGAATGGCTAAAGTTACTGCTGTTTAACATCACTTATTAATAGTGTAATAAACCAAGCAAACACCTTATATTCATGTAAAAAAAGGTTTTTTTTTTACTGGATGAATTTCATTCAGTGATGTAGTGGATGTGATGGATTGAACCTTTGCTGGCTTTGGAGGTGAGCTGGTGCACAGCATAGAGAGCAAGGAAGGGAGCTGGAACTTATACTCGCTCTAAGTTTCAATTTAAGAGCACGTCCTCCTAATCTTACTGGCTGCTGCTGGCATGCTGTACAAGGTAGAAAAATTCCAGTTTTTATTTGAGTTCCAGTCTCCTACAGGCCTGCTTGAGAGCATATTATTAACCTCCTTGACCGTCTAGTCATGGTAGAAAGAGGTGTATGTAGCGCTCCTACCCTCTATAAAAACTGTGGGCAGATCCCTGAGGTCTTGTAAATAAATTGCCTTAAATCTAAACCCTGAAACCCGGTGTCAAATAAGTTAGCTTGACTTTCCTTCCATGTTTTAGATGAACCTTTTTTGCTTTACAGCTCTAAACCTTAACTTTTAACTATAGGTTAAAGTCACCTTTAAACTGAGGCACAACTTAACATGTTCATGCATTCATGCACCTCAATATAGCTCCTGGTGGTTAAAAACAACAGCAACACGTTTGGTCTGATATACGTGTTTATTTGCATATAGAAGAGAGATCTGATCACAAGTGGTCACTGGAGACTCATGTGGAGATGCATTCTAATGCAGGTCTGAACTGATGTACCTGGAGCTGGCCACATGTGACCAGAACACCCAGGACGTAATGACAGGTCTGAACAGGGTCATAGATGTGTATTACTGAAAAGGAGAGGACTGTTTGTGCAGTTTGTGTGATCAGTCTCACCTACGTTTATTTAGTCTCTGTTTATCTGCAAAAGACCTAATTCTCTTGCTCTTCCCATCTTCAGACTTTTGATGCCAACTCTGATTTCTCTGCTGTATGCTGGCAAAATGACCCCTTAAGGACACTGAAGCTATGAAGCTTTACTCTACCCCCTCCAACTTTCAGAAACAGAATCCACATGTTCTGGAGTCAAGTCAAGTCATTTTCACAGCATACAATATTCTGACCTCCCTTGAAAGATGCTTTTAAAGAGAAAAAAATGTACAAAACTATCAAGAAGAGCATCTGTGGAGGGATCCCTGGATGGACAGATATGCAATAAATGTTGAGTGTACAGAATAAATCAACAGTAATATCACAGTGTATTCAATTTGATGGCAGAGATGTAGATTGAAAAGTGAAGAAGATGGACCCAGGAGGGCACTGAGCATCTTCAGGGGTTACCGAAGGGTTACCGAAGAAGCAGCCCAAGATGACCAGTCTCAGTTCTTGTTGTCAGGAGTCTTGAGATGTACATTTATTTACATTTTTAATGGGGCAGAAATGAGCTATGTATTTATGTATGCTCTCAAGTTATCCTTCATGTCATCTTTGAATGCGACAGAGGTGGTGCTGTTCTATTCAAGTATCTCAGGAAGCCACAGCAATGTGACAGTGAGCTAGCAGGAACAGTACCAGGACCCACAAACTGAACTGAATAGTCATCATACATTTTATTATTCACAACTTATTTCCTAACATGTCATTTTCCTACATGTTTGCTGTCTAGTTAAAGTTGTAAAAGTACTTTTTAGGATGACAATGACCTATTTTTACCAATCTTAATTTTCCCCCCTAAAGCAAACTCTTATTTATGATACTGGACTATATAAATAAAAAAAGTACTTGACCTGATCTGATCTGTGTATTTTCCACATATTCAACCTGACACAGATTCAACCTGACACACCCGCTTGTATACAGTTGTTGTCTGATAGCTCCAAAACATCAAAACAAGACTTAAACAATTCCTGGGGTTCAAGTCCTGTCAAAGACCCACAATAAAAAAACATAACTCTCTAACTATAATGATACTGTGACGCCATACACAGGTATTGTAGAAACACATGAGTTTAAAATGTAAGCAATAGATATTATGAAAGAAATTGCGTATAAATTGCATTTACAATATCAACATCAGTGTCAGTCAGTGCAGTAAAATATTCCACATGAAGTGACAAATGTGACAAAAAAACAAAAAACTTCCTTGTTCTGTTTTAGATTCATAGTGTGACATTATTTGTTTGTCTGTAAGGGTAAGCACAGCTCGTCAGTGGTCAACAGTTTGTGTGGAAGAGCTGAAGTAACATTTCAGCTGTGACCCTCTAGGCAGCTTTAGGGCCATGTTGACAGAATGATCTCAAGCCAGTGAACTGCATCATGCATATCTATTGGCACTGCCACAATGCTGCTAGTGAAGTAAATAAGTGCATGTTCACTCTGATGCCACAAAGCTGCTCAGCTCAGACATTTTTACAGAGCACACACAACACAAGGCTGCTGTGTCTTCATTAAATATTCAGCTGATGACTCTCACAACCGGCCTGCTTATGGGCAAATGGAGGACATTCACTTTTAAACAGACTGCATGCTCTTCCCTTTGCATGTGAATTGACAAATGGGCATCCAGCTGATGGAATGACAGTCTGTTGGCTCTGTACAGCGCTGCCTGCGGCAGCAGGGCAGGCCTCCATGATCACTGAAGCAAAATGAACACAGCCGCAGCTGTTTGCTGCTGCGCACAGCTGTAAATTACATGTGTCACTAAGTCCTCAAACAGAACGAGGTGTTGCTGTTCCTGGTCTATGGCTCAGCTGCAGCTTACAGCAGGTGGTCAAGTGCCCACCATCAGCTGACTGTGACATACAGCTAGTGAATTTGTTTGATTATCAAAAATATACGCAGCAAGGGTGGGAGTTAAATTGTGTTATGTTAAATATAATTACATTAGCACAAGTTAACACATTCTGCATTGCTATTATCTTGTTTCCCTAAAGCTATGAAGAAAACTTTAGCATTGGATTGATTTATTTTTGCCCACATACTCATTAAAGTTACAATAGTAGTAACCTTAAAGGATAAGTCTGCTTATTTCCATTGTAGTTCTCCAACATACAATGAAAATACAGTACAATATAAAACAGTAACACCAGGCATGACAAAAAGACTTTGTGTTCAAGGTGTCTTCATTATATGAATCTACTTACGTTTATAGTTATAATTATTTATCTTTGGATTTTTAAAATTTAAAATGTATTTATTTATTTATTTATTTATTTTATTTTATTTTATTTTATTTTATTTTATTTTATTTTATTTTATTTTATGTCTTGCATTTCTTACTGTCTATTTTCCACAGTTCGTTTTTGCTGTGCTGTTGCGCCTGTAAATTTCCCCACTGTGGGACTAATAAAGGAATCTGAATCTGAATCTGAATCTGAATCTGAAAAAGTAAATTAAGTAAAAGGTTCTGTGCTCACCAGCTGGCAAGAAAACCGATTCTTCCAGACTAATGCTGAGTCCCAATAAATGAAAATATAAATTCCATATTCTATTGGCAGGTTTCAGTCACGAATAAGAAATCCAAGTTTTCCTTTGTAAATAAGTAATTTAATATGTGAGCCTTGTTCAGCAAAGAGGGGAACATTTTGATTGAGGGTGCCGCTGTGTTATCATCAGCACTGGAGGGGGTGTGAGTGGAGTTCAGTGATTCTGTCTGGGATGCTTATGGGTATGAGTTTGGAAGTAGAAATAGAGTCTGTGAGATAGAACCTAGGCCATTTGGATGGATGCCATCTGGGTGCAGAAAAAGTGGAAATTTTCAGATGAGATTAAAATTGTCAATAAAAACGACATTGTGGGCCGCACAGATTAATTTAAACCACATATGGAAATTCAATACGCGGCTGATGTGACTCATGCTGTGGTTGTGCAGGGGGATGGGTCCACTCATAAAGACCCATCTACTGTGGGTGGGAAGGGAGTCAAGAAGTTAAAATACTGTTTTTGCAGTTGAGAGGACTGGTGAGAGATGTTATTGCAGGCAACATGCATGACAACATACTGGGTGAATGGGTGTTTGGCTGTGATTCTAGGAATCTTTTCTAAGATGTCAGTCACCTTGAAGCCAGGAAAGTAAGAAGTCACTGCATTTTATTTCCTCACATTCCTCATTAGATCCAATATTGAAAATGGTTGTCGGTGGATAAGACTTTGTACTTGGTAACAGATTGGATGAAGAAGGATGTACAGAGTAGGGAAGGACACGAGTTTGTTACAATGCTGGTGTGATGAGCAGTATAGATCTGCAAGCACTTTTGTGAGAGGAACACTGAGGTCTGGCAGGTGGAGGGGTTGGAGGCAATACCACAGCCAAAGGAATAAAATCATGAAGGTCCAAGATGTCACAGCACTGACCAGAGACCAGGGCTGTGGAGCTGACCAGAGCTTTAGGTCCAGCCCCAGGCTGTGTCCAGGACACATAAGGGACAATGGCTGGATGAGGAGCATCAAAATAGTATAGTGAGGGGTGGCAGGCTCTGGAGCAGAGGCAGAATAAAATCCATCAGTTTGTTAAAACCTATAAATGAAAATAACCAATAACTAAATGTGTTGCGTTGGATATGACTTAAAAACTGGATAAAAAGTTAATGCATGACAGAGCTATTGACAACAGTATCTAACATCATTTTCTAACCCTTAGCCTGGTACCTGGTTGCAAGATATACATTCAACTAATCTTTCCAGATCTCCATTTGGCTATTCTCCCCAGACTTCAGTTACTTTTTCCATCAAGGTCAGTGGTTTGCCAGTTAAATTCTCACTTTATGCCATTTTTGTTACCATTATCAGGCTGCCAGCTGCTCAGAAGATTAAACAACAATTATGGAAATTACAATATTTATAATACATAACCAAACCTATAAATTTCCATCACTTTAACCAAAGTATTTTTTCAAAAATAAACCTAACCAAACACAACAAGTGACCTCCAAAGTCCTGCTTTTTGTTTAAGATTTTGGTTGGATATTGTACATGGATTTTGGTGTCACCTCCTGGTCACTACAACAGATGGTTGTGCGTGGGAATAAGGGTGTTTTCACATGTACATTTTATGGAGACTGAGTGTTTCAGTTTCAGGAAAAAATATTTGCTGGTCGCACCCTCACTGAGCAATAATTCCAGCAAAAGCCTGTCAGGTCATTTTTACCCAGCAATAATATTTCTATCAAACAAAAAGCAAGATATTTGAGTCACTGTGTTGTGAAGAGGAATGTTGATGCATGCACATATAATATATAGCAGACAAGAGCTGCTGAAATGCTGACACTAAATATTCCTATTTCTCCTCTGACTGCCTGTCTTTCTCCCTCGCCACCCACTGCCTCTCTGTAGTACTGCCACAATCCCAGGAGTGAGATAACACATTGTTCCTAATAGTCCCACCCAAAACCATGGGGGACCTAATAAAAGCGTTTCTTTCTTTATTTCTTTAACTATTCTTTATTTTGACAGTTAATTGGTGACATTTTAATATCAGTCTGACCTTTATTAACTGAAGGTGGTACAGTACTTCGAAAACAAATTCTGACTTCTATATGTATCTTCATCAAAGGAACAGAGAGGATAAATGCCACTGTGATTTTAGCTTTTATCTTTGGAGCAGACACTAAGCAGCTCTAAACACTGTCATTCTGTGAACTGCAGTGAACTGCTGACACATTGTCCTATTTCTTCTCTCTTTCCCCTTCTGTGAACTTAAAGATGACGTATACTCATCTCTTCCCTCTGTCTCTGTCTCTGGTCTCCCTCAGGTGGCTCACAGCAGCACTGTGTCATTACAACCACTCCTTGTGATACAGAAACTTACATCAAAAGGACACTGCCCTGTTGTCTGACCCACAAATACTCCCTCACTGCCCCTCTTATTTGATTTATTTCATCTCATGGAAATGATCAGAGCTGTTTATTTCTATGGTAAATGTGCATTTTGGAACTTCACCTATTCACACACATACTGATGGTTGAAAGTTCTCATGCAATGTTCTGGTCTGACTAGCTTTTCCAAGGAGACTTTGACATGTCAGACCATCAAACTAACTAGTGTCAGCAGGATAGCCAGCATGCTAATAGCTTCTAGGAAGTAATGGCAGGCCGTGCTGTGTTTGAGGGTGTGTGTGCATTTGTGTGTTTGTCTGGTTCTTCATGTTATTTTCCTCTATTCTTTTCCCCTCTCCTATGTACATTTCCCCTCCAGACAGCAGTCAATGTGGCAAAGATAGTCTAACATTATTTATTTTCCAACAGGTTGAGAAGTTACAGTGAAGATAAATTCACTTTTTCATCCCAAAAGTTAAAAATAAACTCTGAGCTCTCCTCCTGTCAGTAAACAGCTCAGGTTCAGAGCAGAATCTGGTGCGACTCTGGTTGTTTATTCCTCCAGACGCTCTGTCTCTGTCCTCGGCTCTCTCCTCTCTCCTTTCACTCTGTGGAGTTTAATGGAGTGAGTTCATTTGTGGCTATTTGTTTTAGTCTGAGATGCTGTGCTCTAGTGTGACTACTGGCTCTGAATGTTGGGTTTATCACCTTTAATGAATCTACTTTTTGTCCATCAGGGATTGCTTGTAAGTTATATCAATGGCAGCTGTTCTCATTGGTTGCACATTGAAATGGAACCATCACACAAGGTCAAATTTGAAACAGAGAGCAGCAGTGAGGTATAAAGACAGACCACAACATAAATCCTACAGAATTTTCATATTCAACAGGAAACCTGGCTCTAGCTAGCACAATATGATTCTGATGCTGATCATGTGTACTGTACAGGGATGGAGCCTAATGGAAAAGTTATCAGTACGTTCTTTGTTCCAGTCAAGACTTTCATTTTATAGAACCATATATGGAACCTGTCTGGATTAGTTTTCAATTCAAAAGCCAGCTGTTACATAGAGGAGAGCCCAGAGAGAAGTGAAACAGTAAAACCCTGCAAAGATGTGCAAGTAAAGGAAACTTTTCCAACTGCAATGTAAAAAGAACACAAGGATGTGTGGAAGCCCTTATCAGTGTCACAGTTACAGTCATCTATGATAGATATGCAAAGTGACAAAGATGAAATAGGCTAACAGAGGTTTTTTTTAGTCTTTACTATACTGTTGCACTGACAAGGAGGGAGAAATGAACATATCCTGACCCAGAGAAGCATTTGGTTAATGTGGAGCCCTCTCCTGGGACCCACAGTCATGTTGACTGTAACCTCTCCAGACCACAAGTGAACTGCAGGCAGCATCTGCTGTTCACCAACCCTAAGGCCACATGCAATATCATGAAGAATCAAGAAGAAGAAGAATCTTTATTTGTCATTATGTTTTGGCAAAATGAAATTAAGATGACTCCCAGATGTAAACATAAATATACTGAATATATGTAGTATGTAAATAGTCATAAAATATTACCTGTGACCTGTGTGTCTATATCTATAGCTATATCTATATGTATCTCTCTCACGCATATATACATACATACATACATATATGTGTGTGTGTGTATTTGCACCTTGACTGCCATTTTATTTTATATAAATTTCAAAAACACCACAGCAGCTCAGTCAACGAGAGACAACAGGAAGCAAAACTGATGCTCAATAAAGAAAGAAGGAAGAAGGATTAAGTGGGGAAGATGGGTTCAAGGGCTTGAAACAAACGTGTGTGTGTGTGTGTGTGTGTGTGTGTGTGTGTGTAGATTATGGACTAATAAAATAAATCCATAAAGTAAATCCAAGTTGAAAAATTTCAAGACAGACTTTGAGCCTCCAGAACATTTTCACTGCTCTTTGTCATAGATTCCCTGAAGTCTCTGGAATTCTACGGGAGGCTCTTTTTTATGGTTTTGACATTTCTGTAAAAAGAGAATATATACATTTACATCTCTGAATGAGTGACATAGAGGAGTTGGTCTGTGTATTATTGAACTTCAGAATGAGCGAGGCAAGCTGTTTTCCCTTACTTGTAGTCTAAGTCTGAGCTAAGCTAACCACATCCTGACTCCAGGTCTGAGAATGGAGGTCTGTAGTCAGGTATTATAGGCAGTTACAGAGCTGATTACTCAGTTTCCATTGCCTTTTTGATCTGTAGGTCAACTAGTTGTTACATCAATACAGACCTTGTAATTATGTGAAAACGTTTCCCTCCATAATTACTGGATGAAGGTCAGATCGATTACATACCTGCTGCCAGTATTTGGTGATAGATAATTAGCTGCTCAGTTAGAACAGACAAGGCAATTCCAGTTTCTGTAGAATTTAGGCTGAAACAGTAATGAGCAGTGTTTATTTTGAAGTAGTTACTCTAAAGTACCATCAAGCAAAATATAATTTTTGTTTGCATTTTATTCATATATTATTATATTATTCGTATTATTCATGAATTTATGCATGATTTTAATTTTTCACATGCTTTAATCACTCAGCAGAACAGGACTACAGCCATGGGGCAAAATGATGGATGACAGCAAATGAAAAAGGACAGAGAAAGTAATTCCATAGCTTTGACCATTCTTGATTGATCTATCAGTTTAGTTTGGCCTTGAAGGTGTGGAATGTGGTGATAAGTATGTGTGCCTGAAGGACAGCAGCACTGTGATTAAACTTTGTCCCTGAATGTATCCACCCTAAGAATAAAAAATAAAGCTGTCAACCACAGAAAATCCCATCCCACTGAATAATGTCATTTATGGTTACTGGAATAACTTTTGATAATTGATCAAGTTTTCCACTTCTGTTTTTATAATTAAAGTGATCTAATGAGGACATAATTTGCCTACAATGGGCCTCAGTCTGTGTAAACCTATTATCACTGGTCATGATCTCAGAGAAAGCTGTTACAATAAACACCAAAGTCAAAAGTGTGTGGATATCCCAGGGAGCACTGTTGGATCAACACGGAGGAAATGGAAGCTGCACCATAGCACCCAGGCCCCGCCAGACAAGGAGGCCCCTAAAAATTCAACACTGGAACAAGAAGACTTGTGAGGGAAGCTACCAATAATCAAACAATTCAAAAATCATAGTGTGCACGGTTTGATGACAGAAATACAGATCAGTCATTAGTCTGTCATTACTTAAATTATTCTCTCTCTGCCAGATTGTCTGGTTTACATTGATTTTTGCACTCAGAATTACCTTGCCTACCCCTCATCAGATTTTGTGCCTGTCCTCCTGATTTCTTGGTTTTGACCTTTTCCTGCCTTGAACTAAGTAAAGTTGGGCTTGTTACACTGATTGCTTTCATGCTGTGTCGGTTTTAGTCTGACACTCAGTCATTACAGAGGATGCTTTTCCTCAGCAGGGACTGTGCATCTTGTTAGAACTGAGGGAGGAACGGACTGAGCAAAATACAGGAAGATAATGCAAGAGGACTTACTTCAGTCTGCTAAATGCCAGCTAAATGAAGCTTGGGAGAAAATTCTCCTTTCAGTAGAAGCAAAGACAGGGCTCACACGGTTCTTCACTATGTAATAATATTAAGTGTTGTGGCTACACATGAAATCTCTCCTGCAAAAAAAAAGAATATTTGAAAAACCAGGAAACTGTCATCAACGCAGACATTTACCTGACGCCTCGGAGGCTTCTCCCTCTGAATCTGAAAGCAGCGGGTGAATTATGGTGTGGTGATGCCAGAGGGACTGTCATCACTGATTCGGAGCAGTAACACACACTGAGTGTTTGTTTACAGTGTGTGAGGTGGCAACATCCTGCTACAGAATGTTCAAGGACATTTTCAAAGTACAGTGATTAATTATTAATGGGGGATAATTATTAATTAATAATTATCCCGTATAATGTTTGGTTCACCGGGGGAGGCAGATTGCTGAATCTGAATTACACTGACAGTTTTGTTGGCAACAGCTTTGGGGTAAACACAAACAAAGGTGCTGAGCAAATTTTAGAACCTCCCTTGAGAAACATAAGAAAAGAGGAGAAGAAAGAACTTCATTGCTACAAAGACACTTCACTCTGTACATGAAAGTACTGCTGCTCCACGTGCGTCATACAGAACCAGGCAGATTTTCTAATTACTACTGTCTCTATCTGGAGACAAAACAGAAGAAAAATACTCCAAACTAAAATTAAGTGTAAAGTTTTTTGGTTCAGTGGAAAGATTATTACTGCTATGCTCACAGCGGGTAATGACAATTGGCAGAAGAAGCATAGCACA
Source organism: Scortum barcoo (assembly GCA_023238725.1). Classification (NCBI taxonomy): domain Eukaryota; kingdom Metazoa; phylum Chordata; class Actinopteri; order Centrarchiformes; family Terapontidae; genus Scortum; species Scortum barcoo. The sequence continues at coordinate 1,346,802 of CM041538.1, read as the reverse complement.
TACTGTGTTCTTACCTATGTGATGAGAAGAAGTCTAAATACATCTGGCACTTTAACTCAGCACTTTCAGGAAAATCTGCAATATAAACTGTAATACATTGAGCTCTAATTTCATGAACACAGCAGTGTAGTGCAGATTGTGCATATTTTATTATATTTTTGAGCATTGTTTAAAGGAACCAGGGACTCAAGAATTTCATTGCCAGTGACTACTCCATGTAATTGTTGTGCACATATGATAATAACAATCTTGAAATCTTGAAAGCTTGAAATAACACATTTTAACTGTCCATCTTGCAATGTTTTAATGTATGTGTTTGTCAGTGTATGTGCTTATGCCTGTATGCACATACACAACAATAAAATGTTTGCTGCCAAATTACTTATTAATTATTAATTATTATTAATACTTAGTACTTACTAATTCCCCAAATAAATATGTGATCGTATGGTGGACATTTTATATTTTTATATAAATTAAATCTCTGTCATAAAACATCACTACTAACCAACACATTCCTGCATGGAAACAGGGACACCAGCACCTAGATTTAGTCACTAATTTACATTTTTCACAAAGCAGACCTGGCTTGAGTCACTATTCAACTCACTTTTGTTGATCTCATCCAGTGGATGAGGCCCCATTTATTAAACTGACTTTTCAATTCATTTTGAACTTAAATATGACTTAATCAGAAAATCATGTATAAGTAATTATTTGTAAAACCTTACTGGAATTGATCTCATCGGTAACCAAACTCTAGACTTGATGGAGGTGATTTTCCCACTGGTTATGTAGTTAGTATAGACGTTTGGAGTGTTATGACCCGGGGTCATAAGATTATGTTCAGTGGCTGTGTCTGTATCTTCCCCAGTGTGTGTTTTGTCTCTCCCTGCCTGAGGGAGGTGCTATTTCTTTGTCTTTCTCCTCCTTCCCTCTTGTGTTCTGTGTAGGTGGTGGCTGGTGATTGGACGGAGGATCAGCGGGACCAGGTTTAAAATGGGACCCACCCATGCCGGCCGCTGGTGGGCTCTCTCTCATTCATCCCCTACTCCCGACCAGACTGTGGTGTGCTGTGTTCCTTTGTTAACTCGAACTGTTGTGTGTGGTGCTGCCACATCTTTGACCACCTTTGCGTTGTTATTTATTTGATGCAGTCCGGGTTTTCTTGTAGGGGGGGGCTTGAGAAGCTATTTTCTTTTCGTACGTTTTCTCCTGTTTATGTTTAGGGAGGCAGGTCAGATACCTGTATTTTATTTTTATTATGATGAGGTAAGTTAGTGGATTTCATTTTGTTTCTAGAAGGTTTTGTTTGTTGTTTTGGCCGTGTGCTCCCCCTGATATATAACCCTAGTTTTTTTTTTTTGTAAATAAATTTGTTGGACTGCAAATTATCTTCTGGTCATCCTTGGGAGAACAAAGAGAGGGAGTCACACCCTTTATGTTGTGCCCCAGATTCCCCTAGGCTGGGGCGTAACAGGAGTTTGGGATGCATATGCACCAAGCCTGTGGTGAACTTTGCATAATCTGTATGACCAATGTCATAGAAATTAATTAAATAAAAGGTGTGAGGAATTGTTGGATGCAGGATTTTTCTGTTTTGACACACCATTTATAGAACATTGCATCCTGTTTTTGATTTAAAAAAGATAACCATGGTCATGCATTTAGTAGGGAGTTTTCCGAGATGGCTTTTTTATACAACTCTATCATCTCCAGAGAAATGTTCTGTTAGATTTGTTTGAAAACCAGTAGTGACATTTTGAGTAGAATTATTTATGGTGTTGTGGACTTTTGGACTGTGGGATTTTGTGTATTTTTGGTGAATGTCTTTAAATGTATGAATATTTAGTTTTGAAGAGTTTGTCTATATGTTCTTGCTGGTAATTCACTGTGTCACACGTTACCCCTAATCAGGTAATAAAAATAACACAGGAAATAAACCATCACATGACACATCAGCAACAATTAATGCTACAATTCTTTGTACTACAAAATTTAAAAATATTAATGAACAAATCAACCAAAATTACACTCAGTCCCTGAACACACAATTGCTACATACAACTGTGGAGTAACTTTGCATTCCAAAACATAAAAAAACAGAGCACAGCAAATGAGATTACATTACTTCACATAATCCAAGATGGATTTAATGATTTGATTTAACTGAACACATGCTTTAGACGGGTGCTTTTCTTGTCCCACCTGCTACAGCTTAATGGAATTATATACAGTTTTGAAGAGTTCACCACAATTAAATGAAATATGAATACCTAGTGAACAGTAATTCGGTTATACCACATGTAAGACCTTTAATGAAGTGGCTCTAGGCAGAATCCATTTGCATGAGTCATTCCTTTGTTTGTCCATGCTGGATATTTCAGTGTGACATAGATTTGCAGTGGAATCTACAGATTTGACCTTGACATCAACATCTGCTGAGAGGATGCATTACCACTGTTGATGTGTTTGTGAGATACAGTAACATTCAGAATGTATACGATATGAAGGACAAAGTGAAAGAGAGGAATAAAAAAAATGATTTTCACTGTCCCCTGCTACCAGTTGGGTATCCTTTCCTCTGCAGTGCAGGAGGCAGAGGACAGAAAAATCAGATGGGGGTGGAGTGGGGCTAATGTGTAATTCAGATCTGGGCTTTGGCAGATTTATATTCCAGAGCCATGAAAACCAGTATTCCTGGAGGACCTGACCAACAGAGAAACACTGCTGCTGTTACCCAGGAACACACACACACACACACACACTCACCACACACACACACACACACACACACTCACTCACACACTCAACACACACACACACACACAGGACACACACAGCAGATGCATGCACACAGAAACAAACTTATGTACTGTCTTACTACAGTATGCTAAAACATTATTTAATATGATGATTAGTATGAGCAATGATACTCTACCTGCCTCCTGCACTGCAGAGGAAAGGATACCCAACTGGTAGCAGGGGACAGTGAAAATCATCTTTTTTATTCCTCTCTTTCACTTTGTCCTTCATATCGTATACATTCTGAATGTCACTGTATCTCACAAACACATCAACAGTGGTAATGCATCCTCTCAGCAGATGTCATTACTGTGGTTTTCTATAATCTGTTACTTTAAGTTAAGGCAATATTGTGCTTGCATTAAAATCCTTACTATATCAAAACTTTGTACAGTAGCCTTACTATATTGTTAATTAAACATGACATGTAATGAATGTAGAGTCAATTTAAGTCAGTTCTGTGTTAAACACATGATTTCTTTGTCCTCCGAGTACAGAGATGTGCAAGGCAACCTCCTCTCCTCCAACACTCTTTGAAGTGAGTGTCAGCCATCAATTTATGACCACCGTAAATCATCGTCCCTGTTCCATTAGAACATTTCTCTGAGATTTTTTCTCAGTAACAGATGTAGACTGGTCTTCATGAGTTTTATTAAGTCATACTACATGTTCCAAGTGCTACATTTTTTTCTTAATGATTACTTTTGTGGGCCAAAGTGCAGTCCAAACATGTGAGTTTTCAGTTTGTGACAAAATATGTGTAGAGTCTCACCTTGAATCCAGACTGGTGAGGGTCAAGGAGGATGTTCTGATGGAGACATGCAGAGAGCTAAGTGTAGACAGACATGGCAGAGGAGAGACAGGTTTGTAGTTCTTTACATCAGAAGGGTACAGTGTTGGTTTCTGCAGGAGAAAGTTCACTCTTGATTCATCTCAGAGTTGATGAGGAGGGTGAGAAGAGGAAGGAGGTCATGAGCATTAGACTGAAGAAGGTAAAGTTGATAAGGTCAAGAGAGCAGGTGGTGTGAGGAACCCAAGGGTTAGTATCTCATTGAGAGAGAGGGGAAATTAACGGTGGAGTGAGCCAAGGTTTAATTCTGCCAGATAAGTAACAGACACGGGGTGAAATTCAAGTGAAAAAGCAGCTAGTGAGAAAATGCCCATTTGGGGAGATTAATGAACCCTTCTTCTGGCAGGTCTGGGGGTGTGAAAGAGTGGGAAGAGGAGAGGGCTGCAGGGGTAGAAGTGTTCTCTGGTATGATGGTAGATCAGCAGGTAAATAGAAAGCTTTGGCTTCCAGCTCACCTCTCTCTTCGCCACAACACACAACAGTCACACTGCTGCTGCTGCCACCACACACCACACATCTGTCTGTTAATCTCACGCTCTATTTTGCCCTGGCCTGAAAACAAGACAGAAAAATATTTGTATTATTAAAAATATTATTACTTAGACTCTTGTAGTCTTGTAGTAAGTAGTAGTAAGTCAGAATGCACATTCTGGAAATGGTTTTACTGCCCACACTTTGAATATTTACATGTGTTATGTTAACTGCCAACACTGCCTCTAATTTCTCTGAGCTGTAAAGGAGCAGTGAGAATCTCTCCTCTCTTTCCAATAGGAGGTAACCATTGGGTCATAAACCACAAATACAAAGGCAATCAAAAGCCAATGCAAATTTTACAGTACTACTGTACAGATATTCTTATAGAATAAACTTTACCTATAGGTTTGCTGGACATTTAGGACAGTTGATGTTGTTGTAGTGTAGATGTGGCTGCACTCTCAGACCAGCCTATCTCATCTCATGACTAACCATGTTTAATGACATGATGACTTATAGTAGCTCTAATCTCATCCCAGACTACACCTCTGAGCTTTCCTCCTCTCAGCAGTCTTCTGCCACGCGTACATACTCTTCTTCAAACATACTTTTCCAGGTCACTCTTTCTTCCCTGCCAACCATCTCTCTGTCTGGCAGGGTTCATGCTTCCTGATAACAAACAGTACCAATTATAAAAAACTGTAATATCAATCCAGCAATACCTAAACATATTCATCTTTTAAAGTCAAACCTTAAATCGTATGTGCTCCATCAGGAGTGTGTCACTGTGGTTTCATCACATCTCACTAATAGCGCTGAAATGCTACAATGCAAACAACCACACAACAGAACCTTTACACACACAGAGGATCTCACGTGTAAAACATTAAAACACTTTCTTGTGTGTGTTTTTGTGAGAGCTCATTGCTCAACATACTGAAAATTTAGTACAGTATTAGTCTAGTAGTTTACTTTGCTCTGTTGACAAAATCACCATATTTCCAGCTGAGTAACTTTGGTTCAGAAACACATATCTCTTCTCAGCTCAACTTCTCAACACAGTCAGACTGAATATATGTGGGGGACATGGTGAGTGTAAACTCACTCACTCATTACCAAAGCTGGTCAATGATTTTAATCCTGTCCTGTTATTTTTTCACCTCATCCCTGATAATAAAGCTGGAATTACTATCTCTCCATGAACTTGCTGGCCCTCCTGGAATTTGAATCTGGAGCGACCTCTGAGCATTTTTCAGCACGGTCTGTTCATGAGGTATATTTAATCTGCAGTTGTTCATGTTGAATAATGAAAAATGCAAGTTCAGAGACTATTGCCTAATTTCATTACACTACAGTGCAAATGTATGTTGTCGAGTGTGAGCTCAGTTTTCAATAACTGAGGCTTCCTAAATGTTGGTAACACACTGCCTGTGTTGTTGTTGCACTGACTGAAGATGTCTATTGCGATTCAGCATGCAAAGCATAAGCTGGTTCCATTATCCTACCTGAACAATGAAAATTGAACAATGAAGTCCAGAGACCAAAAGAGACCAAAACAGAGACATAAAAGTTGTTTTGAAGTATGTTAGATGCAGAATTCAATTTAAGAAACATGAGGGTAAATCAGTAAACAAATCAGTAATCAGTAGGAGTAGCAAATCAGTAAACAAAGCCTAAATGATGAATATAATTCATAACTGTTATGCACTCATATATCTGGCACTTTCCCCACAAATAATCATGAATAAATTCCCAGAGGGGGTGAACACTGGAATCATTACTGTGGTAGTACTGAGCTTCATGCGTGTCTGTAATGATTAATTCATATATTCATGCACTTAATTTGATTAAGACTACTTAAACTGTTACTTTGCATAAACATGAAAGGCTTCATATAGTTTTACAACTTGTGATGAATCTGACTGGTTTTTTGTTGTTCATATTATTCATACAACAAAGGTGAATTTGTTTAGTTGCAATTAATTGTTCATAAAAAGTTTTTCAATGAAATCCAGAACCTGACTCAGATCTTTTTTTTTTTTTAACTACAATGCATTAAATTTTTTTAAGGACCACATATCATGGAAATCCCTTGTGCTTTGACATTGCATTACATCAACCATTGAAATAATAAATATTTACCTTGACTAAAGCACCAACACACTCATTATGGGTAGAAAAATCTGTCATTTCTTACAAAAGAAAGTATAAGATATAAGATAAACTATAAGAAATATATATTTATATAATATATATATTTTTTACACGTTATTACTATTTTTGATAACCATTACAATACAGAGCCATGTCGTGAGCAAATGACACATGATCACCATGAAAGAGACTTATGATTACACTATTTCTGTAAAGGCTGGTGACCTCCCGGTAAAATTGTGCTTGTCCAACGCTGGTGCTTTGGATTATGAATAGTTTTTTCCATTTACTGTTTCATTGAATAGGCCAAAGGAAAATCCACCAAAATATTTGATTTATTTATTTATTTTAATCTATGTAGAGTAGATAGATAGTTTGAAAGGCCAAGAGTAGGACCATTCTCTAAGTCAGCACTGCTAGGGTGTTTCTTCGACCACTCTGAATGAATTTACCATAGACCTGACCCTTATGGATACATTCTGTGCTATTATGTACTAGATTTTGTGTATTTATTAAGGACGAGTTACAGTTGTGACAGAGTCACAATAAGGAACTGTGCTGTAGGTGACCCTGCATTCATTTAAGGCCAATTGCTGCCAAGACTTCCCACTGTGTTATTTGTCATCTGAGGCTGAGTGACACAGAGTTACAGGAGTCAATCATCTCTGTGTGATAGGAGCCATAATGTTCTCATTCTGTATTGTCAATGTGTAATTTATAACTCCTGCATTCCCGACACTGTGCATGAAACATGTGAGACTTTGGGCCATTGAACACTGTAGGTTGACAAATAAGGCCTGTGTGTGAAAAGACAGAAATATAAAAACACATTCTTTTCATCAGATTTGTATAGCTATGGGTTTGTATGGTTCTGTTCTATAAATCTAAATCACTGTGAAAATGGAAAGACGTGCACAAGCCTTATTTCCACTCCCATTTCAGTACCTGTTAAACCTGCCAATAAGAAGAACGGCAAAGAAGAAAAAGTACTATTTAACCAATCATTTTACATTACTCACTCTCCAACAGCACCGGAAAAGCTGTCATTATGCACAGCTGTGGTTCTTTATAATACCCGTACCACTAATTCATCACTTTTCACCATTGTGGTAACATCTCAATCATAATTATTACAGAAGGATGATCATTGATTGACTTCACAAAGTGCTTCTCTACTCAGGATAAAATAAGAAGATCAAGAAGAGAATAGGAGAAATGATGGCTGTAATGTAAGTTAAAAATGGATTTCAAATCAAGCCTTTAAATGGGCCTTTGATGGACATTTGACAGAACACTTTGTAGATTATAATTGTACCACCCACAGCTATCTCTAGCTGTGGGTACACTGGTCTAAAGTTTGCATGAGGAGCATACATTCTCACTGTTCTTCTATCAATACCAGTTTACCTTTATAATTATACAGTATATGTAATTTTTGTGATGTATTTTTGGGATGTTGTCTGGTCAACTAGAGTTTTGCATCTTTAATCTCTTCACATCAAAGACCAAAGACTGAAGAAACAAGTCTTGAACTTAATTGACTTAATTGAGTAACATAAACATAAAAAATATAAACATTTATTTCAAAGTTAATAAAATATTTAACTCAAGCCAGAGTGTTTCTTATCATATGTTTCCTACAAAACCTCATCTCTGGTGCAGATTAGTTATATATGAATAATCTATAGTAATGTGAAGGAGACAGGATTATTTTGTAAGGCTGATGCTTGTAACATCTCAAGATTTCTGTGATTGGATTGCTTCTTCATTCTGAATGTGTCCCATCAGGATAATGACAACTTAATTCTACCCACATGTTAGGTCATAAACACAGAAATGAATGTTTATTTTTAAAGCACAGCCTTTGTCAGCTCACATTTCTTTATAAAACAAATCAGTTGCATATCTGCACCAACTTTCCTGTTTAATTCCCATAAAATCCTTCCTTTTCCTGCTCTAATAGCTTGAGGAGCAGCAGTGTCCCAGCTCAGGACATATGCAGTATAATTAACTACTTCCCTGAACTTCTGTTCTGCAGAAACACACATTACTATTCAAAGCAAGCATGCCACGCTAAGTTCAAAAGGGAATTAAGCTTCATTTCCTGCTGCTGGTGACCCCACATAGATCACTGTGACACTGTAGTGGTGAGATATGTGCAGCGTTCTGCTAACAGCTGCATTTCCACAGAGATTCGTTCCCCGTGCTCCAGTGACCAGGCCTGAACAGATACAGATACTGTTCTGTCTGGGTGGTCTGCAAAGGACAACAGTAAACAAAAAGGCAGGATTTAGAACGAGTCACACTTTGTTACTCTTACAACAGTCAGCGCAAGAGAAATCAATTGTGGCTCAGCCATGTCGATACAATCTTACTAATATAAGTGTCTTTATACACAGTAAGTGATTATTGAATATTTCTTCATATGGTTGCACAACTAATGAATGAATCTTACAGTATCTACAGCCTTATACAATTTTGAACAACTAACAAGCAAATACTTACTGTTAAAATTGTAACAGTAATTAACCTAATTACTACTACAGTGTTTCCTGTGGAACATTTGTAACCTGGTTTTGAAAAACCACCCCACAGAGTGATGAGTCTGATGGATTGGATTGGATATTCTTTAATATCCCAGAGGGACATTTGGTTTCCAGACAATGGTCAACTAAACCAATGCACATCACATCATATAAATACAAAAGACATAAATACATACAACATACAAGAGATGTCATCATAATAAAATTGCAATGAGCAATAAAATCACCAAGAGTCCATCAGTATTTTGTTGAAGTGAATGAGCAATAGCAGCTCGGTCTATAGCTAGTTTAAAACTCTAACAGCAGAGGGACCAAATGATCACAGATTTCTGTTTGATTGGAGTTTCATTTCAGTGTACCCCCTCCTGGGTGGAATCAAAACTGCATGTGTTTAGAAAACTCTGGCAAAATGCCAACGGGGAAAGTCCCAGTAACTGAACTGCTGCATCAGGTGAGAAACATCTGGGGATGCATCTGGTAAACCTGTATGTCATTCTCCAGCATGGCATCTTTTGCTTACCTTTAGTCTTTTCTTTTTTGGAGGTGGGACACATAGAGTAACAAGTAACTAATTAAAATGTGCCTGAGTTTGGTGGCTAGCATCGGGACCACCATGGTATTGAATGCTGAACTGTAGCCATTCTTACATATGTGTTCCTCTGGTCCAGGTGGGAGTGGGAAGTCTGGATGAAGGGAAGGGCTCAAAGCACTTCATGATGGTGGAGATGAGCAATATGGGTAATAATTGTTCAGACAGAGGAATTTGGACTTTTCAGGAACAGGGACAGTGATGGTCTCCTTGAAGCATAAGGGGGCTACAGACTGAAGCAGAGACATGTTGAAAATGTCTGTGAAAACATCCACTAGTTGATCTGTGCACACCTTGAGAGCTCGGCCGGGGATGCAATTAGGTCCAGGTACTTTGTGTGTATTAATCCTTTTAAAGGTTTATGCCCTGGATATTGTGGAGAGCAGTGCTCCTCCTGGGCCTTTTGGTCTCAGCGGGGGAGTTGCTCTCAAACCGTGCATGAAATAATTTTTAGTTTTAGTTCATTATAGTAACATGGTGAAGCCTTGTTCTGCTGGTGCAGACAGATAATGCTTTAAAGAAACTGAAGTTTTGTGTCAACTGAGTGACTTGTGATGAAACACACTGTAGTGCCAAATGTCTTACTGCCTCTGATCATCCAGTGTGTTATTGAATGTTACATTTCAGACTCACAGACAGCTCACGTCAGCCTTTATTTCATAACTAGGACTTGACAGAAAGAAAAGAAAGTGCATTATGGTCCAAACGTATACCTTTCTTGGCTTGTGACTGGAGAGTTTAGCTCAGGTACCTGGACTTGCAACACAAATTTGGATATGATTCACTTTAAGGGGCAGAGGGGAAATAGAAATGAGCCTGAGACATTTGATCATCTGACCCAAAACCCTGGAGATACACCAACACCTACTGAATACAGCACATGTCACAATAAGCAGAAAGATTTGATTGTTTAAAATGAATTATCATGTAGAAGAATACATCAAATTAGAACCCCTGTTTATGGTTCAGTAATGATACAAGTACATTTACAAAAATGTATAATGTTATAATTATTTACAGTACAGTGTCAAATCAGATTCGGTAGTGATTACGATTGTATTTCTGAAGTTTCCATTTCAGGTGGATAAAATATCAGACACCTCACAATAGTCCACTGCAACACTTTCACAACGTGAAACAACACAAGTATATTAAAAAGTATTTAAAACTACCAACTAACAATTTAGTCAGAATACAAACAACTGAAGCAGAACTACTATTAACAAAACGGAGACATGAATACTAACTGGTAACTGCAGTCCCATTATCATTATATTACTAATACTGAGAGAGTGCCATGTGAAAAATATTAACTATATGTATACTGTCAGACTATACAACAAACAAAATGCTCAGTAGTCTGCAGACAAATAAACAAATTAATAACTAATAACTAATAACTGGACTCTTGCACAATACACTGGACTTCACTTCACTGTTTGTTTCACTGTTTCACTGTTTTTCACTTTTTCCACTTGATATATTATACATTTTTTTATATGTTTATTCTCAGGCATATCCTCTCTGTAATATGTACAGGTATAATTATAATTATAGTTATAATTATTATTTATTTTTAGATTTTTATGCTGAATATCTTATTTTCTTATTTTTTTATCTTATTCTATGTCTTGCATTTTGCTACTATTTATTTTCCACTGTGTGTCTCGCATGCTGCTGTTACTCTGAATTTCCCCGCTGTGGTGACTAATAAAGGAAATCTGAATCTGAATCTGAAACTGAATACTATATGCCAGAAGTATCACTTAGCCTAAAATGTGGCCATAACACCTAACAATAAATATTTAACATAAGTTTGTCAAGCACCAATGTAGCCATAACAGTATTTTTAACGATTGAACATACTACTTACACTTGCAACTAACACTCTGACGAGGTGGAACTGTGCAACGTGTGAGAGTGTCCATGAATTCAGTCAGCGGTGTCAGTGACACTCTGAGTGCTCTCTTTTCGGTTAGGAATTAAGAGTGCCGTTCACCGGCTACTCCAGCTCAAGGCTTGGAGCTGCAAACAATCTCTTACTGTTTGTCCTTCGATTATCTGGACAATCAACAATTCATCTGAGGAAGTGCAGTGTGGAGAGTAATGTTGTTTGGATGAGCATTTCTTGGGAAAGCTGCAACCAGCAATATGTATTGACTGGGCACTAGTGACATATTGGGTCAATGGAAAATGAAAAAATGCATTACTATAATTAAGCAAGATGACTGTGTGTTTATTGTCATATGTACAGTAGGAAACATGTTTCCCATACAATGAAATTCTTTCTATGCTGTCCACAATGAATGCCAAACAAACAATAGAAGTCTAACATACAAAAGAATAGATAAATAGTAATACAAAATTGGAGCAGTTTTAAAAGAATATGTACAGAACAATACAATAGAAATATAAACTCTGCAATAGAATAACTGAAAGTATAACTATACATATGCACAGAGCTATGTAAACCAAGTACACTGAGTATACTTGTATGTGCAAATTTAGTGGTCCCAGTATGTGCAGTGCAGTTATGTGCAAAAAAAACAGTTACATGAGGTAGCTATACTATGTAGTTATGTATGCTATGGAGCTAAGTGAACCAGTATACTGAGTGTACTCAGTGCAAACTGAGCAGTCAAGTACTGTTCCATAATGTGGTCAGGTAGTCCATGATTATAAACTCCTGTCAGCTGTTTAGGAGTCTGATGGTAGTGGGAAAGAGAGTTCTTTAGTCTTGACGTCCTGCATTTCACACTTCTGTACCTCCGGCCTCAGGGTAGCAGTGTGAACAGTCTGTGCTTGGGGTGGGTGGGGTCCTTGAGGATGAAGGCAGCTATCCTGTGTCTCCGGTGGTAGATGCTCTGCAGAGAGGGCAGAGGAGTCCTGGTGATCTTCTCAGCAATATGTTATTTTGACAGCCCTAGTTTTCGCATTGTTGTTAATGTAAAACAACTTTACAGTCACCTCAGCTGCTAGCTAGTTCTGTGACTGCAGAATGTGGGACAATGTGGAGTTAGCTGAGGGAGGATGACAGAACCACACCGGGAAAGGCAGCTCACTTCACTGGACCGCTACAACACAGCTCTCTTTCTCTTTGATGTTTTGTTTTTCATTGCACAGCCACAGTTTCAGTAGCAGCCTAATAAGAACTACACAAACTGCAACTCTGACAAGTGTGAGTCTGCAAGCTGTTGATATTTAGTGTAAAAAGTTGACCATTTGAACCGGGCTTGGCTCTCGAGGAGAGCTCATACTGTATACAGTACCTACTGGAAAGGGGTCAGCCTGTTCATGGTTCATGGCATTCTGCCCAGTAGATTTTTAATATTCCTTGTGTACAAGGGGTCATTTTTGTTTGATAGTGGTTTTATTGACAGAGAATTGTCAATCTGTCTATCTTGCCCTCAGCTGACAACATCTACACAAGGGTAAGATTTCAGGGGTCTAATAATACCTTTTTACCCACAGTTGGACCTCTAGCCTTAGATATGGAGTGCTACAGTTTTCCAGTGCTGTTCATATGGCTCTGTGTGACTAGGTTTCATTCACATCGTGCTGCGAGTCAAAGATGCCTTCATGCCATCTGTCTGTGTAAGTACCTTGAGAAATGCTCTAATATGTCTAATATTAGCTGCTTTTCCCAGAGTACATCCCCTCAGTGGCTGTATCCTGGGGGAGACCATCTGGTGGCTTGTTTTAGGGTTTGTACACCGACGGTGGGGGGTGGGGGTGTTTGACCACAATCCAACACTATGACTCTATAGCATGCCTACACAAACGTTATATATATCCATGTACATTGGTTCTACATATAGAAATGGACATTTTTATATTTGCTGCTACAGTATGAAACCCTTTCTCACCAAGCTCACATATAAATAAACTAGAAATTCCAAAAATGGGAGCCTTTAGCATTTTTCTAAATATGTTGTGTGTCACACAGGGGAGCGTCCTTGAGTAAGACACCAAACTCCATAATTCTTCTGATGTGTTTACCTACTGTGGGAAAAAATGCATGTCACTTTTGACAAAAGCATGTGCCAAATTAATGGCTGCTTTGGATAGAATTGGCATCATATTTTCATGTCATGTCATCTATATAGCACCTGATCTGATTCTAGCAAATTAGATATACTACCTGAGAGGATTACGCCTCAGTAAATATGCATGAATTAGTATGCATGACTACAGATTTATAGATACATACTGTAAGTAGTGCAAAAATAGCATATCTACTATGCACTATTGGTTTTTCACATACCATACGTTTTCACATGCATGCTCGTCTTGGGTTAAGTTCTCTACTCTGATTCATTTGGTAGTTATAGTTATTTATGTGTCTGTTTCTGCCTATCTCTGTTTACTCTAATGCTTATCTCTGATAAATACACAGCCATTAAAAAACAGACTGATGATTATTAGTCACACCAATCAGATAGTATCAGTCTATTTATCAATCAGATAAAAGATTCAGATAAAAGATTCACTTTCCTGTAGTGACTATAGTGATTATGACAGTAAAGCACAGGAAAAAGTTAGGTGACGACCTCCAAACCTTGAATATGTGCTTAATACTGTACAAAGGCAATGAAGCTCACTTGGTCTTTTTCTTTTTTATGTGTGTGCTCCTTAATAGCGGAAAGTAAGTCAGTTACTGTATGTGTGGGTTTGTTGTGTGTGTAAGGATATGAGGGGAGCTAAAACTGTAGAATAAGTTGCCTTTGCAAATCTGTCTTGATACATTTTTGTTCCCTGGCTTTTAATTCAGAATGATAGTTGCATTCTTTTACTTCTAGTCTTGTAGCTTTCATTACAGCATTGTTCTTCTCTATTGTAAACTTGATTATGTGTTTTTATTGTGTTGTTGTATGGGTTTTGCTATTATTATTGCTGAGCACATTGGCCAACTGCTGTTGTTTTTTTAATATGCTTTAAAATTAAAGTTGGATTGGAAAAGAAAGGAAGGAAGAAAAATAAATGAGTACATAATTAAAAAGTAAGTAAATAAATAGATAAAAGCTCTGTGGGGTAGAGCTAGGACAGGTCAAGACAGCTGGGTCTGACCTTTTTTTTTATTTATTCACCTTTAATTCATTCACACTTTTTTCTTTCCCCATCCCACTACACAAGGTGGCCTGCTCATTTAGATCTGAGGAGCCATTTGAAAATCAGTTTAGCCAAGTCAGTGTCTTCTGGGGGGCACTGATTATGAACATTTTGGAGAGATTAATAATATATTATAGAAGATGGATAAAGAAATCCATAAGTGAGCAAATATAGAATGAATACATACATATATGTGTGTGTGTGTTTCACATTCATATACATGTTTCTTTAAAAAACATGCATTTCTTTATGAATCTGAAATTTTAGGTTGTACTTGACCCTATTACAAACCCTCTAAGCCTTCATTTTGAAGGAGTAATTTGAGTTTACCATTATCCCAAGATATCTGAATTCTTTGACAACTTTCTATCTTTGTCCAAGTATAAACTTATAGTTCATCTATCAGTATGTTATATTTTGATAGCACATCACAAATGAGAAAAACATTATACCATAATTGCTTGATAGGAATAGCAGGATGCCATTGGATGCCATATTGTCAACAATTCAGCTCTTTTTAGCAGTACATACGCCATAGGTACCCATTATTTACAAAAATACTAATTTTATTTTATGTGCCATTCAGAACCGTATATACCATACATATTTTCTATGTACATTTTGGGGATTTACACAGTACACTTCTTACACTGGTGTATGTATGGTTTTGTTAGTTTTAAACAGAAAAACAACCATGGTTAGTGAAAATGTACGGCTACAATAACAAACACATGATGGGAGAAACCACTGTTGTTGATGTTGACATTTTGTTGACCCATCAATCCATCCATGAGCCCTTCCCCCTGCAAACTTTGTGGTTCCATAAAAATGTCACCTGACTTCATTTGCCCATTACAAACACAAGTCATAATTAGTATTAGAAAACAAGCAGGCAGTCATTCATTATGGCTGTGGCAATGCCTTCAAGGATGAAGCATGGCGTGGCCTCTCAGGTTAGGCGGTGCCAGTAACTGTCAAGCTCCAGCAAGTAGGCAAAGCCCCCAGCCTGCATGTAAGTTCCTTCACAATGGTGAAGAACTATCGAACAGGAAGACGAAGCAGAACCACATCATCACCCAGTGTACCGTGCTAGGCAGGTCGGTGCCCATGGTGAGGAACACAGTATCCAAGTGGAATTGTGCTGCTGACACTCCAGGACCCAGCCAAGTCTTGGTGAATCAAAAGACACCATAGTTCCTGTGGTCATCCACCTCACCACCCAACATGTATACATTGGCCAGTAGGATGCCTGGCAGAGAGGATCCATGTAGCAGGAACCAAGAGCTGCATGTCCATGATGCTGTCATGGATGCATAGTTGGAAGCAGAAAAAGACCTGTCTGTCTTTGTCATTTGTACATAACAATATGTCATTCTTTGGGCATTCGAGGACAGTCTCAACCAGTCTGAAGCCATGCAAACATATCCAGGCCAGTTCACTGCGGTGGACCTTACAAAATGAGGCACAGTGATTTTCAACAGTACAGTGTATAAGGTAAATATTTACCTGATATTTCCAAAAAGTAATATTTATACATTACAGGTTCAAGTTATGCAAACACTAGAGTGTTTGTTAAACACAACAGAATAGTGTTTCAGATGAAATTTCACATTGTCTACTTAAACAGAGTTAACAAGGTTTACTGCCTCTGCAACAGCTGCACCTGTGTTTTAATGTATCTTTGTAACAGTTTGAAAAAAAACATAATTTCTATACATTGTCTTTACCCCTACAATACGTGTTCCAGTGGGGCAGAATTAGCATGTTGCTGAAATTTTAATGCATCAACTGTAAGGATGTAAAGTGATCCCAGAGCAGCCTGTGGTGCCTGCAGCACAGCCAGGCAGGCTATTTGAATACAGCAATGCTTCATGCAGGGCAAATAGGTTCATTCGTGTAGAAGCAGAAGTCAACTTTAATTGCTACTTATTTTTTTCAGGCAGACACTTGGTCTTTCAGTTGATTTAATATGCATCAAGGTTTCAAAGTCACATTCACTATTATATGTCAACAGTAGCTGGCTTCTTGATTCTCTGTTGTGGTTGTCCTCCTTTAAATGGTAGATGAAAATACATTTTAAAGACTTTAAGTACAACATTTAGCATTCATAAGTCATTGTTCTCATGTCCAATAAGTCAAGACCACCCTTCTGTCTCTACTCTTCTGATAGATATGTTCAGACTTACTGAAGAGAAAAAATCTGAATATTAATGTTTTCAGTGTCTTTGTACTTTCTTTGGCGCAAACCGTGCCAGACTGTGCACCCAAAGCGATGGATGTATCACAACAACAAGTATTGCATGTGTATCAAAGCCTGATGAACCTAATTATTCCTCTGTGCCCCAGAGATCTACTGTTGCCCAGACTGCCCAGACCCCAAACTGTTGCCCTGGGTAACATGTTTCTTTATTACCATGAACACACACACACACATTTTATTTAGATTCAGTCCCACATACACCATCCTGCTGCCCCAAATACCCAACAGAGGACCAAATGTGGATTCATCCGCCAGTAAAAATTGTCTCTAACAAACTATTTATAAACCACATAACTTCTCTATTTCTTCCTGTTTTACTAACATTTGCTACGTAAGCCTTGCCTTTTAATCACACCTTCAGGCCTCAGAGTGCAGAGCAGCAGCTGAAACAACATGTCATGACAGCAGACGGATGTTTTGTTCCCTGACACTGCAGCAGTAATAACCTCAGGTCAGCACTATAAAGATGTTCATATGCTTCCACATAACCTCTGATGTTTTAAAAAAATTAAGAATATTTTGAAAAAACAACGCTGGGTAGCATTGTGTTTTTCCACTTCAAAATCAGTTTACTGTATGGTAAAAGGGTATTGTCATTCCAGTAAAAAAATATTACCCCATAATCCAATATTAATTAAATAACATTAAAAAATAGAATACTTGCCATTTTAGGACACATTGCCTGCAATTCAGTGTTTACATAGTTACTTAAAAACCAGTCTGAAATACAGTGTTTTTCTGAATAAATACATTTAAGTCTGTTCCATGGAACACATGCAGTGTGCTTGTGGTCAGACGCTCTCTTGCAGCACCTACCAGGACACATTCAACCCCTCATCTAGTACATCCCCTGTTAATGGTAAATGGAGCACTTTCTCCCAACAGCCTGGTAAGCCTCTGCAGACTCGAGCTAAGAATCAGTCAATAGAGAGAACAGTTTCCACTAAAAAGCCTTTTGTTTTGCAGTGAAATTGAGTCACTGATACTGTACCCACAGGAGAGCAGCCCACCCCCTCTCCACTCCTCAGTCTGTGAGGGGATATCTTATCAAAGCCATTAGGGCACCATCTAACAGAGATCAGCTCTGCTTTCAAGTAATTAAAAATTAACCAGGTCACTGTTTTATGTTGTGCTGTCTGCTAAAGAATAGGGAAGGTTGAAAATGTTTCCTCTGTGCACTTAGAGTGAATGTAAGAAGTTGACATTAGAACATCTAAATTCAGAATGAGTGTAAGGGAGGGAATAATAAGTGAGGCATGGAGGCAATTATGATTATTGAAAAAATCTACAGACACAGACAGCCAGTTTCATATGTAGTAGAAGAGGCCACAGAAATGTACTATAAAATATGGAATGACATGCTGAGATCAAGGCCAGAATGCAAATTGTTGGGGAAATAGCAGCTTCAACAGTAAGTCATATTTCTTTTCACATAGTGAAATTCTACAGTGTAGCAGCAGGCAGTGTAGAGCAGGCAGTGTCTGGCAGTGTCAGCCCTTGTTTATCCATTCTCTGATCTCTTCAAATTAGCACCTAAAAGTCATCATGGGACGTGTGCTGACATCATAACTAAGCATTTGCTGACTTTCGTCACCCTGTCAGGAGATGATGCCCCGTTGTTTTTCTTTGTCTGCTTACTCATTGATCCCTGCGAGGTTCACTGTCATACCATGTTAAGGGAAAGTAATTTTTATTGTGAAACACACTGTTGAGTCCTTCTTGACTCACTCGTCTTGCTGGGAGTTTGGACAGCCAAGGGTTTTCATTATTCCGCTAACTGTACAAAAACAATGACTGAGTTAACCAGGAGTTTAGAAACTGCTGGTAATATTCATAGTTCAAGTTAAAAAAAATGAGAATCTGAAGACAGAAGAAGTAAGAATAGTACAGAAATGAAAATATAATGCATATAAAATAAATACAATAAAATAAAATACTGTGCAGTTGTACAGGATAATGAGATACATACAATGAGAACTGGTTATGCTAGCTAAGAACAGGATGTAGACAGACAAATACACAGATTTGTGAGATCTGATATTATTTTATATTATATTTTGCTTCACACACTCTCACTCTGATTTCACCTATGAAATTTAAATGAAACATTTCTCTTTATATATATATATATATATATATATATATATATATATATATATATATATATATATATATATATATATATATATATATATATATATATTGATAATTGATACATACATAAGGCAATATTCAGATTGAGGCCTGCATGGGAATAATTTTGGAATCATTTTTTCTAACCAGTCTTTGGCAAAGACTTAAAACAGGGAGCTTTGGCAAAACAGTTGAACCAGGCTCAACCTACATGCAAGTGCACACTCTTGGTAGATCAGTTTGTAACATCGTCAACTTATTTTAACTATGTACCATGTGACTGTTGCAACATAAGATAAAATATACTGCTGTGATTTACTGGACAGAAGAGCTCTTGCAGAGTTCCACTCTCTCACACGTTTATGGCAAGTAGAAGAAATATGGATACTGAGACTGACAACATATTTCACACCCACCCTAATTTCTAAGGAACAGGTTTACGTTCCATCCCTCTCAGCTGGGACACATTTATATCCAGTGACAGAAACCGGAGGAGCACTTTCATGCTGGTGAAACACAGTGCTTTTTGAAATAATTTCCAAATGAGAGTTACAATTAAATACATTTCGATAAAAGTTTTTTTCAATTAGCTTTTTTCAATGCAAACACAATAAAGCCTGTGATCATTAGAGCCAGTTGAAAGCACCTCAAACAAATTAGCCACGGCTATTCAATTAGAGACTGGGATAATCATCACTGTGGCTTTAGTGAAAAGGAAGGATTTTGTTAGCAAGTTGACTTTGGCATTCTGTGACAATGATTGAATTTTCAATTAGAAGTGTAAAATAGAAATTAAGGTTTTAACAGGGTAAGAGGAGTATCGACTGTTATTGACTGCGTAAATTAAATAAAAAAAACTGTGTTAAAAAGGGAGTGAGAGTGAGAACGAATAAATTGTGTTAAATATGGAGGTCAGGGTCTTGATGCTCTTTAGTATTTGAAAGTAGGTGAATGTGATCTATATTTGTACCTGGGAAAACGTTAAAAGAAATCAAATAAAATGAACAGTATTGACTTGTAAATCTGGATAATAGAGTGTTTCCTCTGCCAACAGCAGGTCCTAATGTGATGGTGTAAGTTTATAGGCCAAACCTTTCATCTGCTGACCAGTTAGGGTCAGGAGCATCACAACAAAATGTCCACTTTTACAAAAGAAATATCTAAATATGTTATGATAATCACAGACAAATGTATGCCTTCCAGAGGATTTATTTATTTATTTATTTCTCTAGCATTTCTAACAGCGCTTTGTATCTGTGGCAGTGGTAGGCTCAGGCTCCCTGAGGGGCAACAGCAAAAAAAAAAAGAGTAAACCCTTAAAGTTGTCTTAAAGTCTTAAAGTTGCTTAAATAAATCTTTCTTTTGAGTTAAAATTTCTGAGGTGTGTTATCACTGGTTTCTGCTGATGCTGAAGTGATATATATTCACTCCTGAAGAGATGATGCATCTTCTTCTTTCAAAGTTTTACAGCAGCTGCTGTCTTTGATATCTTTAATAAGATCTTTTTGATCTTATGTTGGCTTTGCCTAAAACACAGTACATCCAATAGGCTTTCATATACTTATAAGGTATATAAAAATTAACCACATTCATCATACCAGCATGGAGCATGGAGTGTCAGAGATGGTTCTGTCTGCTTTGAACCTGTATTACAACAGGTGTGACTGGCACTGATCCAAGAGTTTAGTGACTGAGCAGCTGGTCTAAGAGCACACAGGTTTAATGCTAGATTTTTGGTTTTGTTTTTTATTGTTCTTTACTTTAAACTATTTTTCCTTGAGAATATTTTTTCTTTTTTTTCTGACTGAAAGAGAATTCTTTGTCGTCGTAGTAACACAATGTGTCTTATTTTAGTTTCTAGACCACTTTTGGCCATTTTATGCTTTGCGTATTTGACAATGACAATAGGAAAATGACAGGAAAGCAAAAATATACATGAATGAAATGCAATAATGGTCCTTGGACAGACACAAAAATATAGAAGTTGTGGTTGATGGCTTTAACCTCCAAGCTGCCTCAACATGATGCTTTTTTTTTTTTTTACTTGACTGGGGTAACACAAACACAATCTGACAAAGAGTGAAAGCACTGCACACAGACAACTCTATGAAAATGTGGGACGTTGAGCTCGATATACCTCAGTAGGTGACACAAGGTCAGGCCCAGACTGATTTGTTTGGTCCTGATCTGGAGCTTGGTCCAGACTTAGCAAATGTTACCAAAAATCTGACCTAACTACACAGTTTACAATGTGAATCTATAGATGGGGGTCAAATCAGAAGTCTTAATGTATGATAGCTGCTAATAGAAGATTTCTTCTCTCTTAATTATATTACATAACATTTATTTAGCTGACGCTTTTAACCAAGGTGACAGTAACAATATCCACTCAACCTTATGGATACAAACCAAAATGCTTAACTGCATCCTGATGCCCTGAGCGCATTTAGAAACAAATAAGAGATTTTTTTATCTTCATTTATCATCATCTTCATTTTCAATCTGTGGCTGAAGATGTGGTGTTTCTGCAGCAAGCTGAGCGTAATGGACAAGCTGGAGGTCTTGCAAGATGCAACAGTGTCAAGTGCACCAAATCACCACACAAACGGTGGTGGAATTGGAGGGATGGCAAGAGGGTGTGCATGGCAAGAGGGGGTCCATATACTATGACATGACATGTTTTCCAAGCTGGGTGGGGTGGGTTAGGTCCTCTCAATCCATGGCAGGTAGCCATTTGACGTTTAATCTGTATTCCTCATTCTAATTGCACATCTTTCACCGAGACGTGAGTGACCTGTCAATCACATGGGGTGGCATCTGAGGTGTCCAATCAGGTTCCAGAGGTGGCCTGTGCTACACCCGCCACCCCTCGAGCTCCGCCCTTGTACACAATACACAATAACATAAATCTTTGGGTTACTTCCCAGAAGTTTGTACAGTAGTCTTAACAGTGGGGCATTTAGCAACTTAGCCTTTAATCTGGTCAGAAAACCATAGCAGCCTGTCGATATCCATAACATGTCATGTCTTTTATTCAGCTGTTTTCTCTTAGTTGCACTAGGCAGTAAACAACTACACATCTGTGAGACACTTTAAGCCTACTAATGGTGTGAGTCAGCACTGGAGATCCAACTCTGAGCAGTGATCACTGAATTAATGTCGGTTCAGTACAGGCCAAACTAACCAACTGAACACATAAGTTAGTTTTAGTCATTATCAGTATGTCATTTTCCACTTCCTCTCTGAAGCTGATTTTATGACTACCTCAGGTCAAATACCCAACATCAGGAACTGTTATATTAGCAGCTCTCTGACATCATGTCAAAAAGAGAAAGAGAGAAAGCAGAGGCAAGATGGATGATTATGAGACATGACACAACACAAGTTCTAGAATATTAAAATATTTGTAGATTATTAATGTTAAATTGAAATTAATGTTAATTAGCAAGTGTCATTGTCTTGAATTCCAGTCAAGTCAATGAAATTTTATTTATATAGCACCGATTCACAACAACTGTTATCTCATGACACTTTATCCAGAGAGTGACAAAGACAGAGACAGACAGACAGAAAGACGTAGAGATCAGTGACGTGCAGTCAGGGGAGGCAGATGAGGCAGCGATGAGCCATGCCTCACCTCTGACGGCGCTGTGCCGCACACACTGACTGACGCAGGCAGTTGGCGCATGCCCATTGCTGTCTCTCTTTATATCGCCATCATTATACATGTTTGATTACACATGTACTACACATGCTCGACATTACACAGTCTGTCTAATATATTTAATGAATGTGTGTGACATATTTAGTCTTTCTGATCAGCCATAAATGCGCAGTGAAAATGCACAGGGTGAGGCAGAAAGTACAACAGTACAAACAGGAGGTATAGGGTTAGGGTTGTATAAGCTTCTATTTTGGGTTCATATGTTTTTACATCCGACTCCAGTCAGTGCATCACCAGTCATGATCCTCACCGCACTTTACTGGTAGAGATGTAGCAACAACAGTAATAACAATAAAATATAATAATAATAGAAATACAACTAATAAAAGCAGCAACTATAGCAGTAATAGAAATATGGCTAATAATAACAATAGTAGCAATAGAGGTCAGGCATACTGTTGTCTGCAACAACAGTCCACAGGAACCTGCGAGATGAGAAAGTATGAAAACTCATATATAAAATACCTATGTATCAATATACAGATTCAGAATAGTAATTTTGTCACTTTGCATTAAAACAGCTAAATAATAATCTTTTGTACCATGACTGACAGGTGACAGGAACTATGTAATGGCCAATAAAATCCATAAATAATAAAGAGGAATCATAGACAACAAGCCTTGCAGCAAACACCGTAGTCACATGGTGAAACTGTGTATATTTTAACAATACGAATATATAATTTATAGATAAAATAATTTATTTATTTATTTTATTGTTCCTGACACTATGTGACTGCTGTTAATTGTTTATCAGAGTGAAAATATGAAATGAAGCATGGATGTATGCTGCACCCTTGACATGACATATTCTTTGCACCACAGAGTTCTCTCATTGTGGGGAAAGTTGCAAATCAATCAGTGGGACGAGCAATGTTGAATTTAAGGGATTAAAGTAATAATAGCCCATGCTGAGGATGTGAAGTGTGCTCCCATTCGCACCTTTTTTTCATCCCATCATCTCTGTGCACCTCACAGAGGGCTGCCATCCAGGCCTACTGTTGCCTTTTTTGATCACTTTTGTTAGCTTGGTGCTCTCTAACACCTACTCACCTTACCCAACCTGACCTACACCTACATTACACATTCGTATACAGATCTCATACAATGCTGTAGACAGGAGCATTAATAATGTCTTGGATCTGTGTGTTATTACTAAAATTGTATTCCTTTCACATTATAATACTGTCAAACATAAATTATTCCCATAAAGAAATATTCCAGGAAAAATACAGCAAGTATCGTTTTTAAGAAAAATGTGAGTATGCAGAAGATGACCTTTTTGTAATTTATACAAACGTGCCTTTTAAAAATTAATTTTCCGCAGCAATTGCCTTGCATGGTTGAATGGACTATACTGTATAAGTGTAGCTTGTAAATTGATTATATCAGCCATAAATATCTGCTCATCCCACAGAAGCCAGCCCTGCTATTTGTTCTTGCATGTGCCATTTCTGCACATTGTTTAAACTAAAAATGATAATGATGTCATTATTAAATGAGTATATGCTAAAAATACAGTATTGAATACTGATCTATTTGTATAAGATACATCAGTGTATGTTATCTAGCTATTGTTGATGGAAACATCTGATAATATGTCAGATAAGAGGAAGAGAAATTCAAATACTCTGTGAACAGTGTCATGCACAAATTTGGGATTCATCAGTATTCTGTCACTTAAATATTATTGCACTCTGTGAACAAATTCAACATTTAAAACTGAACAAATTCTGTCACACAATCTGTATACACGAATGATGAAGCTAGGCTGTCTTAGAAAATGTAGACACACACCTTTTAACTATATAAATGCAAAGCGCATGACCACTGCATTTGTTGAAAAAGGCTTTAATGGATAGAAACATTGAGAGCCATTACAAATGTATTGGCCAAATGTATTAAACAACCATGAAACAGACCTTTATTTCTCATCAATTATTGTCATTATTTAGATATCATAAAGTAATGTCCCAGTCCTTGCTTGGAGTATGAGAATGTCCATATTGAAATCTAACAGCTCCTAGTGCTATGAGATTGCTCATTTGTAGCCAGTGTTAATAGGAAGCCTATTAACAGGCATACAGGGTATATAAAAGATTCTGATTGACCTCCAAGCAGGTGTATCGTACATTCAGCCTTGCTGAAAGATATTGCAGCCCATGCCTTCAGCAGAGAGCAAATCTTCTGATACCAAAGAGAGTCCTCGGACACGCCGCTCTCACCTGATACCTTCTCAAGTTCAAGTCCTGCAAACTGGCTTCTTAACTACAGGGACATATCAGACAGAAGACAAGGCAGGGATTTTGCAACATTATCTGAGCTGTGCTATGCCAAAGGGTTTAAAAGGCATCATGACGCAGATCTCCAAATACAGTAAATTCCCTAATGATGAACATCAGAGTAACATGGGGGGGGGGGTTCCATAGACTGCATCGATGTGTGCATTTAAGATCCAACTAATGACTTCATCTAGGCCCAGATTCTTTACAACTGAGTCATGCAATACTAGAATGCATCTTACCTTGCTCATTTCCCTCTGTAGCTGGACATGACTGTGACACACCCATGTTAATCCTCATCCCTCTTACAAACAGACAAACATTGCTAAATGGAAAACAAGGTTTGTGTTTTGGTTGATGTGTTTTTTTCATCAGCTCAGATAAGGTATATGATAATGTATTTGTTCTTAGACCATCCCATATCCAAGAGCACCACATGTGCACGACGTGAGCTTGGCCACAGAATTACAAGAAATGGATTTTATATGTATCCAAGGGGTGTGTTCTGGTTAAGTGGGAAAATATTCCTGGGGTATTTGCCAAGTTTCTATAATACAGGGAAAATTCAGATTACTGTGAGTTATAAATTCATTGAGTGTGAAGTCCTTGCTATTTAGGGATCTAGTGTTAAACAAGCAAATCTGAGATGTGGTTGAGTTTGAATGGGCTGGAGTGCTTTGGCCATGGGCCATAAACAGGCAGAGTGAACATGCTAGTTAATGTGATGATGACAATGGAGCATTTTAAATAATAATATTAATTTATCTTCATGTATGGTTGTTTGTGTGTATGCACCAGACAGCTCTCCAGGGAACCCAACCTTCTTGGAGTCACTGGTTGGCATCCTGGAGAAAGGGGCACCTAGGGACTCTATAATTCTGCTGGGGGACCTCAATGCTCATGTAGGGGAAACATGGAGGGGGGTGATTAGTAAGAATGATTTGCCTGATCTTAATCTGAATGGTGCTTTGTTATTGGACATCTGTGCTAATAATGGATTGGCCATAACAACACCATGTTTGAACATAGTGGTGGTTCATAAGTTTACTTAGAGCATCCTCAGCCAATTGTCCATGATCAACTGATTTTATCATCAGATCTGTGGCTGTATGTCTTGGGTGAAGATGGTAGTCTGCAGTTCTAATCCATTACACTTGTTATCAGATTCAGATTCACACACATGGCACATGGCGCCAAGGAGGGCTGCCGTGTCTCGAGCTCTCCCCTCAACTTTGCTGTTTTTTTGCACTATTTTGTTATTTATTTCTTCTTTTAAGTTATGCAACCTGCTAAAGAGAGCCCTATCATACAATATGATAGAGAAAAACTTCTACAAATTAGGTCGGTGGTGGAAAAAACTTTTTCATCGCCACCGCCTCCAGCATACAACGGGGAATCTCCATGGTGGAGCCTACCTGTTGTTGAACCTGAGCAGCAGAGGAGGCGGCTGCAGAGGAAAAGGGGCGTCGCGGGCCGGAGTCCTAGTCCGGCTGAGGAAACGTGAAAACCGGCCTCCTCTCCCGAGTATTCTTCTGGCTAATGTTCAGTCCCTGGATAACAAGCTGGATGAACTCCGGAGCAGGAATGGCGTTTCAACGGGACATTTAAAACTGTAACGTTTTGGTTTTCACAGAAACTTGGCATTCGACCCCTCGATCCCGGACTCCGCCATTGTTCCCGAGGGACTCTCCATTCACCGGACAGGACCGGACAATTCATTCAGGGAAGAGCAAGGGAGGAGGTGTCTGCTTCATGGTGAACAACAAGTGGTGCTCAGACGTGGAGATTATTTCTACGGGCTGTTCTCCGGACTTGGAGCACCTCATGATCAGATGCCGGCCTTATTATCTTCCGCGTGAGTTTACATCGGTTGTCATGACAGCAGTGTATGTTCTGCCACACGCCGACAACAACAAGGCCATGGACGAGCTGTTTGGAGTTATCGACAGGACAGAGACCTCACGGCTGGAGGCTGCATTTATTGTAAGCCGGGGACTTTAACAGTGCCAACCTGAGGAAAGTCCTGCCGAGATACCACCAACACATCAGCTGTCCTACACGTGGCAAGAACACACTCGATCATGTTTACACCCCTTACGCGGACACGTACAAGGCCCTCCCTCGCTCTCCATTCGGAAAATCTGACCACGCCTCAGTTCTGCTGCTGCCTTCCTATAGGCGGAAATTGAAGCGTGACGGACCGGTGACGCGGACCATTCAGCAGTGGTCCGACCAATCAGACTCGGCTCTGCGGTGTGTGTGTGTTTAAGGACAGAGACATAAACACATACACGGACGCGGTCATTGGATACATCGGAAAATGCATCGATGACGTCGTATCGAAGTCCGTAAAGCCAAACTTAAAGCACGGAAAGACGCCTACAACTCAGGTGATTTGGAGGAGTACAGGAAGTCCAGGTACGCACTCCTGGAGAGCCATCAGCAGCGCAAAGAGACAGTACAGGGACAAAGTGGAGTCTCATTACAAGGGCTCCAACACCAGGAGCATGTGGGCTGGATTAAAAACTCTGACGGACTACAAAAAGAAGATCAGCAGTGCTGAGGTGATGTCTGCATCTCTGCCTGATGAGCTGAACACTTTTTATGCCCGCTTTGAGAGCACCTCTCCAGCTGTGGAGGTGCAAAAGGCTCAGGAGGACCACTGCCCACCTGTGATATCCAGGGCAGACGTGTGCAGAACTCTAAAACGGATTAACACACGTAAGGCTCCTGGACCTGACGGCATCCCCGGCCGAGCTCTCAAGGTGTGTGCAGATCAGCTGGCAGACGTCTTTGCAGACATTTTCAACATGTCACTGCTCCAGTCTGTAGTCCCCACATGCTTCAAGGAGACCATCATTGTCCCTGTCCCCAAGAAAACCAAAATCCTCTCCCTGAATGACTACCGCCATCACCTCTTCCATCCCGGACTCACTGGACCCACTTCAGTTTGCCTACAGGCCCAATAGGTCAACTGAAGATGCCATCGCCCTCACCCTCCACACTGCCCTCTCCCACCTGGACCAGAGGGACACATATGTGAGAATGCTGTTCATTGACTACAGTTCAGCATTCAACACCATCGTGCCCTCCAAGCTCGTCACCAAGCTCAGAGACCTCGGGCTCAACAGTACCCTGTGTGATTGGATCCTGAACTTCCTGACGGGCAGACCCCAGGCTGTGTGGATGGGCAGCACCACATCCTCCACCCTGACTCTGAACACCTGGCGCCCCCCAGGGCTGTGTGCTCAGCCCTCTGCTGTACTCCCTGTTCACGCATGACTGCATGTGGCCACCCACAGCTCCAACACCATCATCAAATTTGCTGACGACACGACCGTCATTGGCCTGATCACCGGCGACGACGAGACGGCCTACAGAGAGGTCAGGTCCAGACAGCCCTGACATCTTGGTGCCAGGACAACAACCTCCTCCAGCTCAACGTCAGCAAAACTAAGGAGCTGATCGTGGACTTCAGGAGGAGGCAGAGAGAGGAACACGCCCCCCTCTCCATCAACGGGACTACGGTGGTGGAGAGAGTCAACAGCTTCAGGTTCCTCGGGGGTTCACATCAGCGAGGACCTCACCTGGACTCATCACACTGACTTTATCACAAAGTCAGCCAGACAGCGGCTCTTCTTCCTCCGTGCAGGCTGCGGAGGCTCAACATGGACTCAAGGTTACTCTGCAGGTTCTACAGGTGCACCATAGAGAGTATCCTGACTGGCTGCATCACCGCCTGGTACAGCAGCTGCACCGCCCTCAACCGTAAGGCTCTACAGAGGGTGGTGAAAGCTGCTCAGCACATCACCAGGACAGAGCTGCCATCCATGGAGGACCTCTACACCCAGCGGTGTAGGAAGAAGGCCACCAAAATCATTAAGGACCCCAGTCACCCCAGCTACAAACTGTTCTGCCTGCTGCCGTCTGGCCGACGGTTCCGCAGCATTCGAGCCCGAACCACCAAGGCTCAGGGACAGCTTCATACCGCAGGCCATAAGACTTTTAAACTGTGTTCACAGCACCACCACTTCTTAATAACCCACCACTTCTGCTGTGCATAGTTTCTACTGTATATATATCTATTGTATATATGTTACTATAATACTTTACATTTACAGTTTATATTTTATTTGCATAACTTATATTTTAAGGTCTTTACTTATTTTATTACTCTAGTTTATTATTTATGTTTAAATTTTATTTTATTTTATTTGTTTTTTATTTCTAAATTATCTTTTTGCTTTTCTTGTTTCTTGTTTCTTTAGCATTGTTAGGAGAGCCTGGGACTTAAGAATTTCATTACCAATGATTGCCTGATGTAATTGTTGTGTAATGACAATAAATTCTTGAATCTTGAATCTTGAATCAAATGTGCGCTAGCTGTCTGTTCTGTGTGTGCACTGTGTCACAACTTGTGTTTGTACACAGTACATGCTAATGCTGTGTGTTACTAGTGGGAGTTTGCCCACAGGGTAATTTGTATTTATTATAAATATTGATCTCTCTGTCTGTTTCTAGTGAGTAGCAGTTTTATGATTGGTGTGTCAAAATCAATAAATATTTACTGTACCTGGAAAGTCACACATCAGCTGAATTAATATGGTTTTTTCATCCCAAAATGAATAGATTTTGCTGTGATTTAATTTTATTAAATCCAATAAATAGATAAAACTTTTTTTTTAATGTTTTAAAATGTTTTTGTTTAAAATGCTTTTCTTAATGAATTTCAGATAGCTCAGGGTTCGTTGCCTTGGCAATGGGGATTCATGAATTTTGGAGGCTTCTGAAGCAGCACTGAAGTACTTACTGAAGTAGGAGTACTTTGTTTTGTTTTGCTATTTGAGTTCAAATATCAACATGCTTTCTCCAGGATTGCAGACCACACCCTTAATAGATGCCTCTAAGCTGGACTGACTGAATGCTGGGCCACTTATGAGACTGTAAACATACGCTTAGTTTGGCTAGTTTGGTTCCTTCACTATAGTGTGCTCACTTCACATTTCCAAAACGCTGATGAGTTTATTGTGTTAATTTTTGCTTGATTGTAGAATAACATAATATATAATATAATATGTGTTCAGGGCACTCACTTGTTTTGCGTTTCCCCTCTAAGGTGTTCAGTTAGGTTAATTTAATCTCTAAATATGTGCTACTCAAGGCACTAACTGACACTCACGGCACATTTAATATGACAGAGTCAGTGTGCATCATAATAAAAGGCTATTTAAAATAAGCAAAGATCATACATGACAAAAACAGGAGGAGTGAGATTAAGGTACCAAATGAAACTGAAACTGAGGGCGTCCCCCATAGGGTACTCCACATGTTTATACAAAAAAAAACCCTGGCCAATCCATAGCTCCTACATGGATGCATCTCTGCAGTAGTTTGTGTGTAGTATATTGAATCGCAGGACAATGGATGCCAAGAGAGCACTGTTAATCAGATTTTCACTGGTTCCAGTATAAAAAAGGTTATTGCAGCTATCATCAAACCTGTCCTCACCAAAAAAAGATAGCAGAATGACAACAAACTTCACTGGCAACGATGTATGATGATGGAAAAATGTTAACAGATTTTGTTAATGTTAACATTATTGTTGACATTGAAAAGAAAAATTCAAATGTCTTGTGAAATGTTGAAATAATATTTTGTTTGTTATTTTCTATTATTTGGCTATATGAGTTACATCAATGCTAGAAAAAATAACAATATTCATGCTATAATCTTGATATTGATCATGTTACCCAGCCCTAATTAAAAAAGTAAAACGCATGGTGACAGCATCTGTTGTCATGGTGACAGCTAGTTCATAAAATGTTTTACTTTTTTGCACTGTCTGCCAGTCAATCCCCTCTCCTTTCACCTCAGCACCGTTTCCTTCCCGTCAGACAGAAGTCTTCACTGTGTTCTTGCTTCTCTACAACACACTTGACCATAGCTTTTTACCTGACCACCACAGCTTTGTGCCATTCTAGCTGTATTGTTCCAGCCTTCTTACCCTTCTTCTTACCCTTTTTTCTGCCTGTCTTTTTGGACTTTTACCTGCTTGCTTATGTCCTTTTGAACCTTATCTCCTGTTCTGACTGCCAGTCTCTGTCAAATAAACTTTGATTTTACCTAACATGTTCTGCCTATGGATTTTACTTGTCCACACCCTGTGACCCTTGCTACTATCTTTATGAAAAGCTGAGCATATTTTAACACTAAACAAATGTTTGAACATTAAACAAAACACAATATGATGAAAATATGTTAGTTTCCCCTCCCCTTGAACCGCCACCTTACTCCTACTCTGCTCAGGGTGAGCGGCAGCGAGCTGGTGTGGGACTTGCTTATAGCTCCCCAGCTCAGCCGCCATGTGTTGGAGTTCACCCCGGTGAACGAGAGGGTCGCTTCCCTCCCTGCGCCTTCGGGTCAGGGATAAGAAGTCTCCACGCCATTTGTGTCTACGGGCCGAACAGCAGTACAGAGTTCCCAGCCTTCCTGGAGCCCCTGGGAGGGGGACTTGATAGTGCTCTGCTCATGTGGGCAACGACAGTGATACCTGGAGAGGTGTGATTGGGAGGAATGGCATCCCCGATCTGAACCTGAGCGGTGTTCTGTTATTGGACTTCTGTGCTCGTCTCACACAGCTTGTCATTTCATCTCATATCCAGCCATATGACTTGGACACTCAGGTAAAGAGAGGGGCTGAGCTGTCAACTGATCACCACCTGGGTGGCGAGTTGGATCCACTGGCATGGGGGAGGAAGTCGGACCGACCTGGCAGACCCAAATGTATTGTTGGGAACGTCTGGCCGAGCCCTCTGTCAGGGAGAAGTCTTCAACTCCCACCTCCAGGAGAACTTCTCACAGATTCCGAGGGAGGCTGGGGACACTGAGTCTGAGTGGACCATGTTCTCTGCCTCCATTGTCGACCCAGCAGTTTGAAGCTGTGGACACAAGGTCTCTGGTGCCTGTCATGGCGGCAACCCCCTTGAACCTGGTGGTGGACACTGGAAGTAATAATGGATGCAAACCATGGCAAACCGTCCGGCGCCTCAGAAGGGGGGAAGCAGTACTCTGCCAACACTGTTTACAGGGCGGGTGGGGAGCTGTTGGCCTAAACATTGTCAGACGGTGGAAGGAATACTTGAGGATCTCTTCAATCCCACCGACACACCTTCCACTGAGGAAGTGGAGGCTGGGGACTCTGAGGTGGACTCTCGTCCATCACCCAAGCCAGTCAAGTCACTGAGGTAGTTTGGGCAAGCTCCTCGGTGGCAAGTAAGGTGCCGGGGTGGATGAGATCCACCCTGAGTACCTTTGCAGCATTGCATGGAGGTCAGGGACAGTACCTCTGGAGTGGCAAACCGCAGGGTGGTGGTTCCTCTTTTTTAAAAAGGGGGACCAGAGAGTGTGCTCCAACTCCACACTCAGCCTCCTGGGAAAGGTCTACGCCAGGGTACTGGAGAGGAGAATTCGGCCGATAGTCGAACCTCCGGATTCAGGAGGAACAATGCGGTTTTTGTCCCAGTTGTGGAACACTGGAAGAGCTCTACACCCTCCGCATGAGGGTGCTTGAGGGTATATGGGAGTTTGCCCAACCAGTCCATATGTGCTTTGTGGATCTGGAGAAGGCATTCGACCGTGTCCCTCGTGGTATTCTGTGGGGGGTGCTCCGCAAGTATGGGGTCCGGGGGCCTTTGCTAAGGGCTGTTCGGTCTCTGTACGACCAGAGCAGGTCGTAAGTCAGACCAGTTCCCAGTGCATGTTGGATTCCGGCAGGGCTGCCCTTTGTCACCGGTTCTGTTGATAATCTTTATGGACAGGATTTCTAGGCATAGCATCGTGAGCATGGTGAGGAAGGAGCTAAGTCGAAAGGCAAAGCTCTTGATTTACCAGTCAATCTCCGCTCCTACTCTCACCTATGGTCATGAACTTTGGGTAATGACCGAAAGGACAAGATTTCGGATTCAAGCAGCCGAAATGAGTTTCCTCCGCAGGGTGGCTGGGCGCTCCCTTAGAGATAGGGTGAGAAGCTCAGTCACTCGGGAGGAGCTCGGATTAGAGCCTGCTGCTCCTTCACATCGAGAGGAGTCAGCTGAGGTGGCTCGGGCATCTGTTTCGGATGCCCCCTGGACACCTCCCTAGGGAGGTGTTCCAGGCATGTCCCACCGGGAGGAGGCCCTCGGGGAAGACCCAGGACACGCTGGAGAGACTATGTCTCTCAGCTGGCCTGGGAACACCTCAGAGTCCCCCCAGGAAGAGCTGGAGGTCTGGGGTGAGTGAAGTCTGGGCATCTCTGCTCAGACTGCTGCCTCTGTGACCCAGTCCCGGTTAAGCAGAGGAGGAAGATGGATGGATGGATGGATGGATGGATGGATGGATGTTAGTTTTCATTTGCAGCATTACTAATGAAAACCTATCAATGCCTCTTCAATCTTTAGCATCCTTCTGAACTTAACACATTCACTTAACATTGGATTCCAATGCAGCAGTTACTGTATTTTTCTAAATCTGCTTTAGTGTTCCAGTAAATAGGACAACCTCAGTTTCAACTTGGTAATGAACAGCTCTGTGGCCCCAGGCTGTACAGCAGAAGCTAATGTTATGCTAGGAAACTGTATGTCCCCAACAATGAATATAAATATTAAACTGAGCATGATCAGGCAACATATTTCTGTTCAATTATTTCTCCCAAAGGTAAAGCTATTATTATCCCCAAGAGGACAGTATACTTTCTGTCTTCACTAATCAATATTTTATATAAAATATTTTCCAACACTTTCTGTTATTAAAAATATTGCAACTAAAGAATTTTTTTAATGGTTCTGTTACCTCTACTGTTTTCTGGTGTCTCCCTCTCCCCCTTGTTATCCTGTTCGTCTCTCATTGTGTTCTGTGTTTGTTATTTCTTGTTCCCTGTCCTTGTCTTTGTCTGTTTTCAGTTTAGTCATGTACACTTCCTGTTTTATTTTGTATTCTTCTCCTCTCCTCGCTCACAAGCACTTTACTTCCTGCCCATTTGTGTTTCCCTCCCATCTAATTACTCTCTGCTCTGCCCCAGTTACTCTCACGTGTTCCCTGATAGCCTCCTCACCTGACTCCTCTTCACCATCACCCACACTATATTTAACGGTCATCTTACTTTGTTCTTTGTCAGTTCCTCTGTGGTTTCTTGCCTCCTTGTGTTCATGTACCTGCATGTTTACCTGTCTTGTACCTGTCTGTCTGTCTACCTGTCCGTCTACCTGTCTGTCTACCTGTCTTGTACCTGAACACCCATACCCGCCTGTCTACTTGAAGCCTGCAGCTTCCACTCTCTGTAGTACTGACCGAGTTCCACCATTGTCTAACAAGGTTCCACCTTCACTGCTGGCCTCCTGAAGGGTTCCGCCTCTGCCAATGGCCACCACAGGAGTTCTGCCTCTACTGCCATTCTCCAGCCCATCCTCCTGATCAAGTTTATAAGTGTGGTCATGCTCCAGGCTGCCTGTCAGAGGGCTCCTGTTCTGTCTCTGCCTGAGGTTCACAGCTCCACGTCCCTGCACTCACTTTCTTGAGGTTAGGGAAGGAGCCTGGTCTCGGTTAATACAGAAAAAGCACACAGTATATAAGAACCGATGTCTTTACTCAATTTTACACATCAAATTCTGTTTCCAGATGCTGAGGAGTACTACTGTTACTGTGTTTAATTTACTCAGTCTCTAATATATGTGATACAGAGCTCTAGTGAGGTTTGGCCCATCTCATTACTGAATGACCACTGCTGTGCAATTACCAATCTGTTTAAGGACAGACATATGAGACATTGATCCAGGTGGTCAGAGAGTAGATGTTCCTCCTGAACCTCTCAATGTTGGCCTGGTGTACCCAGTACCTTCTTCCTGACAACAGCAGGGAGGAAAGGCTGGTATCCAGGTGGCCTCTCTCTGTGTGTGGCCTTTTTCTTGCAGCGCCTAGAATAAATATCCTTTAGGCATGGTAAAGCCAAACTTAGCATTTTTCACCTCGCAAAGAACACCTCTGCTGAGGCTCTATTTTTTCTGGAGGCCACTGCAATCTTGAAGTTGATTGATGAGCTTGATGGCTATAGCCACCACTGTCTCAGTAAGTCAGTGTGGCTATCCATGGAGTGCTAATTTTGAGTTTGTTTGTCCATGAGTTTGTTTATCAGAATGAGTAATAAGTATGCCACTTGAACACCTGAAAAAGAGGTCTCCTGTCTGTCCCTGTCCACAGGAGTGTGCTTCTCTTTGCATGACAAGGATCTCATCTTTCTGGAGGTTGTCCACACCAGGAGAGTGTTGACTGTTGCTTAGTCACCTTCCATGTTCTGCTCACAGTCTCCCAAACACAACCTCTCCATGTACAAAAATGCACTGTTGTTGACTCAGGTTTCAGTTCTCAGCCCTTCACCTACAATGCTGCAGGTCAGTTAGCTTAGTGCCTTTAAACCAACAAGTTCAAAACGCTAATACTACTGCTTCTGAATGCTATTGGCTTGGTGGGTTAATTTGCAATCACCCTCACAAGTTCACCAGAACTTGTGAGGGTGATTGCAGATTCCCGAGTCGGGATGGTGATAGTCATGGTCAGGCATTCACAATATATCCTTCATAGACTATGGGGCTCCAGAGAACAGGCAGCAGCACAGCTGGTTCTGTCGGATATTCAAGCACTGTGCTTTTCAGGGAATTTGCATTTGCCCCCCAAAGCAGCAGTTTTTCTTTCTCAGGTTGGAAATATGCTAAATTCCCCAGCTAAACACATCTGTCAGAGCACAGAATGGCCATGTTTCATCACAGCCTTTCTCATTTTCAGTAATGCAAACTATGTTTCTGGACACTTTTACAGCTAGTTGGCATGATGACACAATCACTGTGTCACAGGATGCAACCATTTCAATTACTCATTCTCACTACCTGTGTGTGGAGGATCACCTCCTGAAGAATCTGACCATAACCCTTCTTACATGTTGACTCTTCTCCTTTGGGGGGAACCTGGTTTACTATATAAGGGTTCCCCAATAGGGAGGGTGTCATCTTGTGAGAAAGAGGATGTTCCACACAAATATGACTCAAATATGGAACTATTTCGACAGAGTGAAAGTGGACCCCTTTGGAAGTAATTAACCATCTGCTCCCTGTTCTCCTCCTTAACGGACTATAAAGTGCCTCTAGGAATGGATGCACAAGCCACCCATGCCCCAACATGCATCTGCATGCATTTCCCTCAGTGGAAGTGTCTTCCCTGTTACAGGGAAGACGTGCCGCCTGGATTCTTTTGATGTGGGCCTTTTTTTAGGTGGCTAAAATATGTTTTACTGCTTGCTCTTTCCACATCAGTACATTGCTTCCATGCCGGTTGGCTGGCTTTCTAAACTGATAGCACATTGACCGCTATCTCCTGAAGGTAATACACTGACTCATACAACTGGCTAGGTGTCCCTTATTTTTCAGACTTGGAAACCAGAATTGCCATTGTCTGACTGGTCTATGTGGGTGGCATACCCTCAGCCTCTGACTTACTAATGAAATGTCTATACTTGAGCATTAATAAACAAACAAGACATTTCAAATTGCTTGAAAATTGTGTATTTGGCAGCTGAAATGTGTTAAAAAATATCCAGTGGAGAACCCATAGATCTTCCACTTGCATCTCCAGCTATTAGAGTAAAATCTAGTAAAATCTGTCTATCCCTTACCTTGTGTTCTTCAAATCCTAAAGCAAGTTGTGGTTGTGCCGTTGGTTGACTCAGAATTAGTTAGACATTACTGTAGGTCTAGACAACAGCTACCAACTGACTAATTCTGGTATCAGTTGTTGAGCTTGCTAGTTTCAGAGAGGCAGGAAACATCTGACTGGTTGAGAGGTGATATGGAGGTTACACCACCAAAATTACATGAAAAGTGACATATCTCTATATGAGTGTAATTAGGAAAAAATACCACTATGACTTAAAAACATATGATTGAAGTATTGAGTATTGAAAAACGGCAATTTGAAATGAAAATTAAGCTATTAAAACTCTTAAAACTGTTATTATGAAAACCCAGCATTTTTATATTGAAACAAATGTCCAAACCGTCCAGGGTTTAAAATCTATTTACGATATATATATGTTAACTTCCTTGTAAGAATTTCACCACTACTTAATACATGTGCAAATATATGTGAATTAATTTAAAAGATCATCTGATAATTATAACACTTCGTACTCCTGGTGTGCTGGAATACTTTATCTCAAATACTGCATTATTCCCGTGGACTAAGAACACATCACATAAATAAATGCCACTTTATATAACTCTGAAAGTTGCATATGAACACATAAGCATTGTCTAATATTCTAAATGAAAAAAATGTCTTACTGACAAATGTATGGGGATGCGTTTGTGCTTTTTGTGCTACTCGAGCAGAGAACTATGACTGATTCAAATGATGCAAGACATGCGCAGTAGGTTGAAATACATGCTTTCTGTTTTAGGCATGTGTGGTAGATTGAAATAATTCTACATAAGGTTATATTGATGGTTATGCAAATATTACTTTCATGCTGCATGCAAACGTTCTCTATCAGGTTATGAATTTATACTCAGTGACATTAAATGTTTCTGTAAGTCCAGCTGGTTTCTGTGGTTTGGGTGTAACCTGGACATTATTTAACCTGCTTCACAAAGAGATGGTGGCACTGACCTGCTGTTGGCCTCAGGTTGATGAAATGTTTGCAGGGAATAAGGAGGATGAACCAACATTTTATGAAAATTAGTTTGAATTATTTCCTAAATTGTATGTATATTTTCCACAATGTATCCATGTGATTATTTATTTTCTCATTTTTGATTAAATGTTGAACCCTGCACAGCCAGATGGTCTGATACCTTCATACATGGACTAAAACCATGAACTCAGTTTATCTACAGTTTATTACGACCCATGTTTAACTTCATATATATGTTTCCGGAAACAGCCGAACGCGCCCGACAGTTCCCGAGTGTGTGTGAAGCCAGTGATGGGGATGCTGCTCCTTCAGAGAGGAGCGCTGCGCACACAGGCAGCAGACGGATACAGAGGGCTGACCGGGAACACACACCGACACTGAGACAGAGGAAGTCCCAGCAGCTGAGCGGAGGA
This sequence comes from Scortum barcoo, assembly GCA_023238725.1. Taxonomy (NCBI): domain Eukaryota; kingdom Metazoa; phylum Chordata; class Actinopteri; order Centrarchiformes; family Terapontidae; genus Scortum; species Scortum barcoo. Next base: position 1,308,751 of record CM041538.1, on the reverse strand, counting down.
TCTACCGGACACTGCTCACCGTGCTTTTACCGAGCTTTTTCCTGTTCACCTCGGGGGATTAGAGCAAGTGTTGTGGGACTGGGAGGAATTGTCTGACTCTTTTCTAAACTGTGTCTTATCTGGGGACCTCTCTGCGCTTCTCGTCTTCTTGTCGTCAGGAAAGCACAGACATGGTGAGTTGCAGTCATCTCTGTGTACCTGCTGTGGGAGTAACGCAGAGCTGACATGTGCAGACACACTGCACGCTGCATGCACGACTCACACACACAGTCACTCAAGTCCACCGACACTTAACCTACTTGGATCTGACACTGCAGACACTGCAGAACATGACACTCACAGATTTAAATCAATAAAATGCACCCAGAAATCAACCGACGCAAGTTTACACGTCCTTTCTCTGAAGACAGGCTTGTCTATACTGACATGTGTCCGCAGGTCTGCATATAATCCCAGTTGTGTTAAAAAAGTCAACTTTCAAAGAGGGATCTTGTCAACAAAGGCGTTTCTTGCAGATGAATATTGTGTTGTGAAGGATCATGTGATGACTCATAGGCAGATTTAAAGGTTTGTCACCGTCTCAAAAACAGGCTTTGTGATTACTACAGATTTTGGTAAGAGCATCCCTCATATAAGAAAGAATGACACACCTGTGCTGAGCACTGGAAATCTTTCAAGTCACAGCACTGTCCTGTGACCTTTTTTATGAAATGGCATTTCTGGACCAAAGCTGTGTAAGTCAGCCTTGCATGCATGAGTCATTTATTCTATTTGAATGACTTTGATGAAGTCTTAGATTTTTTGCAAAGAGTCTCCACTGGCCCCTGTGTGCTGTTCACATTTGAATGCATTGTGTGCATTGGTAACAGTGGGGTCATCAATAATCTATTCTGTAATGCATTTGTGCATGCACACTTTCACAATGTAAGCATACAATATTTGCTACCTCAGCAACATGTAAGGTAATGGCCCATTTACACAAAGCTGTACAGAACTGGAATTCATTACTTGTGTGGCCAGTCTGTGAGATGCTGTCATGAAAAATATAGGTGTAATCTAAAGGCTGCACAAGTGTTTCAGTATTCTATTCTGGACTCAGATTTGGTCTCATCTCTGTTGTCTGTGTGCAGCCTATGTGTTTGCATGCTTATTAGCCAGTTACATTGTATGACTAAGTACTTGGTGCTTCAGTCTTTTGGCAGTTTTTTCGAAAGCAAGAATAGCAAGCTGTCCTGTTCATGCTCTGGAAGCAAAAATCCAAAAGCTTTAAATAACTAAGGCAGAGGAAGAACAAGAGGAAGAGTCCCTGACTTTGTGTGGCATAATTGGCTGTCAGTAAGTGGCTGGATTTGACAGAGCCATAATTAGGCTGGATGGAGAATAGAGAAGTGAGGTGTGCAGGGTGAAGGAGTGCAACAGATGGAGGAAAGAGGAGTGAGGCAGGGAGGCTGGAGAGGAAACAAGATGCAGACAGAGAGGAGGTGGAGGAAGCGTGTTACCTACTGTTATGTGCGTTGTTCATCCACCTTGATAAGTGAATCATCTGAATGCCAGCGCTGTGAATGTATGACGGAAAACAGAGCATGTGTGTTTGTTTGTGGTGCTTTTCTCATCCTAATGAAGGCTGCTTGAGACTCAGAGCTGAATGCTGAATGTATCACTGCTATACATACACACACACACACACTCATATATACACCCAATGCAACCCAATATGTCAATCCTTAATATGAACACAGTAGTGTAATAAATGTAATCAATTTGACCATTTTGGGCACATGGTACATTAGTGGTAAATAGGTTTTTACCATTTTTCAACATTTTTCAAAACTGAACAAACACTGATTTACAAGTTAGTAAATATACTGAATAGTTATCAATGACTCACCTTTAGTATTGGAAAAGGCCACTATGGAGGTCACAGTTTTCTATAATATTATGTGGTTAATGATGCACTGCTTGATAAGCTTCACTTTAATAGTAAGTCATTACAGTAGATTTGAAATAGTGTTATGTATTTTCCCTCCTTAGAATTATAGAATCAGACATGTTTGATAAATGTGATTTAATGACTGTAGGTCTCTGACTGGATGCAATTGCAAACCTGTGCGACTTTGTCTTGATCCCAGTTCCATATAAGGCTCTGGCTGCTGGCGTCACAGCTGTATGTGGACTGGCTTGCCTTCATTTCTGCTTACACTCTGCCGTCCTCTCCACATTGATAAATTGTATGTAATTTCAGGGATGAACAAGCATGAAAACATATGGGTGGAGAAGGCTGCTATATTTTGGCATTCTGTATATACAGCATTTTCATCCAGGTTAGAGACAAGAGCACTACAGAGTCTGGCAGGAACCAGTCTAATGCTTGAATGGCTACAAAGGACCTTTATGGTTCTATAAGTAATCCTTTTAGAGAGTTTCTTTGAAGTAATTGGCAGGCGGAATAAGAAAAGTTCCAGCAATATTCTTTTTTTTATTTTGTCAACACACAACATAAATGAATGTTTTGTTACCAAGATATAGTATCTGTCTGATGATATTTAACATTATAGTACATTTAAAACAGTTATTACTATTCTTCAGTACCACTGACAGCATGCTGTGTGCCCATGGCATGGAGCAACAATGTAAGTTTGTTCACTTTGTTCCCCATTCTCTACAATGTAACACAGGCACTCTGTCATTTTCTACAGTATAATATCGGCTCTCTGTCATTTTCTACACTATAATACCGGCATTCTGGAAGCTTGCTAGCTGCTGTCAATCAAACACAGATACTGAGACACCCCTCCAGACAGCTGAGACCAAAGGAGCATTTCGACTTTTCCCCAAAGACCTTTTTTATTCCTTTTGATTATAAAAAACAAAATTACATATAAAAAACACATTATAACATTATTTTTTACTACAAAAAGTCAAAAAGTAAGATGTAATAAAACTGTATTAAAGGGCTGTATGTAACAGTTTACATTTATTGAGTAATTCATATTTTAAATGCTTTTTGTTGCCAATGTGTCAACAGATTGTACCCTAACTTAAAAAAATGAGACCTTCCCGACTTCCTCTGTTTCAGCCTGTAGACTGATTTCTGTGTAACTGACTGTACGGTTTAGTGCTTCAATATATTTGTTTTGTCGTCTTGCGAACAAAAATGAATTTACAGATCAGCATCATGATGTAGTTATTTCAGCATCCTTTTGATCAGTTTATTGTAATTAAATCACATTAAAATCTGATTATTTTGGATAATACTTCTGTAGTAAGTGAAGTTCGCCACACTAATGTGAACAAATGAGCGACACACAGCACAACACAGACTCACACATCACATCTTATTTATTCTGTCTAGTTAAGGGAATTATGTGTGTCAACTATTTCTACAGTTTATCGATCTGAGGTTTTGGCCTTTGTTTCAGTACAGGTGCAATGGTACCATACACTGAAACCTCATTGTGACAATAAGAATCTGAGCATTGGTCTATTCACCAAAAGTCTTGTATAAGAATCAGGTACCACGGATACAGAATCATACATTATGTCTACAGCTGCTGTCTGTTAGTTTAAGCCTGCAGAGTTAAATGAATTTTTGAAGGGCACTTTTGCTCTTGGGAGCACTACTTGGGCCTGAACCCAAGATCATCTCAGGATGATCAGCAGAAACATCAGTTTTACATCATTTTCTCTTGTAAGTACAAAAGAGAAACAGTTGCTCAGCACCTTGTTTTTATTTATTTGGTGCCACAGTCGATTACACAAGGTTGCATTTCCTCCTGCAGCACCTTCAAAGAAAAGCACAATTCCTAATCGTAACATTTGTAACACCACAGAAAACTGATCCCTGCTCTAATCCCATCTCATCTGTCAGCAGTAAACATGAAGGTTGTTCATAGGTTTCTTATGCTGAACAACTACAGGCAGAATGTGTGTAACTGTGCTATGCAAATGCTGTCTATTGACACCCTTAAAAGGGTATGTGGACTGATTCTATAGGGATCAGACAGTTAGTGAGTTTATAAATCAGCATACATTTTGATGATCAGTTAATTATTTCAGTCATTCTCTGGTTCCATCTTCTCAAAGGTCAGTATTGTCTTCTTGTGACAATGATGTCATCAACATTTAGTGTGATGATAAGGTTTGTTTTGAAGTGTCAGAAAAAACAAGCAACTTAAAGATGATACTTGGGACTCTGGGAAAACGGTATTTTCAGTGCTATCTAAATGAATGTGTCAACAATTATGTGGAGATTAATTGATCATCTCAGTAATCAGAAGTTGCAGCCTCTATAGAGAATACAGATACACACGTGGACAAAATTGTTGGTACTCTTCTGTTAAAGAAAGAAAAACCCACAAAAGGTCACTGAAATAACTTGACACTGACAAAAGTAATAATAAATAAAAATCTACTGAAAATTAATTAATGAAAATCAGACATTGCTTTTGAATTGTGGTTCAACAAAATAATTTTAAAAAACAAACTGGCCAGGACAAAAAATGATGGTGAGTTTTTCTTTCTTTAACGGAGGGGTACCAACAATTTTGTCCACGTGTTAATATAAGAATAAATCTGGGTGTGGTAGAGCAGTATGTTCCACTGCAGAGAAAAGTCAAGGAACAAGCTCATGACCCTCCCTTATTACCGCCACTGATGTGGTCTTGAGCTGGGCCCTTAATCAGCAGCCGCCCCAGTGGAGCTGCTATGCTTCCAGCAGATCACACTGTGGTTGCTCTGGGCAGCTCCCAGGTCTGAATGTCTGTGGCTGAGTGTGCGTAAATAGGCCGATCCTGAAAAAGACAGCTTTGCTCTCGGTGATACTTCCCCAAATCATTAAGGTTAAAAAAAGATGCATTATATGTTTACTAGCTATCCATCCACATACACCCTCACCCCTGAAATGATATAGTTCTCGGGTAAACAGGCTGTCTCTCAGTTTCTCTCTGAAACTGTTTTGATAGCAACAGACTCTGTCTTGTTTCCAGTGGACGTGACTCTGTAGGAGTGTTCAGTTTGTCTCTTGCATGTTGTGGTATTGTTTCTGCATGCAGGACAGTCCAGCTCGTCTGTTTTCATTCCCACAGTAGACCAGGACCATTACAGCCAGGCCTTTCACTGAGACTCTGTTGTTTGCTGTTGAGCCAAAGTATGCTGCCAGTGGTATTGTTTCATCTCACGTCAGAGTGAGGGCACGATCATATCAGCACTGACAGACCTGCGATTTCTCCGCTGTGACACAGGATGATTGCTGGTATCAAAAATAATCTCTGCGATGGGTATTAGCCTGTGTAGGTTTTGATGGTGTCCTGCTTGCACATAGTAATAGTGTATAATAGTAATGTATTTGGGTGTTTGGGTAGGACACAACGTGCAGAGTGACTGTTAATTAGTAAAGAGATATTTGCCCAGAACACATACCAAATACACCCAGATTACATAGGCCCATAGTCACCCTGTGTAATCTGGTTCTATTTACATATATAGCAGTTAAAAATGTAATATGATATGTTCATAAAAACTTGTAGATAGATAAGCTTAAGTGACAGACGTGAATGGATTAATCTATGGCAAAGCTGGAATCCAGCTAAAAACAGAAATATTAAATAAACTATAGTGCTACACAGTTTTTGAAAATGAAATGACATCATCTCTGTTAGACAAATTAAATGAACTGAGTGAAGGAAGGTTTAGATCCGTAACAGTCTATTAGACAAAAAACTGCAAAATGAATCGGACTGCCGAATTAATGATTGGAATAATGATCAATTCATCTTTGTTTGTAATTAAAATGCTAGAAAATATCTGATTGCAGCTTCCAGGATGTCAGGATTTACAAAGTTTATTTGTATTTTTACAGACTAAATAATTAATCAAGAAAATAATCTGCAATAATCGATAATGAAAATAATTGTTAGCATTAGTAAACAGCATTAGTAATGTTATGTTCAAAGTAGTTCAGTAGTTTGTGTCACAAATGTGAATGATTCTGAATGATGTGTTCTTACTTTTGGATCAGAACCCACTGACCCACACTTTCCCATCTTTCCTCACCATAAACTCAATGAAACTGACAGTAAGCATTCATTTTGTAAAAGACAGTGTACAGTTATGACATACGTTTTTGGCTCAGTCATCCATCAGTCAGGGACCATGTTACTGTTTCCATACACAAAGGGCTTCGCACTTTGATGGGCATGCTGTCAGCAAGCACAGAGTAATGTATCGGTAGTGATGGCTTTTACATGAAAGTTTCATTTTAAAGTGTTTCATTTAATTTTGATCAGCATTTGAGAGACTTTGCTGGGCCCCCAGCTCTCAGGATGACATGCTGTTGATGTTGCTATTTACTGCAGCGCATCAATTAATAAGACTTCAGAGCAGAATGCAGAGCTGTAGACTGATGCCTGATATATGTTGCAGTTGATTAAAACAAAAATGTCACTATATTTGGCATCACTGAAATCACTGAAAGAAATTCGTTGTGAAGTTTAGAGAAGATATTGAAATGAATTGGTTACTGAAAAAAATCACCATCACCTTGTCTGTATTTCCTCTCCTTCCACCTTGCTTCAAACTGTTGGATGTTATGGATGAATTGATTCCGGTGTTGGAACTGTGACCTGGACGTGCCCCTGGATGCTTACTGAATGTAAAACCTACCCTCATCATCAGTTCAAGGCCGTCAGTCTCAGGGCTGGGCAGTTTTGAAGGTTGACAGCAATACCTATGTTTATTAGATTTATGAATGAAAAGCCAGTGTGAATGGCTGTACATCTAAGCTCTCTGTCAAAAAAAAAAGTTTCACTTGATGTTCGTTTACTTCATACTCATTTGTAAAGTTGCTTTTCTTCAAGCTGTGTCTGTAGGGTTTATCACATAGAAAGTGTGAATAAGGACAGTGAGAATTTTAAGATATGTCCACACATCAGATCTTTTTATCAAATATACCCTGCAGTATCACGATGGGTTTTTTTTGGGCAGTTTAATCCACTTCTCTAAGTTAATCCATCCATTGGTTTAGATATTTCCGGTTGACTGTCGTTAATAAGCTGACGTTATAGGGATAGATGGACATTTGGCACAGCCTTTGTTCAAGTTTTTTCACCAACATAGTGACTACAGTGTGCGGGGTGTTCTCCTCAAGATCTCTCTGAATGGAAGTTGTTTAAATAGTTTGCTGGTTATTGTTCCATGTAAAAGACATTGTATTAAAATCTTAATCAATAATCTTCTCAACAACCTGCCAGTTATTTGCACTTTGCCATGTGGCTGCATCCTCGCGTTGCTCCAAATTATGGCTCAAGTCCAACCACCAAATAGACGTGCTGCTGTAGCTTTGTGCTAACACTCTGCAGGAAAACAAGTGCTTCTGACAAGCAAACATGGCCACCAGCAGCTACTAGAGAGTTCAGGCCTTCCCCTCATAGAGACAGGAGGATTCATTTACATAAATGGAGTCTGGCATGAATTATTTATGTTCTCCCTAGTTTTGGTAAAATACTGTTTAGTCTTGATATCTAAATTAGATGTATAATTACACTAAATGTTTTCAGGGTGTTTCATTTGTATCACATAGGGAATTCTGCATTAAATGATCTCTCTTTGAAATGGGTAATGTTTTATTTAAAATGAAATGACTAGGGTTTATCTGACATGGGGTTTGCATAGCTGATGTAGCTGTTATCTGCCAATATTATGTATGAACTGAAACCTGTCCATGCTCGTTCACTGTTCTCCTAGAATGTTAATCCCCAAACTGAAAGAGCATTTAGGCCAAAATAAAAATGATAATATGTCGATTCAGATTTTCCAGACTGTGGTCAAATAAGAAGCTCTATTGTATTAGAAGTCATTTCCAAAGATTGGTATTTATTGTTAAAAGTTTATTACAAATTTAGTTTAGATTTTGTAATTTTCTCAGCCATTTACAATCAGATGGAGCAGGAATCAAGAGCAGTTACACAGATCGGATCAGTCATTGTGTACACAAGCCAGCAATTTTTCCAGAAACACTTCATTTGGATGTAAAAGTGAAACATGTTTGTGCACAACAACTGGAAGTGCATCAGATCAAAGTGGAACTAGAAGTTAGGACTGTAACGAGGCCACCAAAACCGTGGCCTCAGTATTGTTTCAGTGGGGGGATTTTAATGACCAAAAGAAAGTTTTACATTCTATAATTCCACACATATGACACATGGTGAGCCTAATTCTGATATTATAGTTGAGATTCTCTAGCAAGAACATACATTAAAATAAAATACATTTGTATTCCCAAATCAAAACCACATTTATATTAGTCTGTTTAAGTCAGTTTTATTTATATAGCCCCATCTAAAAAATGACTGGGTATAGGGTGCAGGGGGCTTACAATCTGTACAGCATACAACACTCTCTGTCCCTAGACTCTTGATTCAGATGAAGAAAAACTCCCTCAAAAACCCAAAGTGGAAGAAACCTCAGAGGAAGGATTCCTCTTCAGGACAGAAAGATTGGAAATATTGTGTGAAGGGCAAATGTTCCAGGCTTCTTGACCTTCTTGACTGTACAAAGAACTCTGAGTGAAAAGAGAGGACAAGGAGGAGAAAGTAGGCACACAGATTGGACACTCATGTGCTTGTGGGACACAAACAGAGGGTTCAGATGCAGTGGTTATCAGAAAGTTTGCAGCAATTTTGTTGGCAGGGAAAACATGGACTGTAAGTACTCAGCTAAATGATTTACAGAGACTGAAACCAACCACCCAGAAATTTAATGTCAACAGGTACAAGGCCTGAAGTAATTAAAGAAATAAGAAACAAGCTGAAAGGTAAGGAAAAAAATATGAATTTTAACTGTGAATTTAAAGGACTCCACAAAGATTATCCCTGCTGACTAATCATAATTCTCCATGAAAACTTGATGCAAACTCAGTCAAGAGTTAATGAATAATGAAACAAATTAATAAAATGCTCATACTCTACTCATTTGACTATCATTATGTTGACAGTATGACTACTTAGTTTGGGGACTCCTATCTGCAGCTTTCTCAGAAAACATGAAACAGTGTAATTCAGCATATAGTATTTTTCATGCTGGGCTCTAATGACTTACTAATAAGAATGAAAGAAAGGATCTTATTAGCTGCATTAGATGCTTCATTTGAGTAATATTCCTGTTCCTTTTTAAACATTAACAAGTCACTCACAGAGACACAATCCATCTTCAGTGACTTGTTATGTAACAAGGATTGATATTTATGACAGTGCAGTACAGATTCAATATGAAAACTGTAAAGACAAGTGTGTGGAGAGTCTTTTATAGGGCTTTTATGGTGTCCCCCTCACAGGACGAGGATAGGCGTTGGAGTGGCCAGTTGTAAAGGAGAGAAAGAACAAAGTGCTCAATCAGGCCTTGACGTGGCCAAATTAGGTAGTTTGGAGTTGAAGTGAATTACTGTGTTTAATAAAATATTTTCTCAGTGTTAAAGCTACACTCGTGCTGTGTGTTTTCTGGATAGGTAATCAGATAGGTTTCACACTACAGTTGTATTCATTTTGGAGAAAAGAAACTGCTCCCTGAGGTTCATGTGGAACTTACTTGAATAACTTCAGACTTAGTGAGCACATCTTAAGCTAAATACATTTCTTTGATGTCATTAAGTGTGTCATTAAGTTGAAATCTCATAGTAAGAGGGGTTTAGAAGAGCTTGTCCTGTTTTCACTAGAGCAGCCGCAGTAATATTTTTTGGAAGTCAGATCTGACTGGGTGTCTGGACTTAACAAATCCTCAATAACATTAGTTTCAGGCAGGTTACATATCCAGTTCAAAAGCACTTCATAACGTCATCATGTTATGTAGTAATTGTCTTTAAGCAAAAATTGTGCTTTTAATGTATTTGTGTTTCTGTATGAATGCCTTGTGATTTTTACATACTGTGACATAATATATGTAAGTTGACCTTAAATTGGCTCTTGGGGCCTTTGTTTATCTTATTATGTGCTACAGTTGGCTTGTAGTGCAATCATTAATATGGCCCTTAAAGAAGTATAATGATCTTGTGATGTCTTTTTGTGGCTCATGATCACCACTGTATGTTTCTTAAAGATCACTGTCCTGGTTGCTGGTCAGCAGTTGCTAGGGGAGACTTGATGTTGGTAGTCATTAGGTGAGAAAGACAAGCCTGATATAGCATTGCCATTTCATTTCCACTTTATTAATTTAGCAGGACACAATGTCCATGTTAGCGTTTCTCTTTTTGGAAGGTAGTCATTCTTCCAGAACTAATCAGAAGTATTCATCCCATTTGTCATTCTCAGGGGACACTGAAGCTGCAGCAGTTAACTTTACATCATCATCATCATCATCATCGTCATATACATTAAGGAAAAATATTGATTTAGTTGAGTTTTGTTTCTGTAAGTTGGCATATAACAACCTGTACATCAGCATGCATTTCAACCTCCTTTTGCTTGAAATGCATTTTTTCTCTGGTACTGGAAGTTATCAATCAGAATCATAATCAGAATCACCTTTATTGGCCAGGTATGTGTGCACATACAAGGAATTTGACTCCAGTTTTTATAGTACCCTCTCGTACTTAAAAGGTCAAGCAAATAGAAAGAGGTAAATAAACATAACTTACATACTTACATAACATAAACCCAACATAACATAACATAAAGATAACATTACATAACATACACATAACTTAAAGTGTGATCAATGGAGTGCAATACAATAGAGTGAGTGCAATGATGCATTAGTATAGTTTATGTACAGAATATTTTATGTACAGTTTGTTATGTACAAAATATACAGTATGTGTACAGTAAATACAGTATGTATTTAAATATATATTTATTGTTTGTAGAAATGTTATATTGGTGAGGTCAATGGATGTTTATGATTCAGGGATTGTTCCTGACACTCTGTAACTGGTGTTAACTGTTCATCAGAGTGACAGCCTGAAGAAAGAAACTGTTCCTGTGTCTGGATGTTTTGGCGTACAGAGCTGGAGGGCAGGCTGGCACCGATGATTTTCTCTGCAGTCCTGACTGTCCGTTGTAGTCTGTTCCTGTCCTGGTTTGGTGGCTGATCCAAACCACACAGTGATGGATGTGCAGAGGACAGACTGAATAATGGCGATGTAGAACTGGATCAGCAGGATCCTGGATTATCTCCCTCATTCATAATGATTCACCTGCAAAACTCTTATTTGCTCAAGTGTTTTTCCAACCAGCTGTCAATGAGCATAACACTAGATATATTTGAGGCACTGACTGAAAGGTAGATAGTTAACATCCCTTAGCTGAGGTCAGTTCCATCTAATATGGGTTAGGGTTAGGTCAGGTTATGTCAGCAAGGACAATACTTTTTTTTTCTTCATATGATGAAAGTCTCTCTTGAAATTTTATAAACAGACTTTATCCCTCATCTTTCATGTCAGCACTTTGCTAATATCCTGCACTGTTTTCCCAGCATGCAGTACCAGCTGAGGGCTTCAGCCGGAGGACAGAACAGGTCTGCTTATTCATGAAGGGATCTGGCTGTGGCTCCTGGAGGGCCGCTGGAACAGCCGGCATTATCAGTGGTAAATGGATCGGAAAAGGCTCTGGCCAAGACAGGCTCACCACTGCCTAATTTATGGCTGGCGATGCAGCAAACAGTTAGCCATGTTACCAGCAGGGATATAAGCATTTTCATGGCCACAGTTGAAGTTTATTTCAGCCATAAATTCTGAAAGATATGGAACAAAAAGAGCAAGTGAATTTATGATACAAGGGATGCTGTTTGTGAGCTGCCAGGAGGAAGCTGTGTTTTAATACCCTGTGGACAAGGATGAATGTTCATTCAGCTCTCTTATCTCTGCTTTTTGCCCAGCACATCATCAAAATAAATATTCTTTGCCTACAATGCAGCAAAAAGTAAAACACCAAAAGAATAAAGATGCTCTCACATCTCACACATTTACATCCAAAGTTGGCCTATGGACATCCGTTCTCTGATACTGACCTCGGTGTATATGGAAAACCAGTTAAACCAGTTTTATTAATAAAATCTACAAAGAAAATTAACCCAGTGGTTAGTCTTTCAGGACATTTTTCTGGAGCTACGTTAAGGGAGGAGCAGGTAAGATATAACTGAGTATCTCACTAGTAACGCCACAGTTTAAATGATCAGTTACACAAATCAGCAGGTGTCTACAACCAAAGCTTAGCTTGACTGCTGAGTGATTCACCTGTTGCATAATTTAGTGTGTCTGATGAGGGGGCACGGTGAATATTCTGTGGTTCACACACTGTTGGGACTGGTGGCATGCTTTGGTCCTCCCCTGTTGAGAAGCAGTAGATCAATGAAAGTGATTAACCTCAATGAGAATCACAGACAGCAGGCTGGATGAAGCAAAGTGTCACAGTCTGAATTTAGCCTCCTCTGCTCGCTACCTTATCACTCATTAAGGGCAACAGACTATAATCAGTTTCTGACATTAATTGGCCACATTTCTGTTCAGGTTTCCAGCATCCCTGCAGTCTGCTGAGCTGGATATAGAGTTAGGTATTTGCTCCACAATAGACAAGAAAATGAATAGTTTAATTAGTTTGCTCCACCTTGTTCAGTGTGTCAGGGAGTAGACGTTGTCACCTGGATCTCTTCTCAGAGAGATGCTGCTAATCTGGACCAAATTCCTGTATGTCAGGGATGAACACATTCTGGTGTGCAAGCTGTGACATATACCATTGCTATATAGTGCTAACAGTATCAATACAGTATTTTCTACACTCAGGTAGCTACATGGATTAATGAGCCAAATTAAATGTTCTTACAGACTTGTCTTCCTGTCAGGATGATGTCTATATGCATGAGATCTGTTCAGATTGTGTCTCTGCAGTGTGAAAATCACTTGTCAATATATGCAAATATTTTTATATACATTACAAATTACATGTAGGGCTTGATGCATGCATCATAGATGCACTCTGGTGATTAGCACTACACCTCTGAGTACAGTGCAAAGTGAGATTATGTTTTTAGACTTTTATGAATTTGAATTGTTCAGACCAAAGGTATCTGCTCAAAACTGCAAATATTTCTTATACTTTGTATTATTGTATTACTGTTAAACAAATATTTACATTGACAAAGTTTTTCACTTGTTAGTTTTTTCCCACTTTTCACTTAATCTTCATCACACCTGCAAGACTTTCATTAGATGCAAGAAGAAATTACTCCTTTTATTTCCTTGTCTAAATCTGTTGCATGTTTTCATACAAATCAGCTTTACACACCTTATCAGTGCTGAATATGTGATGACTGTTGTCTTATTTTATGTAGTCTTGATTCAGGTGTTTACAGTGGTCATTTACTTTTAAAAGTACTTGTAAATCTAACTCTTACAGTATTCTAAGCAATGGTGTTGTCGTTAGTGATGCTGAGTGGCTAGTAACTTTGGAAAACCACTAGCCACGGGAGCTGATGAGCAAAAACATTTATCAAAATCGGCTTGTGATCAGTGATTCAAACAAAATAAAGGATGATGTGTAGGGTTTCAGCCAACCTGTCGTCAGGGAGCTCAGTCTACCATGGTGGAACCAGGACAACAAATGGTTGTGGCCACCGGTGACTAATAGTAGTGAAGTCAGGAGCCTTGTAGTGTGGGAGAACTTGAGCAGGTTGAAGACCATCCAGGCTGCTGCATTCTGGATGAGTTGCAGAGGTCTGATGGTACATACAGGCACAGCAGACTTGTAGTAGTCAAGGTGAGAGATGACAAGAGTTTACACCAGAACCTCCTGGGTGAGGATCAGTTAGATCCTCCTGATATTGTGGAGAGATAACCTGAAGTTTTGTTACAGTGACAGCAGTGAAAGACAGCTGGTCATCCAGTGTCACAAGTTCTCTGCAATCCAAGCCAGAGACTCCACAGAGTTCACAGTGTTGATAGAGAGGTCATGGATGAGAAATTCCTTCCCCCAGATGAAGAACAATTCAGTCTTGCCAAGGCTGAGCTTCAGGTGCTGTGCAGACATCTGCTGAGAGATGTCAGTCAGACATGCAGAGATTTGTTCTGCCACCTGGGTTTCAGACTGGGGAAAAGATAGACCTGTTTATGTGCTCCAAAATATGTTTTATTGATAAATTTGTTTTTGACTTTGTCTTCACACAGGCAAACTATTTTTTAGTTAGTAGAAAGAGAGAAGCAGAAAAACAAAGAAGTTTGGATGTTATTCCACTCTTCTGTTAAACCTCTGCTCTGTTCTCTTCTGCTCTCTGTGATCACCCTCACTGTGTTTGATCATAGCTGAATGCACAGTATAGGTGTTCACATTTACATATTTTCTTGTTTCTGTTGATAGTAGAGTATGAAATGTTATTGCATCTCAAAAATACTACTGTGCTATCCAGCACTCATTACCAAGCTGCTGAGCTGCAGATAAAACCATCATTTTATGATCACGACATGTACATATAAGGAGCCACAAGCTGACAGAAGCAGTGCTGTCTTACAACGTTGTTCAGTAAAAGTGTTAATGTTACTGTCAACCAAACCAAACTTTAAATATCAGACGTTTTAATCAGTGCAGGAGAACCCACATGCAGATGCAGACAAAGAGGGTGAGGATTTAAATGAAGGTTTATTGCAGGGAATGAGGATGGTGAGGAGATGAGGAGGAGTGTTGGAGGCAGAGGCCTAAGGGATGCTGGCAGATGATTGGCAGGAGTGGGATAGCAGAGGTGAGTGTGGCTGGTGGAGTGAGACTCAGGGGTAGGCAAGAGAGGGCTGGCAGGCAGGGAACCCGGAGAGCAATGATACTACAAGCACTGAAGACACTTGGTAAGTTCTGGTAAGCCCACAACATGAAAAATTATTTCTGAGTACAAGTACAGAGCAGCCAAGAATGAGAGACGACCATGTAGTTAAGACAACACTGTGGTGAAGCCAGAGATACACTGCTGGAGATGAGCATGATGAGAGGCAGGTGGATAGGAGGGGCTGAGCCAGGAGCCAGAAAGAATGACCCACGCCCACACCAACACACACACACAACGAACAGTAGCACAGACACATAGGGGACTTCAGGGAACTCAGGAAGGGGAAAACACAAGAAACACAGAAATAACATTGGGACAGTCATGGCTGTAACAGATGTCAACTTGTAGACTTAGGTTTATACAGAAAAAAGAATCGTATGGGGAAATTGCCACTGGGAAATTTCTAACAAAGGATGAAAAATGTCATATCTAAATGTTTACAGGTGTAATAGTGATTAATCATACAGTTATATATACAGTATGCTCAGTCAAATGTCACAATGTTTATTTTAGGCATATACTGTATATATACAGATGGGTGACAAATTAAAGGAAAAACCTGAACTGAGTCCTTGAACCCCTACAGTGAGAAGGGATCTGGTGGCTCTGTTATGCTGGGGGGGGGCAGAGGGAAGGGTCACTCTGTCATCCTGAAAGAGACCCCTCCAATCAGGATAGAAATGTTTCATCAGAGGATAAAGGTGATCACAACAACCACTTTGGATTGACTCAATGTACTCCATCCATAGAGCACGAGGGCTCACTGAATGGTTTGATGGGGATGACAATGATGTAAATCAGATGCTGTGGCCTTCACAGGCACCACATCTTAACCTATGGGAGATTTTGGAGTGACGTGTTAGACAGCGCTCCTCCACCACCATCATCAAAACACCAAATGAGGGAATATCTTTTAGAAGAATGGTGTTCATCCCTCCAGGAGAGTTCACACACTTGGAGAATCAATGACAAGGAGACCTGAAGCTGTTCTGGAGGCATGTGGTGGTCAAAACTCACTTATGTTGTTTTTTTTAATATATATGTGTGTGTGTGTGAGTGTGTGTGTGTGTGTGTATATACACACACATATATTCACTGAATTATTAGTGACAAACACAAAACACAAGTAGTTTGATGTGTGAGAGATAATACAAGCTGCTCCTCAGGCAGCAGGTAGTGAGGCTGATAAGCAGGACTGTGGCTACACAGATGAATCCTTGAATTGTCTTAAGAGGAAGCTGACAGTTATTGTGAGCCTGTTCATGACTGATAGCACACGACTGAGCGCTGAAAGCTCTGTACAGAAAAAGGCCTAACAGGCTGCCTGTTGCTGCCAAATACTATGTTCCTGCAAACTGACAGCTCCCCCAGAACAGAGGGACCCTGAATGCACCGCAGTACAAAAGAATCTCCCAGCAGAGCTCACTTGTCTCATTTTCACTACCAATAGTCTGCGATCTTTCACATGATTTTATATGTTTAATTATTTTTAGTAATTTGGCTGACATTTTTGGCGGCACTACTCTGTCTCTGGTGCCAAAATGTGTTGTCTCTAAATGTGTTTCTCCTGGCAGTGGGATAGCCTTGGCTTCATGCCAAGTAAGGTGAAAACATAATACTTACCATACATAATACTCTTCGCATTGTTTTTTTAAAACGTGGGGTTAACACATCCCATTGGAACTGAGGCTTGATTTAGCCTTTTAGGATTTAAGGCTGTACCTTATTAGTTAGTTGCTGATATCAGGAAAGAGAATGTGCACATAACATCTTGTTAAAAATAAAGATTGACCATGAAAAGAGATCATGAAAAATGAATTGTAACTAATTTTACTGTAATTTTGACTTAAAAGTCCAATAACAATAATGTTCCTTATCATTACAGCCCTCTACTTAGGAGTATACTGAGTTTTCATTTGAATTTTTGTTGAAAGTCATGCATACAAATGGAATTTGAATTCGATTGAATTATATTATTTTGATATTAGTGTAACATAGCATCAACAGCATGTAATGTTGCATTACTTGTTGTATGTATGTATGCAATACTTGTTGAGTAAAGTGACTCAGTTGCCAATTTAATAGTTGTCTGTGTTAGCTCCACACCACAGCATCACCAGTGCCTGTTTACCTGAAATGTACTTTGGCATGATGATGCATCATATTTGCACTGCTGTGCCATTTGTGTCACAATCTGCTTTTTCAATTTAATTACCTGATAAACAAGAAATTAGACCTTACTCTCATGAAAGTCATTGTACTATGAAGATTTTATCCTTCTACATTTTTGCATTGTATATTGTGTTAATAAGCACCATGCTATCTGTGTGCACTAACACTGCCTGAGGCGTCATTCTGAAAGTAAAGTGCTACAGTCCCGTTGGTGTGTAGTGGTGACTCCTCAGGTGGGCTGGTAGTAGCCAGCGCATAACAAATGGGGAGTTGTGACTTGGAGAGCCCCCACTTTGAGCACAGCACCAGCAGTCACAGCAAAGAGCAGATTACATCAGACTGGATACAGATTGTATTGTTACTGTGAAGAAATGTCATCAGTGCAGCTGCATACAGTATACACAGCAAAACTAGAGTTTAATTTTTAAATACCTCATTGATTATATCCATTTTAATTTGCTACCAGCCTTCTTCTTCCTTGCCTGTCAATGAGCTAACTGTGAACAAGCAAAATGACACTTGTGGCAGGATGTGAAGTCTCCCACATGCTTGTGCAACTTGTACAGGGACATAAAAATTATAAAAAAATGTTCCAGAGTGTTACTTGTGTTCAAAACCTCTATATTAATGACTATGTTGAAATAATGACTTATCTAATCAGAGAATGAGTAAAGAAAATGACGAATCTGATCAGATGCCAATATTTATTGCATTACAGTTTTGATAGTCAAACTAGCTTTAGCCTGGAGTCTGACCTGCAGTGCAGCACACATTTTCTCACATTTGCAACACCTACTGATTGGACTGCTTGTCTTTACCTTTCGAACTGAACAAAAGTATGGCTGAATTATTGTCATCTAGCTGAATCAGACAGAAGATGTTCTGAAAGAAAGCCTATGTATTGTAATGTAATGTAAAAGTATTAATACCAAGTCCTGACCCCGCAGGGCAAATATATTTTAGATTTTTTGGGTGTTTTTGAGCTGTGTGATACATTGGCACCTTATAAAGTGGACTTACATAGAAATACATCAACGTTAGTCCATTTATACATCCAGCAGGCACACAGTCAAGTTTGTGTCCACCTGGTGAATGTAATTTTAATATGCAATCACCTCTTAGCTCTGGTTTGGTCTCCACCGAAATACGTCTCTCTTCAGCTCCACTATGTTCAGGAGCTAGTGTCTAACAGTATCTGTTTGCTGTTTGTAGTATACAGAGGCTTTTTTTTTTTTTTTTTTTTTTTACTGAGAACAGCTGCCTGCTGCTGCTGGAAATTAAGTTGATGAGATCAGTGAGACTGAACAAAAACAATAAAGTTGTAGGCTGTAAAAGCAAAACAGTAGGCAGAAAGATGTGACAGCACAACATAAAGCTGAGGGGGAACTGCAGGGTCGGTGATCATTTTCCCTGGGTTTGTCACTGCAAGCCACATACATATTTAACATTATACGCCCAGGATCCATTGTTACTAAAGAAAATACAAAAAAAGGAAAGCTTTAAGGAAAATGAGATCCAATTCACACGTTATGACAAGCTCTACAACAACAACAAAGGGACACAAAGACCCAAAGAGCTTTCCAGTATTTTTATTTTTTACACTGTACAGTAGCATCAGATGACACATGAGAGAGATATCAGAGATAATGAAGGGCAGGAAAACGAAGAGGAAAGAAGACATTGTTGTCTTGAGATGTATTCACTGTGTTGACATTTGTAATACAGACGGTACCTCAGCTCACCTTCAGCCATCAGCACCAAAACAAAGACCTTTGATCAGTCATTTTTTATTTTCGGATCTATCAAAACCTGAGTCTTGTCAGATGTTAATGGTTTCAAAGTATCTCATGACAGAAGCAGCAGCAGGCGGCTGTGAGAGTCTGCCTGCTCAGAGGATCTATATCTTTAAGCGCTGCAGCACATGGAAGTGTGAGCGGCTGTGTTGGTGAATACTGATGAATTTCTGTTGCTTTCTGTCCAGATTTGTTGTTAATTAATGTTTAACTCTGCTGGCATGAATAAGAGGCTTGCTAATAACTCTGTGAAATATTTCAACACAGATCAAATAAATCTTAAATCTTCAAAGTACACAGAGTACAGTGTGCGTTTTCATCTATCTCCAACTCTTTTTATCAGCATTCAAATGACAGAGAGGAGCAGGCAAACAGCACTTTGTTGTGGATTTCAGACTAACCAATTGGTCATTTTGGATTCTAAAGCAGCAATTATTTTTGTCTTGTCCATACAGTCACAGTGCTGGTGCAGTGTTTGTTTAACAAGCTGCTGAGAGTTAGTGTTATAAGAGGCTGTGTTAATAGTAGTGATGGTGGATCATGTTATTCCGACAATTAAATGCTGTGTGTGACATGACAGCCAGACACTGACATTCAGATGCATATTAAATGCCTCCCTAGGGGAGGTTGGCAAATGACAAATGATTCTGAAGTGTCATCTCACACAAACTGCGCAATGTGGTTTAGGATGAGCTAATGCCACTTTGTGACCTGCCTCACTAAACTTTAGTTTAGTTGTAGTTACAGCAGTGCAAGGCTGTTTTATCACTATCTAAATAATGACACACCGACCCACCATGTACCCCATTTATAGTTTGGCAAATCACGTGCCATCTGTGGTAGATGGGATAGCTGATGTCAAGCAAGGCAAAAGGCCCTATTTTGATTGTGCGAGTGCAGCAACAGAACAGTGTGGTAGGTCTTGGGTGCACAGCCTGTGTGGGCATGTCCAAGTACCCTTTTGTGCAGCAACACAAAGTACAAGGGTGAAAAGGAAACTGGATTAGATACACTCTCAGCCGATCACATCACTTATCTCGTTGCTCTGAAACTGCAAAGCCAATCGAAGTGAGCATGACAGCAGCTCAACAAATGCAAGTTTTTCCACAAAGTTTCATATTGTTGTCTAGATGGTGCAGAGCAGCACGACATGAACACCCAGCATGACAAATCTGCAGCCAAAGCCAGATGGCTCCGTTTTTATTTGATTTATACAAAGATGATAGAAATAGATATTAAATAATGCAGATGAAGCTGCTGCATCAGTACAACGCTGTTTCTTTTTCTAGTTTTAATTATCTAATGTGTATCTAATGTCACAGATGGTCATAAAATATGAAAATTCATGTGGCACAACACCATTTGCACCTTTATGCATTTTAAGATTAAAACATGAAATGCGACATTTGCAAAAAGAAGCAAGAAAAGACAGGTTTGATGAGCCACCTTAATCTGATGTAACGAGTTACTGCAAACCAGTGTGACGTGTGTGGAGCTGTGTGTGGTTATTCTGTAGCATTCTGGTGTTGTTTATGTGTGCTGTAATGAAGGTTAACAGTGTTCATTTATAGATCAATGCAGACTGAATTACTCACCCTCCTGCTTGAAAGACATTAAGCTGAAACACGGTTTGATGCAATTTAAATTCATCTACTGGTTGGAACATGCTGGATTTTTATTCACATTTTTAAAGCATTATCCCATCATCGCTGTACATTTGCTGAGAAGCAAGAAACAGACGCGCCAGAAACAGGCGTGGTTCTGAGATGTCTCTTAGCACTATGGCTGAGACCCAGATGGCACTCCCCCCATCTGAGCAATGTGTGTTTAACTGATCAGTGCACTGAACAGCTCAACTCTCTGGCTTAATCTGTAAGAGTGAGGGAGTTGAGTGCTTGAGAGCCAATGAAAACGAAGAAACACTGCTCATAGTCCAACTAACATCACTTTTTTAGACTGTTTCTAAACGACTTGTATCTAAACTACTTAAGTGCATGTTATACTCTGCTAACAGCAGCAGGTGCATTCCTATAGTGTTCTGCACTGAGGGCTCCCCCCTACCCAGTGCCCCAGTGTTATGCTGAAGTCTTATGTAGACTCAGCACGCAATATAAAATCAATATCCATGGACACAAGCCAAGGCAAACAACTAAGCTACATATGCTTTGCACACACATTATCAAGGCTAACATCTCGGTCAATAAGGCCAATCACGCAGCTGCACAACCATTCAACAATTATGTCCTGCAACACAGAGTCCACACAGCACACTCACCTCTCTCGCTAACCCGACACACACACACCAACACACTCAAACCCGACCCATGCATGTGCGTGTCACTGTACGAATTTTCACCTTATGCACAGCAGATTTATTAAATTCAGTCATAACAAACATAGGCTACAGATCTTACTTTAAATAGGAATCATGAAGAAAGGCAAAATGAAGTGAATCTAAAGATTGCAAGTAATGAACTTTGCTTTCTCTTTGACATATGTTCCCAACTTGACGTGTACTGAGTCCATATTTTTGTAACCATGATGTTGAAGCAGAAAAGGTTGTCGGTTGCAGGTAGCTTGGTTTTCTAAGCTATACAACACTTGGATTGCAGATCATTTTCAACAGCGCCACACATGGAAGAAGGCCTTCACAAAGAACTGGATATTTGATTGCAAAGTAAGAGGAAACGCCATACAAATATCTTTCTATACATTTGTGAATAAATATTTTTTATTTAGCAAAAAATAATACTGGACATAGGAAGATTCTGAAATATAGTTGTAGTGAAAATTACAAGTAACAAATAATGTTTTAAAAACTTTCGCTAAGACACTGTTTTTTGCTGTTGAGGGTTTCAGTGTGTCTCAAGTGTCAATCAAGGGGTCTTGGACCCCCCCCGGTACGTCCCATATTTCACACCCTGTCTGTGCTAAGAGCATTTGTCATCTGTGATCCATGATTTGTCCACCACAGACATGTATATGTGTCTAAACAGAATGTCAAATCACATCCAGATTTCATCCTGATATGAGACATTTAAAATAAGTGCCATTGGCTCCAGGTTGACCACATTATCTTTTGGTCATTGTGGGGTGTTGTGGAAAGTGAAAAATCAAAAATTCAGTCTCTCTCCAAGCAGTGAGCAGCTCTGTGTCAAACCAGAAAAAGTGGACAGGTAGGTACAGTACAAATATGTACAAATACAATATCTGCAAATAATGTCCATTATAGAAGGACATTCTATAATCTAGTGTCAAAATCTAGTTTTAACTCCAGTATTATTTTAGTTGATATTACTGCCACGCAGCACTGGATATTGGGTGCCTTAGTCAGTGAGGATGTTTCTTCTCTGGGGCTCCATTTTGTGGTTTATTGCAATTACACAGGTGTATATTAACATACAAATTGCCTGCCACCTTGAACATGCACTAGATTGTAATTGAGAGTGAACACTCATCAAATCCAGATGTATAAAATCCCATTTACACCAGCCATTAACATGAAATCTTTCCCTGTACATCTGGACAACGACATCTGATCACAGCTTTTGCATTCACACCTGCTATGAAGACACCTTTTAGATTTGTTCTGTATGTACGCATTGACCTACATTTTTTTCCTCCAGATAAAGATCATGTGTTGATACTTACCTTTACTAAATCAGGAAACAAACTGTTGCCAGATAGCTTCATAAAATGATCACCTGTAAGATGATTAGAAACAGGGAATCTGCTACCTCGACTGTGGTTATCCAGCACTCCATCCAAAGACAGGTGGATGAATGGATGTAAAAGTTTTGAGAAGAGGTGGTATAACTATCTTTATTTTGGTAATGAAAAGAGAAATAGGATTTTAATGTGAAGTGAAACAAACTGAATATCAGCCTGGATGTGAGATGAATGCAAATACCTACTTCATAGGCAGCGTATGTTAACCTAATGTTTCCGTTGTGATCAGCTTTGCGACTCAGTGGGAGTGACAGATGATTGGGAATTATAATCAAACTGAGCAATTCTGTGGGAGGGGCTTTGTGGGTGAACTGGAGCACACTGTTGAGGTAGAGGGACCTAGAAGTTGTATTTGTTCAAATTTCAGAGTCCACTCTCAGTGTTAATGACTGTAGAAGTGTCTTTTTTCATGACTATAGTGATTGTTGCCTTGTTGTGTCTTCTTTTAAGTTACTGACACTGATTTAGGCAGTTCTTCAAACAAAATAATGCAAGAAAACACCCTTTAGATGTGCAAAGCGTCATACTCACACCTTCCACTCCCAACCAGCCACTCCAGTCTTCTCCAGGACAATGGTGGGTGTTTATGGTGCCATAACAATGCCCTACTTCTTTATGAAGGGTGGTAGTCATTCGTATGGCCACAAGAAGTTGCTTCTCAGGAAGACATAAATAAGGGTTATATCAGGAGTTTGAGCTGCACCTCTGAACCAGCCATGAGCAGTCTTTGGATGCTAAAAGGTACCCCAGCATTTAAACTGAAAGTCTATCCCATCAAAAACTAACTTGTGCATGCAGCATTCAAGTCATTGGAATTCAATAGGCATACTCCCGACTCCAATCTGTCTGTTATAATCCTTACAATCCTTTGATCATGAACTGTATCTTGAAGCCGAAATTGAATAGTTTTCATCTTATGGTGTTCAGTGCTTCAGATGAAAATGAGAGCCATTTATTCACAATCACACATTTCTGAATCAGAGTGGTTGCTGTGTACAGCCAGTTAATTAGTTTTATCTTCTTGTTTTGTTGTTCACTGTATCTGGAGATATTTAGCACTGGCTGTCAAACACTGAACAGCTACAGTTGGAGGCACAAGTTATTAAAGGTCAATCATAGGTGCATCATACAGTATGCTTTGTCTCTATATCACAACTATAGATAGAATGAGATGCAATCGGTTTGATCTCATTCAGTGTTTAAATGACAAACATCAGTGCTAGCAGATTATACCACGTAGATCATAAACACTGATTACATAACCAACATTTGATGTATTGTCAAACTGTTCTCTGCATCTCTCTCTAACATCACTCTATGACTGTAAATGGACTGTGTAAGTACAATGTTTTTATTCTAAAGACTACACTGATGGGCCCTCTTAACAGAAGAACTCACACAAGCATGAAATACACACTCATGCAACATAGTTATCGTCATTCATAATAGTTGTTAATCAGGACATCCAGTATTTAGAGCAAATGGCTAGTGAAAAAGAAGGTGTGCTGAGTAAATAGGTACAGCTGTTGTCTCAATGTTTCAGATACGGATTTAATAAACTTTTCTTCTTCTGCTCCGTAAATAATTTCCTGCTTGTAGCAACAGGTTGAGAACATTAATTAGGCTCTTGCTCAAAACTGTTTCTGCTTTTCCAGTCAACTAAAGGTGATTACAGATACAAACTGAATCTTTGGGTCTCAGTGATAAATTTAGTGACTTGCAAAAGTTGAAAACTGAATCCATCAGAGACATGATTGTTTGATTTGAAATAATTTATTCTATTATAGTGTTGGGAAATTTCAAGAATAAATTGGAGTTTCAATAGCATGATTGGTATTTATTTAAGTCTGCAGTTGTAATATCCATAAGGATGTAGTTATTGTGGGCTGTGTACTTCTCTTATAACTTTATAATTCTTGATTTGAGGTATGTCATTAATAGTATTTAAAAGTAAACACATTCTGTTACCAAGCCTTTATGTTAACATGGCAAAATATCTATTGATATTCTCTACTTTTTGTTGCTGTACCATAACATTTAGCATTACAGTAACATTGATAAGGTTGAAAAGTACATAAACTTAATGAGCAGCTTTATGTTCCAACCCATTTGATTATAATGAGCCCACAATCCACTGATGATAAGGCTCTACATACTCAGTCATACCATATTCATAACAAAATTCATTCATTTTAAGTAGAATAGCAGTTCATGCAGTTCAGTTTTGATTGAAGTTTGACGTGAGATTTATGTTACACTGACTGTGTTGCTGCTCTTAATGTGGTGGGTGTCAATGGTAGTGGACCTGATGGACTTACAGGTCATGCAGGGATCAACGTGAAGGTAGCGTGAAAAAAGAGAGTTTGAAAGTAACCAGAGAGCCTGAGGTTGAATTAACAGCAGCGACTAGAGGTTGTTAATGGGGCGTTAGACATTTACCCGCATCACTGAAACAGACTTACACACTGGAGGCATCGCAGGAAGTCTTCATCGTGAACTGAACCATGAAAAAACATTCTGACTTTGCCCACCGTGACCCAGGACTCAAAAGTAACTCAACTGGAATAACCTGTGAAAGTCAAGAAATTTGACTTTAGAAGAAATGTCCTCTGGTGTGAGGACTCTACAAGAGTGGTTCCCTTTAGAAACAAAAGCACAATGGTTTTTTTACTCCAACTGAAGTCCATCAAACAAAAAGGATCTCACAACAGCCACCCTTTTATTATGAGATAACAGGCCACAGCGACTTAGATGCAAAAAACTGTATATTAAACACACGTGGATACACATCACCCAGGAAATCATATACATAGTTGTGCACTAGTATAGTTGAAATGAGAGAAACTGTTAGATCACAGCTGAGTATGTAGATTTATGCCTAAACACAGACATAGTCATCAGCAGGAGCTTAGTTTGTTCTTCCTTTCAACAACACTCTAGTTCATGACCCATAACTGGTTGATTCGTGGTACACAGTAGCCTCACAAATGAAAAATGTCTTTTAGCTATAATATAAGAGCACATAAAAGGCATCTTTTTTAATGTTCATCACCAATTTTTTATAGCAAACTTTAACCCCCCATATGGTAACTAATGGCTTCCCATCTTTTGTCTTTCAGAGCCCATTTTTTTCTGTCACCGATGTCTTGTCTCTAGTTGTCTTTACTTTGAGGTTTTACAGGTTATTTTGTCACATGAGCGATTCCTTTGGCGGATATGAATCATGCCCATATGTCCAGTACATGATGTGCCCGTACGGTCAGCTGTGAACTGAATAAGGAGAGGACTGGCAGGATACTGGCTCTGTTTCTCTGGGAGCGTGACGTCCCCGGTGGCAGGAGGTTTGGCTTCTGGCTCGACGGCAGCCTGGCCCGGGCTCTGAGGGGATGTGACCCACTGAGCGTGGCAGAGCCGCGGGCCCGGACAATCTGCTGCTCCTCAGGATACTGCTGGGCAGGGCTGTGGAGCAACGCCTCAAATGTCACAGCATCAGGGGAATATCATGCCAAGAAAAAAAAACAAACAAAGCAGTACATTAATGTTAAATTGACTCCAAGTGGGTAAAAATCATCTCAAATGCCACACCCTCTGTTAATTTAACGTTTTTTATTAAAGCTGTATCAGTTTTTTGAGTGGGAAATTTGTAGCAGCTGAATCATAAAAATATTGATACTTTTGGTCAGGTTCAGTGTTTTAAACTCACTGGATCCACATGATGTAGAAAAACAGACATAAGTGGATTTAGAAAATGACATCACCTTAAGGTTTCTAAAACAACTGGGGTTGCCAGTTGCAGAAGCAAAATGTACAAAATATGCAAACATAGGGCAAAATGTACATAATCTTGCCAGTGGTGAGCATAAACTGCAAGGCAGGTAGAAAATTTTCACTGTAAACAGCTGCCTGAAAACCAAGTTGATGAGTTTTTTGGCCTTGAAACCAAAGCTGAGCTGAAAAAGGCTTAAAGACTCTGTAGCACAGAGAGGAACTGCACAGTTGGTGATGATTCTCTTTGGGTTCATCCATAGGAACAACACCTTTTGTGTTACATGCAGTCGTTGGATATAGTGTTTATATGAAAGTATTAATTAAGTGTAACTGTAAATTTTGTGGTTGTTGGTGAAATTTGTTGAATCCATCAGAGACTTTGATTTCAAAAATTTTTTTCTAGTATAGTATAGTATAGTACAGTATAGTATTGGTAATATAGTAACTGTAATGGAGTACACTACAGCCTGCCGCTGTGTTTTAGGAGATAGTTCTGCTCAGATTAGATGAGTGACTATGACTGTGGCCTTGATATAGCCTCAATATATTTAGGTGGCCCAAGATGAGACTAAGCATGCGCTCACATTGAGCTTTCATTGAGTGGCCAGGTGAGATTAATACTATTTCAACATTTGGTGGCAGCTTACTAAGAAGTTAGCACATCCTACCACAGAAGAAGTTGCTAGTGGAATGACCTGTTCCCGAAACTACAAATTCATTTTTGCGGCTTCACTATATGGCGGATTTTATATGAAAACATATATCACGGATTTTATATGCAATCATATATTGCGGATGTTTCACTGTACATGACGTATACTGTACGGTACATTTTACACATTTTATATTAGATAATCATAATATATCTAATATAACTGGGTAAGTAAGTAAAACGAGTGCATTACTATATATATTACAGTAAATATCAAATTATTTTTGTTAAAATATGTATTATTACAATGTGCGTTTAAAACTGTATTACGTATTATTAAGTAAAACTCCTCAATAATATACGAAACGTATATATTTGTGCGTAGTATATAAACAGTGTTTACATACATAATTTCAACGAATCTTACCAAATATCTAAGGATATAAAGGCTTTATACTGTATAACTGTGTGGGACATGTTTATAAGGGCTTAAATATATAAAAATAACCATATAAACATATGAGTTCTACTTCACGGATCTTCACCTTTCGTGAGGGCTGCCAGCGCCGCCGGGTGCAGGCGTAGGCGAATGCGATAAACGGACAATAACAGACACAAATGTCAGCACACCGAATGTGTTGTAGCGACGCCACACTGCCGTTTGTTGTGATGACATCACATGATCGCGATCGCTTCAAACATTCATTCATTCAGTCACCGGCCGGTAAACAGCTGCGGCCACAGAGCAGATAAAATCATATCATGCGCGACGCGTTGACGCACGTTTTTTGCGTCGACTTAACTTAATTACGTAGAACCGCCCCAGCCCTAATTTCAATTGAATTTTTTGTTTTGAACATGAAATACCAAAAACAAAGCCAAGGACCTTACCTTAACTGCACCCTCTAGCTATTGGACTTTCTCTGCTTTTGTCAGAACTCTTGACAAAGGTGTCTCTCTCACATTAAGAAGATATTTTTTTAAGTCAGCCTTTTGAACCTCTCAAAATAGTGAACCACAACTTTAGTGGGTTGCTCATTCCACAACACTGAAAGCACATAATCTTAGAATGATTCTGACCTGGCAGAGGTGGGGACTTTTCAAGGGCAAACTGATCTTCATTTGTGTGGGAACAAATCATTGAAGTCCAACAAGGCTTGGCCAGGCATCAAAGGCTGAATTTACACTGCAGGATGTTACGATCTACTCCAAATTACTGCTCATGCTCATTTTTGAAGGGTTGTTGATATTTTTTACTCCGAACCTCTGAGTGTTGAGCAGAGATAAACTACAAATGTCCCAGAATAAATTGGTGAGTTGTTAGATGACTGTCATTTTAGGCAATTAAACTCGCTGGGTGTCTGCATCCTTCGAACAAAATGCTTGTCATTGAAGAGCCTGTGAAACCTCCCCTCGACAGACTGCATACCACAATTATAGTAACTTTAGTGAACTAATATTCCACTTTGACAGTGATTGGTGAGGTATGTGGAGGTGACGTAGTTCAGATTTGAACATCTGTCACACCATAAATATCTCTGAGGAGAGACTATCTGAAAGTGTGCCGTCTTAGCCCCATTTTAATGTCCTCCTCCCACCCCACCTTTGAGGCTGGTTATTTGGAATAGTACAACAATTCCATACAACAAGAATTCAATACAACAATTTTTTCTTGAAATCAGACAAAGCCTTTACAGTCTAAAGGCTTGCTGTGCAACTTAAGCTCCTATTGTATTCATAAAATTTAAACAGTGATAGATTTAGAGGTATTTGGATCCTTTATCCATCCATCCATCCATTTTCATCCGCTTGGTCCGGGACCGGGTCGCGGAGGCAGCAGTCTGAGCAGAGATGCCCAGACTTCCCTCACCCCAGACACTTCCTCCAGCTCTTCCAGGGGGATCCGAGGCGTTCCCAGGCCAGCCGAGAGACATAGTCTCTCCAGCGTGTCCTGGGTCTTCCATCGGGGCCTTCTCCCGGTGGGACACGCCTGGAACACCTCCCTAGGGGAGGCGTCCAGGGGGCATCCGAAATAGATGCCCAAGCCACCTCAGCTGACTCCTCTCGATGCGAAGGAGCAGCGGCTCTCACTCCGAGCTCCTCCCCGAGTGACTGAGCTTCACACCCTATCTCTAAGGGAGCGCCCAGCCACCCTGCGGAGGAAACTCATTTCGGCCGCTTGTATCCGCGATCTTGTCCTTCGGTCGGTCATTACCCAAAGTTCATGACCATAGGTGAGGGTGGGAACGTAGATTGACCGGTAAATCGAGAGCTTCACCTTTCGACTCAGCTCCTTCTTCACCACGACGGTCCGGTACACCGACCGCATAACTGCGGACGCTGCACCAATCCGCCTGTCAATCTCACGCTCCATCTTTCCCTCACTCGTGAACAAGACCCCTGAGATACTTGAACTCCTCCACTTGAGGCAGGACCTCTCCACTCACCTGGAGAGGGCACACCACCCTTTTCCGGTCGAGAACCATGGCCTCGGATTTGGAGGTGCTGATTCTCATCCCAGCCGCTTCACACTCGGCTGCAAACCGCTCCAGCACATGCTGAAGGTCCTGGCTTGAAGAAGCCTAACAGGACAACATCATCTGCAAAAAGCAGAGATGAAATCCTGTGGTTCCCAAACCGGACTCCCTCCGGCCCCTGGCTACGCCTAGAAATCCTGTCCATAAAGATTATGAACAGGACCGGTGACAAAGGGCAGCCCTGCCGGAGTCCAACATGTACTGGAAACAGGTCTGACTTACTGCCGGCAATGCGAACCAAGCTCCTGCTCCGGTCGTACAGAGACCGAACAGCCCTTAGCAAAGGCCCCCGGACCCCATACTCGCGGAGCACTCCCCACAGAATACCACGAGGGACACGGTCGAATGCCTTCTCCAGATCCACAAAGCACATGTGGACTGGTTGGGCAAACTCCCATAAACCCTCAAGCACCCTGTGGAGGGTATAGAGCTGGTCCACTGTTCCACGACCAGGACGAAAACCGCATTGTTCCTCCTGAATCCTGAGGGATCGACTATAGGGCCGAATTCTCCTCTCCAGTACCCTGGCGTAGACCTTCCCGGGGAGGCTGAGAAGTGTGATCCCTCTGTAGTTGGAACACACTCTCCGGTCCCCCTTTTTTAAAAGAGGGACCACCACCCCAGTTTGCCACTCCAGAGGTACTGTCCCCAACCTCCATGCAATGTTGCAGAGGCGTGTCAGCCAAGACAGCCCCACAACATCCAGAGACTTGAGGTACTCAGGGCGGATCTCATCCACCCCCGGCGCCTTGCCACCAAGGAGCTTACGAACTACCTCAGTGACTTCGGCTCGGGTGATGGACGAGTCCACCTCAGAGTCCCCAGCCTCTGCTTCCTCACTGGAAGGCAAGTCGGTGGGATTGAGGAGATCCTCGGAAGTATTTCTTCCACCGTCCGACAATGTCCTCAGTTGAGGTCAACAGCTCCCCACCCGCACTGTAAACAGTGTTGGCAGAGTACTGCTTCCCCCTTCTGAGGCGCCGGACGGTTTGCCAGAATCTCTTCGAGGCCGACCACCGATAGTCCTCCTCCATGGCCTCACCGAACTCCTCCCAGACCCGAGTTTTTGCCTCCAGGACCGTCCGGGCTGCGGCTTGCTTGCAGCCTGCCGGTACCTGTCAACTGCGTCAGGAGTCCCACAGGCCAACATGGTCCGATAGGACTCCTTCTTCAGCCTGACGGCATCCCTTACTTCCGGTGTCCACCACCGGGTTCGGGGATTGCCACCACGACAGGCACCAGAGACCTTGCGTCCACAACTTGAACCGAACTGCCGCGTCGACAATGGAGGCAGAGAACATGGTCCACTCGGACTCAATGTCCCCAGCCTCCCTCGGAATCTGTGAGAAGCTCTTCCGGAGGTGGGAGTTGAAGACCTCCCTGACAGAGGGCTCGGCCAGACGTTCCCAACAGACCCTCACAATACGTTTGGGTCTGCCAGGTCTGTCCAACTTCCTACTCTGCCAGCGGAGCCAACTCACCACCAGGTGGTGATCGGTTGACACAGCTCAGCCCCTCTCTTTACCCGAGTGTCCAAGACGTACGGCCGGAGATCAGATGAAACGACAACAAAGTCGATCATCGACCTCCGCCTAGGGTGTCCTGTGTGCCACGTGCACTGATGGACACCCTTATGCTTGAACATGGTGTTCGCGTTATGGACAAACTGTGACTAGCACAGAAGTCCAATAACAGAACACCGCTCGGGTTCAGGATCGGGGAGGCCGTTCCTCCCGATCACGCCCCTCCAGGTATCACTGTCGCTACCCACATGAGCGTTGAAGTCCCCCAGTAGAACAATGGAGTCCCCAGCCGGAGCACTATCAAGTACCCCTCCCAGGGACTCCAAGAAGGCCGGGTACTCTGTACTGCTGTTCGGCCCGTAGGCACAAACAACAGCAAGAGACCTATCCCCAACCCGAAGGCGCAGGGAAGCGACCTCTCGCTCACACTGGGTGAATCTCCAACACGTGGCGGCTGAGCTGGGGAGCTATAAGCAAGCCCACACCAGCTCGCCACCGCTCACCCTGGGCAACTCCAGAGTAGTGGAGGGTCCAGCCCCTCTCAAGGAGCTGGGTTCCAGAGCCCAAGCTATGCGTGTGGAGGTGAGCCCTGGACTATCTCTAGCCGGTACCTCTCAGCAACCCCTCCGCACGAGCTCAGGCTCCTTCCCCCCAGCGAGGTGACATTCCATGTCCCTATTGCCAGAGTTTTGGTCCAGGGATTGGGTCGTGAGGCCCCCTGCCACGACTGCTACCCAAACCACATTGCACCATTGCACGGCCCCTCATGGACCTTCCTGCGGGTGGTGAGCCCTACTGGAAGGCGGGCCCATGTCGCCATTTCGGGCTGAGCCCGGCTGGGTCCCGTGGGCAAAGACCCGGCCACCAGGCGCTCGCCTGCGAGCCCCAACCCCAGGCCTGGCTCCAGGGTGGGGCCCTGGTAACGCCAATCCGAGGCGACGTAACGGTCCTTGATATTCTTCTTTTCATGATGGGCTTGTGAACCGCTCTTAGTCTGGCCCGTCATCTAGGACCTGTTTGCCATGGGAGACCCTACCAGGGGTGTAATGCCCCGACAACATAGCTCCTAGGGTCATTCGGGCACACAAACCCCTCCACCACAGTAAGGTGGCGGTTCAAGGAGGGGTGGATCCTTTATGTAAGTGAAAAATACCAAGATTACAGCATAAAAAAATGCTTTTTAAGTAAAAGTACACAAGTGTGACATTGGGGCCCATGCTGGAGGTGATATAAAAAGAAATGTCCTTTTATTTTGTTAGTATCCACTGATTTAAGGGATTCAACAGTGTTTCTTAATTTTCTTAATTTTGCTTCTCTTAGGTAAGAGAATGTGTGCTTGCTGAGGGCACTCTTACCAAGGTTGAGAGCATTTTTTTCAAGATAAGAAAAAAAAAGCCAGCCCACTGTGTTTTTCAAAGCAAAAAAAAAAAAAAAAAAATTATTTGAGGAAAATAAAAATGCATGAATATAATATCATTACACTTCGATTATTTTATGTTTCAGAGTAATTATAATGATTGGATTATTGATTTTGTTGGATAAAGAAATACTTTGAGTCCATTGATTCTGTGATGTCTCGTCAGATTTGTTAGTCATGTCTGTCTCGTATTATGTTTCCTGTTCTGGCCTTGTCTTTTACTTTGAAAATCCCTAACCTTCCTCTCGTTTCAGGTCCCTTGACTTCCTCCCATTGTGTGTTTCCCGCCTGTGTGATTGTCTGCCCCGCCCTGATTGTTTCCACCTGTTGCCCTCTTTCCTCATGTGTGTATATATAGTCTGCGTCTCTCCTGTCTCGTTGCCAGATCGTCTTTTGACTCAAGGAGAAAGCTAGATCTTGCCATTCCTAGACCAAGAACAATTGTGACTCTCAAGTCTGTTTTTGAAGAACGCTTTATTAAAACCTTTGAAAAAACCATATCAGCTGTATTCTGTTCTGCATGTGGGTTCTCCTGCCTTGCCTGGTTCTGAAGAACATAACAGATTCCAATAAGGACCATAAAAACTCCTGGATGTAAATTCTGTGTGTTTAGCATTTGAATGCCATACCTGCCACTCTTAGATGCTTTGGCCATCCAGGACTTACACAGAGAACAGGTTTTTAGAGATTATGCAGGTCACTTTGATAAGACAGTTAAATGGCTGCTGAGCTATTTCAGATTGCCAAGAGTGCTGCTTTTAGATTTGTCCAATACTCTGGATTTATGTGAAACATAACCCAGTCATATCCCATGTCTCCACAACTGCAAGTCTGTGCCAGAGTATTTGCAGTCCTCTTAATTGTTTAGGGGGAATTACATATGCTAATAAATTAAGTGAAAATATAAAAGAGATTTAAGAGAAAAGTTGCAGCATGAGGCTCATTATTCTATTGGTAATACTGATGCATCAAAACTAAGTAGTGCTCCACAATTTATGTTCTTCTGAACTGCAGTGAAGTAGAAGTATGAGTCACCATTAAATGGGTCTACTACAACACATGATTGAGATTTTTGTGTTTGTGTGAGAGTTTTGGGTGAACTAACCAAAGTCCTAACTAACTTGTTCTAACTAATTCCTAATTCCAATTTATTGCCAAGAATCAAGTGTCTGTGAGGTAAGTTTGCAGAGTAAGAAACGGCCAGTACATAGTTTTGATGAAGACGTGACCCTGGCCTTGTAAATGTAGCCAACACAGTCCAAACTCCATACTTTTTGCTGCTTGAGCTGAGTAGAAGCCATCAGCTGTGTCTTATCTGATGGGAAAATCCAACGTGAGATGGACGATCTAAACAGCAGGGGGACACATGGGGTTGAACCAGCTTTATTTGATTTAATGTGCAGCCCTATAAACCTCTGGCAAGACTAATTTGTTGCAATTAGGAACTGGTTTTCCCATTAAAGGGTTGTAAATAATGAGCAATCTATTATCCTCTCCGTGCCCTTTAGTCCTGTTGCCACTTTAATGAGTTGTGTGATACTTTGAGCCATATCTTCAGTCCTTCTGTGCCCCTCTCTCTGCCTCTCTGTCCTTTTAGTTTGATGTGGGGTTTTACAAGGCTCTCCTGGGAGTCTCAGCTGACGACTGTATGCTTTTATGGTGTATGAGCTGGGTCAGCCAGCAAGGTTGGAGCTGTTGAATTCTTACAAGTGTTTTAGCAGCTAATGAAGGATTGGAGGTGGAAGCCCACCTGTAGTAAAATAGAAAGACCTGTGTAATATAATGCAGTACAATTGTCCTGCAATAAATACTGTCATATATACAGTGTTTAGTTTTGGTGAGACTAGCAGCTCTATTTCTGTGAACCCAGGTTGTGATGCAGAATGAATGTACTGTCATTTATGATATATGAATTCAGGATTTTACTGTTTTACAGACTTACAGATATAGTTTCATCTCTAGTCTTTATATTTACAAATAATCATTACACAGCTGGTAAGAATCACTCATTCATAATTATTCTGCAAATTATTAATTTGCATTGATAATCTAAATTAAACTTCTAGAATTCACAAGCTGGAAGCAGCAAGTATTTGGCATCTTTGTTTGTAAAATAAAATTAAGATTTCATTATATTAACAGATGTTACAGTCTGACCCACTGATTCACATACAGAGAACCACACTTTAAACACCTAATCTAATCCAATAAAATACAGCAGATGATGTTTCAGTTGTCATGGAGATGACTCAGTTGTCGTCACATGATAATATTATCTAAACTCTGTCACAATGGCAAAGGGTCAAAGGCCATTGACCAGGGATCAGTGGACAAGAAACAATATGTACATCTATGTGACTGTATGATGTGTGCTATATGGACATGCAGCTGAAAGCACTGGAAAAAGCTAGTGTGACCATCAGTCAGCCTGTGACTCTGCTGAGCTCAGTGGAAGGAACCATGGCTGCTGAATGTCATGAGAAGGAGGAGATGGTCTCATCAATTTCACCCTTAAATGACAGCTGACAGCAGCAGAGAAAGGTTTTTCACTTGTAAAGTTTGACACCAACAATATGATTGCTCCTGTCAGCATCTGGTTGGTTAAACTGAAAGAGGAAAAGCCCATAGTCAGCTGATCGAGTTGAAATGGGTAGTGGGGAGAGCAACAGAAAGAGAGAGAAAAAGAAAAAGAGTGTGATTGAATGAGGAAAATTTATTATTTAACTTCTACTTAGCCTTATGTCAAAGTTTCTTCTCAAACCACAGGACTTCACTGACTCCAGGCCAGGGTTATTCCTGAAACATAACCTGTTTTCATAATGCAATAGACATATGAGGGATATTGTATTGTAAAATCGCACATTTTGCTGTAAAACAAATGAAATAACATTTAACATTTAATTGATATGTTCTTTTGCTACTTTTCAGATTTGTAAAATAACTACATTTCCTCATGATGTCTACATTGGTAGTGTTTAGAGCTATATGACTGAGTACCCACAATAAATATACAACCATGTGTCCCATCATTAAGCTAGATATTAAGAGCACAAAATCATGACTTGCATGCACCAACATTAGAATGGCCAAATGGCCAAGAGACATTTTTAGATTTTTCTCAGTGTGTACACTAAGCTCATGTTTTCACTGTGTAATGCCCCAGTAGAGGGACCTCGGATATCTGAAAAAAATTTCTACCTGGGATTATTTTGATTGACTTCATATTAATCAAAGTATAATCTGAAGTGGTCTGATTACACACCTCTGAATCATCACCCACATCCATGATTCATTCGCTAAACAGGCAAACATTTAAGAGATCATTGTAGCTGTACAGGTTAAACAAAGTCAAGTGAATAGATAGAGCAAATAGAAGCTTCTCCTGATTACTGAGGAATACTAAATTAGAGCCTTTTGCTCTAAAGTTATAGAAGCTATAAGGAACCATCCTCTAGGAAAGCTAGTTTCTTGCTGATTGTTGGAAAATGTTGATCACTGAACATGTATCAACCTTAAACTTAGTTGGATTTCATCAATTAGTCCATAAGCACCGTGTAATGTGTTTGCTCTCCTCGATCTTAGAGGTCTGAATATCGGTTTCTTATCAAGACACCTCTCAGCAGTTGTACGAGAGCTGGAACAACATAAACAATATTTACCCCAGTTTGCCTGTTTTTCCAGCCAGCACGGCATGGTTAAAATAGACTCAATTTGCCGTTGCCTGGAATTGAGAGGCGCTCTTGACAGAAAGTATTGCTGGTTGAAGTGTGCTGGTTTATAGCATGTGGGCAAACAACCTTTGCATTGGCAGGTGTTGAGAGATGCTGCTGGTCTGCTGTAGGAGTGGTGCATGATATAAGAGTGCCTTCTCTACCGTGCACCCAGAGGACCTCTCTGTATTAGCGAAGCAGCATTCCTGAATATAAATGTTATCCCGCTATTATAACATTTTAACACCTGATGTCCAGCACAGAAACAGCTAAGTACTGGCTATTAGCATCAGGCTCCCTGGATGACACTTAGGAAATTAAGGTGTACTAAGCTGTCCAAATAGATAGGAATCAAGATAAATATTCTGCATGAGATGGTTCTTTTTTCTCTACAACGTTTCTGAAATTAAACTTAAGTGTAGGTTTATTATTTATTTACTATTATATAATGCTTTCTACAAAATAAATGCAGTTGTATGTGCTGTTGAAATGTGTGATGTAAAGGAAATGCAAACAGCCTGTGAGATTAAGACTTATTTTGTGTGCAAGGGGAAATTTTGTGCTTGAAGTTTCACCAAGAGTCACCATATTCAGCAGGGTTTTAATATTGTGAATATAAGTACCTTTTTTACAATTAACCTTCTAAAATACCAATTACAAATGCCCCCCTCCCTCGACAATCATTTCAATTATCTGTGACTATTCAAAGCTTTGACTGGGGACAAAAATGATCTGCCTTTGTATTGATACAAAAGTGGCTTTAAAATTCACAGTAATCACCTCAAATCAATTACAGCCACAGCCCACTAAAAACTATTTGCTCATATGTCGGTCTATATTTGGGTTTTTTGGGATAATGCTTATATAAAAATGTGGCTGGGGGAACAGGC
Source organism: Scortum barcoo (assembly GCA_023238725.1). NCBI lineage: Eukaryota > Metazoa > Chordata > Actinopteri > Centrarchiformes > Terapontidae > Scortum > Scortum barcoo. Next base: position 1,271,767 of record CM041538.1, on the reverse strand, counting down.
CATTGCTGAGGAGGGGGCATTCTCCTTTGGGCTTTGCACAGGCACCTCACCAATATCACTGATGCTCAATAGATGGATACTCATGATGTTCTGGACTTGGTTTTGCCAACACTGAGCAGTAGATTGTTCTTAATTTTAGGTTGTTGATTTCCTCCCGATACAAAGTCGCACCATTGTTTGTAATATGTCAATGATAGTAGTGTCATCTGCATCTGCGATGTTGTTTTTGGTCTCAACTTATTTCAACATTCTGATTTTTTTTAAGAAATATAACATTCCAGACTTTGTATAGGACGATAAAGGATGATAAAGCCATCAATGTGTGTGGTCTTTCTACAGTCCAATCTTTATCAACACAGACACAGGTATTTCATGTCTTAGATTAAACTACAGAACTAAAAGTAGACAGAAATCATATCATCCTAGAAAATAGTTGTAAAAAGGGTTAATTCTATATGTTCTATATAGGAATACTAGCAGCTATTATTTAGACGCTTCCTTAAAGATTGAAGGAGATGATTAATATCATTAAAGGTGGTAGAAAGCACCAGAGTACCAGAAGGTCATGCATTGCTACGCTTATTTCTGGTATTATTTCTCAGTTTCTGTGAAATTGTAAAAACAGTATGTAATTGGCCTTCTACCTGCCACCTGCTAACATGATAATCAGTAATTGTGGTCAGTAATTATCTTTTCTTAGTAACCATTTACTCAAAATGTTAGTAGAGACCAGAAAAAACAGTCACGGTGTTTTCACACTTGGTCTCTTTTAAAAGAACCAAACTCAGTCCTCTTTAAGTGGACCAAAAAGTGGACCAAAAGAAAATGAACTCAAACTCAGTTCTTTTTGTGTTCACATTGTGAGTTTATTTCAAAGAGGACCGAGGTTCTCTTTCTGGTCCAGTTCAGCTTTGATGGGGCCTCAAGTCCTCTTATCTGTTCCACACTAGGTCCTCTGGAGCTCTCAGACCCCCACTGCACTGCATTCTGGGTAGTTTTCACTTGGAACAAAATGTCTGCTGTTATGCTTGCCCTCCTGTGTTTTCTGGTTAAATTAGCGCACATACATAGGGAAAATAGAGTTATTCAGATTACATATAAACACAAAAAGCGATTTAAGTTTTCCTGGCTGCAGTCATGTGACCAATCTACGGCAAGCGAAGAAGGTTACAATACAGTGCAAAAAGGCGAAGTGAACCCGGTGCGCTTTGTGTTCACAATGCTGACCGTACTGAGACCACCTCGGGGTCTGAGTACAGTTGGAGTGTTCACATATAGACAAAAAATGCTGAGTCATCGATCTGAGTTCGTTTAGAGGGCTGAAAGGGACCAAGTGTGAAAACACCCTGAGTTGAAGAGTGAATCTGTTGAGTTTAAAGCCTTGTTAAAAGACTAACTATGACTCTTGTGAGTCTTTCATGAAAGGCGCTGGTCATTATACTGCAAATGCTGCAGTTTTTATCTTTGGCTCATAGTCTCAGTCATCACTGTGTTCCCTAATTCATCCATTGATAGTAACTTTAGTTACTAATTGCTTAGATAGTGATATTTATTCAGTTAAAAAACCTTCAAGATAATATCTTTAAACTGATGACAACAACATGCAATACTCTACTGTCATATCACATTAAACTTCAGCATTCTGGTCTTTGAACAGCCAGCAGACTTTTACTATGAAATATCTGTGCAAAGATCAGTTTTCCTGAGAAACCCGGGGAAGCAGTGTAGTGAGTATGGCACAATTCTGTTGGACTGATGGAATTAGTGTTGTGGAAATGTAAAATGCAAGCCATTACTGGAAAGGTAATTCTATCCTTCAACCATGTTTTATCTAGCTCTTGTTAACAACTTTACTTGTTCTTGCTAAAAAATGCCTCAGCTGTTATCATAATCATATAATCAAAATCATAAGAATGAGCATGAGTAAAAAGCGAAAATACAATGGGAAGTTTTGGACAGACAAGAGTCTTAATGCCCAAAGCCTCTGCTCCCTGACAGTAAATGTTTTTTTTTTTCTAAAACTGGGAAATGACATGTGACATGGGGTGAGTAGCAGCAGGAGATAGATAATTGTGTTCTGAGTGAGACAGAGACATCTGTGTGCAGACAGAAACAATGAAACACAGCACTGCTTTGGGTTGCTCATAATGCGTCCAGATAAAGAGAGAATATGGCAGCTTTTATCCCAGGAGGAGTGGGGCACGTCGCTGCGAAGAGTGACTTAGCACTTCCATGACAGCACCTAGGGACAGCATCCATGACACGCACCTAGGGACAGCATCCTCAACATGCATGCTAGACACCTCAACATGATGCTGGATCATTCAACAGGCCAACACACACAAGCATACAAGCACTAATGAAGTCCAGGACATGTCATGCACACACAGACACAGCATTACACGTATCAATATATACAGAAAATAGGAATACTGAAAGTGAGGACTGACACTGAAGCCCATATAAAGTAACTTTTGAATACAAAATGTGACATGTAAAAACAGAAACCTATTTGTGATTAGTTAAGTATGTCAGATGGAAGGCTGAGCAGTGTCACATTACAACAATAAGATATTTTGTACTGGTGCTGGAGATCGATGAGGGCAGCAGGAACACATCCTTCATCAGGTGCTGCTGGGAGAGTGTACTGAGCAGCTCATGGCAGAGGACATTAATTTGACAGGTGTCGGCCTCCTGGCCATGCTGCCCTGTCTTCATACCCGTCTGCTCTCAGCCAGCTGCCTTGTTAGACACATTGCCGATGACAGATCACAGGAGGTGACATCAACAACACCAGGACAATGACCCTGTCTGGGTTCTCTCTTTTATTATCTCTGCCTCAACCGCCTTACTTCAGTTCTGCCTAGAGGAAGGGGAGGTTTAGGTCTGAATTCAATTAGTTAGTTTGTAACCTCTTCCTTATCAACAGGTGTCCTTTCACTGCTTATACTCACTTATTAGTACAATCCAGTACAATCCACATAATAGCAAACTAGTAATCATGTTATATGTTGCTGCATATAAAAAAAAATGCAATGAACAAAATTTTTAATTTGTCATTTCCCTGTGACTCTACCTCTCATTTATTATCCAACAATTACACTGGAAGCTGTTTATAGGCTGTTCTGTCAATAAGTGAGATGAATGATATTTAAACTGAACTACCTGCTCCATCAATGCACACATGTTCAAACTGTGCCTCATGTAAATGATTAAATCACAGAACACACAAAAACACACACACACACACACACACACACACACACACACACAAAGTCAATGCTGACAAGGCACATTGTCTAAGGCAACAAGTTTTTTTCATGTGAAGCTGGAAACACGAGCGATGCCAACATAAAGCAGAAGTGTGTCACACACAGATAGAGAAATGCAGATTTCATGTGACAAAGACCAGCCGCTCATAGTTCATCTCTTGTTGCCCCAACCACCTCAGGTAGAGCCTGTTCAACCTCAACAAAAGTCTTACTTATCAGTCCCACACTAACATGCATGAATAATGACAGCTATGGTTTGTTATATTGTTATATATGCTATGATTTTATATGTGATGTATGACCATCATAACATTATGAAACTGCGGTCAGCATCAGTGCAAAAATATCATTAGATCTCCCTTTGCTGGTGAATAAACACAGCTTTTATTATGATGGGGCAGCTAGTGCAGTATATGTAGGTGACTTGTGCCTACCTGCAACATCAGCTTTTGCAAATGTGTGGGCTGTTATCACCTCATTATTGTGGCACCCTGGGATGGCACATCCATGAACTACGTGGGTGTTATGAAGCACTAGAAAACATCATCAGCACAGATCATCATGCATGATGTGCAGGGGAGACTACTGATTGCCACTGATGAACACATTCGGATTCCTGTGGATATAAGGACTGCTTTTGACCGTGTGAGAATGAATTAAAGAAAGAATTGTATGGAATCCCGCTGTGTCAGTCATGTGGCAGGTTACAGACTTAGATTGCGAGCATTAGCAGTGGAACACATCGCTGGGCTGCTGCTTCCTCCTTAGCCATCAAGACTCTCATCAGGCTTAAGGCCATCTGAGCCTGTGGTTTCCATCATCCGTCAAATGTGCTGACATCTCGATTTTCTAAATATTAATACTCACAACTGACACACACGGTGCACAAAGATGCCTAATAAATGATTGTCTAATGCTGAGGCATACATTAGAAAAAATCCAGCCAGGACCAGTTAGAGCTGGTTACTTTGTAATCTAGTTGGACTTAAATGGGCTTTGCTGGTATTTGCTGGACTTACAATGTCTCACATTGTGTAAGGTAGCAAATTAGATAACTACCACCAGCATAAGCTTAACCGGCTAAAAGAAAGGATTGGTGGTCAAGCTGGTATTATATACATAGTCTGATGAGGGTCACTGGTCACAAAACCCATGTTTTGGAAGTTTTTTATGCAGGTACAACATCTAGATCACATTAGTTGAATGTACGCTGTCTTGAGCTTCATCACAACCATTGCCACTGTGCAGCACTATTTCAGGAAGTAGTGTGTTATATATGAAACAAAGAGAGACTGCAGGGGTAAAGGTGGTGGATGGACTTCATGCAAGAGACCAGTAGGGCTCGAATATTGGACTATGTGGATATTTGTTTGTTGGGTGGATATTTGGTTTTGGCATTCACCTCCATGCCATCAATTTCCAATATCAGGGACTGTAATAACCTTGGTTTCACTGAAACATGGCTAAATCCTGGAATACAGGGCAGTACCATTCAACCAGGGGAGAAGACTGTGCTCCTGACCATGGGTCGAACTACTGGGCATGGTGGACTGGGTGGCGATGCAATCCTGTTTCGGCTTCCTCTTCCTCTTCTTCACCATTTCCCCACCTGCTATGTTAGAGAAGAAGATACTGGATACACCAGGCCAGCGCTGATGGACTCAGGAAGAACTTCTACTCTCAAACCACTAGGAGTTTGAGTGAGGACACTGTTTAAGAATTGGCCAAAGTCTATTTTTACTAACATTATTATTCAGGTTACTACTATAAATAGTAGCCCTTTACACTTAAACTGCATTTTTATTGCATGATTAAAGGAGCTAATGGTCACATATTTCACTATGAGTATACTCAACATGATTGTATGTGACAAATGAAACTTGCACTTGAACCTGAACTTGTAAAGGTAAAAAGTTATAGTGATGTGCCATTAATTGTCACTGAAGCTTTGAAAAATTTAGTACAGCTTGTGAGAGCAGAGTTTGTGTCCCCTCTCAGACCTGCAATTATTGTTTAATATTCAGGCAAAACCATAATAATCAAAATCTTTCCATGTCTGGAAAAGCCAGAGAATGGTAATCATTTAAGTCAGTGTCACATGCTGTAAAATAGTCATGCAGTGTACAGGGAAGTTGTCATGCTTCAGTAGCAGTGTCACCATCCAACCACTGCTTTGATTTTCTAAACCTGTTGTTGATAATATAAAACTGGCAACTATCATTTTCAGGGGATTTCTCAGTGGATTAGAGGTTTAACTTTATGCTTTATCGCAACATAGGTGTTCTTGATATAGTGTTGCAGCTTAACCACCACCATGTCATAGATAGCAGTATAAAGTATACAAATTAATATCCTATACTGTACAACTAAAAGGAAAACAGCCAGAAAATTTAGAGGTGACTCATTATCCAAGTCAACATCTGCTGCTGGGATAACTGGAATTTGGAACCGGTCTGCTGTAGTTGATGTGTGTTGCTTCAGGTACTGTGAAACAATGAAAATAGAATCCAGAAATCCAAAAGGGCTCATTGGGGGCGTTGATCCAAGACTTTGGTGGCTTATCAGAAGCAAAATAAATAAATAAATAGGATCCATAATACTATAAGATGGGATTTTGCAACTTAATGACTATCAATTATCCTGAAGGCAATCATTTTGCAGTTGTTGCCAACAGTAGCTTGTTTCCTATAGTACTCTACCACTTCCCTATCTTTGACTGGCCAGTACAAGGGAGGTTGCTGCATGCAATGAATTACATTGTGTTGTGCTAAAATGTAAAATGTTTTGGCATTGTTTTTACCAGAACACTGTCTTGGCACTGTGTAAATGCAGGGGCCTCACTGAAATGAAGGAGTGTGCATTTCTAACATCTGTCTGAACATGGCCTTAAAGACTAAGGTGGGAAGAGTTTTCCAGTTTCTATTCCTGGAATGTTTCACAGACTAGCTTTACCCAGCAAGTGAGTAAAGCTAGCATACATTGTTACACTTAGCAGTAAAAACATTTGTTTTTAAATGTCACCTTCTATATTACCTTAGTATTTGTCTTCAGTCCAGAGTGTCCATGTGCATGTAAAAACAACTATCGATCACTCAGTAAAAGCAGCACGGTGACATCATATATATATTTGCATATGTCCAGAGCAGCTCCTGATCATATAGCCTACAACCTAGAGAAGAACTGACATCTGTGGGAAGCAGGTGTGATTGGACAGATTGTCATGTCTCCCTGGATTGAACAGCAGCACACAGATCATTGTGTGTGGCTGTCAGGGAGCCACCAGGAAGCCTGTAGACAGACCTTTAATTATACGCTGATGAACAGAGGCTGTATTTGTAATTAGAGAAAGAAAATGTTAATGCATTCTATGGAGGATAATGGCTCTCTGTGCATCACACTGCCCAGCCATAAATCTGTGAGTCTGTGACTTCACGTCATCTTATAAAGCAACACAACCACACAGATTATTGTTGGAAAGTCCGCACTGCATAATGCCTTCTTACCATTAACTAAATAGTCACCCTCACAAGCAGTGATCTACTCTCACAAGGCCATTGGTCTTTATATCATCCTGCCAGTTTCAACTTCACTCAGTGGAACCTCTGGTAGAACAGTTAACAGTTATCATTATAAAATATAAAATCTGTTGATTTAAAAGTTATTATGTCTGTCTATTATTTCAGTTTACCACAGTATGTGCAGCTGCGTCCATCTCATCCATCCTTGTCAACATTTTTGTGGCCTTTCTTCTGTTGCTATTTTCAGAGATGCAACTATTTTAACTGTCCCGACACAGAAAGATGAGATCAAATTGATGCTGAATGCTGATTGGCTGATGCTTGCTCTTACTGTTGGTGAATGACTAAATCCTCTCAGAGACTGACAGGACATTATGGTGGAAGATTTCAGTTGAATAAGACTTATAGAAACCTGTGACCAAGTTGTCATGGTGCTACAGAAATAGTATTGACTGGATATAACTCCAGTTTTATGGGTGCAGTCCCTTGAGTGCTGGAGATGCTGATGTTGGGTGGGCCTCTGACTGAGCCTGTACCAACATTAAACCTCCAAGTTCAGCTGGTAGTTAGAGAGCACATATCCCTCCTGTTTTGTGAAAAAGTTAACTATGTGATGTGGGGACAGTGTCACCAAATCTGTGTGAAAATAAACAGATAGATGAAAAATAGATGTATTTTAATGCATTTCCAAAGCTGATGTGTTGAGACCATTAAAGACCATTAATTCAATTAACCCCTTTAATGGACTGTTACTTAGTTAAATTAAAATGCTTGAATCAGACTCTCTGAAAAATTGCAATTGACATTTACTTTCTGAGCCTGTGGAGAGTGCCATGGAAGTCTGAACATTGTCTGTATCAGCATTTTCAGAACAGATATTGATTTGTAAAGGAAATGCAGTACATCAGTGTACTGCTATTTTTAACAAGGCCCAAAATGCTTTTGTCATATTAATGTGACTTTCTTGCACATACATGCTGTATCTAAATAGTGCCTGTGTGCTTTAGTATTCATATAAGTAAATGTTCATACAGGATAATTAAACACTGCCATGTCACAATGACAACACAGCAGAGCTAACTGAAAGTGTAAGAAAATGTTACGGTTCCAGGCAGATCTAAGCTAGACCCCAAAATGCAGACCAGAGCAGACACCAGAGGGATTGAAGTTTGAACACAGTTTAATAGTAGTCTGTGAAGGCAGGAATCAGAAAGTCAAGGTATATTTTTCTCTGAGCCAAGACTCCGCTTGCCACCACGGGGAGTTCGGTTAGCTGTGGGCGTCACGGCTTGGCGTGTGGCTGACGGAGCAGGGGCAGAGCAGGCAGACTGGCGGAGTGTGGCGTGAGGCCGGCGCAGAGTAGTCAGAGTAGAGGGCCAAGCTGCACTGGAGTGCTGCAGACAGGACTGCAGAGGGGGAGGTGAGGCTAGGAGGAAGACAAGGTTAACCAGGCAGGCAGATTTCGGCAAAACCAGGAGTCTGGAGCACAAAAACAGAACAGATTAAAAACAGGCAGAAGCTCAGGGAAAAAAACTACGAAGAGCCACAAAGTACCAAGTTGGGTAACTGAACGATCTGGCGAAGAGTGGATGAATGAGCCGGGCTTAAATACTGCTGGACGAGTTGATTGCAGAATGACTCTCAGGTGATGCTTTTGAACCAGGTGTGGTGATGAATGCCACTGGAGTAACCTCGTCCTCCTAGGCAGCCAACAGACAATGACAGACAACACAGACAGAGGGGGACAAACACAAGACAGACAGAGATCCTAACAGTACCCCCCCCCCCAACGGTCACCTCCAGGTGACCCTTTGGGTTTGTCAGGGTGGTCCTGGTGGAAGCGTCTGACCATCTTGTGGTCCAGGATCTGCCGTCGGGGTAATCCATGATCGCTCCTCAGGACCATAACCCTCCCGAGTCCACCAGATACTGCAGCCCCCTGCCCCGCCGTCTAACGTCCAGGAGGCGACGCACAGTGAATGCTGGGTGGTCATCAATGATCCGGGTGGGTGGGGGGGTTCAGGAGGAGGACTCAGGGCACTTGTGGCAACTGGATTTATCTGGGATACATGGAAGGTTGGATGGATCCTCATAGAAGAGGGCAGCTTGAGGCGGACAGCGGAGGGGTTAATAATTTCTTGAATTGTGAATGGGCCCAGGTAGCGAGGGGACAGTCAGCGGGACTCGCATTTCAAGGGAATATTTCTAGAAGATAACCAAACTGACTGACCTTGGGAGTACTGAGGGGCTGGAGACCGGTGCTTGTCCACCGATCGCTGATTCCTCTGAGTGGTGGCCTCCAAGGCGGCCTGGGTCCTTTGCCACACTGCCTTACACCGTTGGAGATGATGTTGGATGGATGGAACTGCCAACTCTTGTTCTTGGCGAGGAAACAGCGGCGGTTGGTAACCCAGCGAAGCTTCAAAGGGGGAAAGGCCGGTGGCGGAGCTAACCAGGGAAGTTATGAGAGAGTTCAATCCAGGGTAAGTATGTGCACCAGGTACTCTGGTGCAGTGACACAACGTAGAGCTGACTCTAGGTCCTGGTTAGTCCTCTCCGTCGAGTCCTTTCCGTTCGATTGACGATGAAACCCTGAGGTGAGACTTACTGACGCCCCCAGTCCCTTACAGAATGATCTCCACACCTGTGAGACGAATTGCGGGCCCCGGTCCGACACAATGTCCCGTGGAATGCCATGAAGGATGTACGACGTGGTTGGTGAGAAGGTCAGCTGTCTCACGGGCTGTGGGGAGCTTAGCGAGGGCAACGAAGTGAGCTGCCTTAGAAAATCGGTCGACTATGGTCAAGATGACTGTTTTCCCATTGGACTGGGGCAAACCAGTGACAAAATCCAGGGCGATGTGGGACCAGGGCCGCCCAGGAACAGAAAGGGGCTGAAGGAGGCCGGACGGAGGTTGATGGGAGCTCTTTTCCCTCTGGCGCAGATGGTGCAGGCCTGAAGCCTGAACAAAGCCCTTTATATCGGCCTCCATGTTCCTTCCACCAAGAAATGACGCTTAATGAGACTGATCGTGCGGTTGATGCCCAGGTGACAGGAAAGCTTGGACGAGTGAGCCCATTGGAGCACTTGTGACCGGACAGCATCAGGGACAAACAAGCGGCCTGGAGGTCCCTGTCCTGGGTCTGGCTGCTGCTGTTGGAGCCTGCAGGATGGACGGCGTTCTCTATGTCCCAGGTGATAGCAGTGATGACCCTTGGAGGTAGGAAGGATGTTTTCGTCCTCCTGCACCTTCTCTTCCACGCTGAACTGTCTGGAGAGAGCGTCTGGCTTGATGTTGCGGGATCCGGGGCAGTAGGTGAGTGTGAAGTTGAAGCGATTGAAGAGCGCCCACCTGGCCTGACGCGAGTTCAGCCGCTTCATGCAGTCTGGATATAAGCCAGGTTCTTGTGATCAGTCCAGACAACGAAGGGCTGTGTTGATCCCTCCAACCAGTGGCGCCACTCCTCCAGCGCCATCTTGACCGCCAGCAACTCCCGATTGCCGACATCATAGTTGACCTCTGCAGGAGAGAGGCGGCGGGAGAAGAAGGCACAGGGATGTAGCCGACTGTCAGACCCCCGTCTCTGGGATAAGACCGCTCCTACACCGATATCCGAAGCGTCCACCTCCAACACGAATTGCAGAGCTGGGTCTGGCTGAACTAGGACTGGGGCCATGGTGAATAGTGTCCTTAGCCGGTTGAATGCTTTCTCAGCCTCCTCAGTCCAGACAAAGGGACGAGCCGGGGAGGTGAGGGCTGTCAGGGGCGCCGCCTCCTGGCTTTAGTTACAGATGAAGCGTCTATAGAAATTGGCGAACCCCAGGAAGCGCTGCAGAAGCTTACGGTTGGTTGGAATGGGCCACTCTGTCACTGCTCTCACCTTCTCCGGGTCTGCTTGCACGCAGCCCTTCTTTATGACGAAGCCAAGGAAGTTGACCTGGGAGGCGTGGAATTCGCATTTCTCTCTCTCCTTCTTGACGAAGAGACGATTCTCCAATAACCTCTGTAGCACTTGGCGGACATGGAGCTGATGATCAGATAAGTCTTTAGAATAGATCACAATATCGTCCAGATAAACAAAGACAAAAGGGTTTAGGAAATCACGGAGGACATCATTAATGAGGGCCTGGAACACTGCGGGGGCATTAGTTAGCCCAAATGGCATCACCATGTACTCAAAGTGACCCAGAGGGGTGTTGAAGGCCGTCTTCCACTCGTCTCCCTCCCAGATCCGCACCAGGTGGTAAGCGTTGCGGAGGTCCAGTTTGGTAAATATGGTGGCGCCTTGAAGGGGAGTGAAAGCAGAATCTATTAGAGGTAGGGGATATTTGTTTTTACAGTGATGTTATATAGGCCTCGGAAGTCAATAAATGGCTGAAGAAGGATGAATCTTTCTTCTTAACAAAAAAAAAACCTGCCCCCACTGGAGATTTTTAGGGGCGAATGATGCCAGCGGCCAGGGAATCAGGTGGCTGGAGGGAAGAGGAGCATCAGGAAGTAGCTCGATAGCGCAATCGTAGGGACAATGAGGTGGCAAAGAAAGCGCCTTATCCTTACTAAACACCTCTTGCAAATCGTGGTAGGTGGAGGGAACTCCAGACAGATCCACTGCTGGCTCAATAGGGAGGCTATGTGGCGCCGGAGCTTCCCGTGTGGGTGCTAAAGCGGACTGTAGACAATGTTCATGGCAATAGAGACTCCAGCTTAAAACCTTGCCTACAGCCCAATCTATGTGAGGATTATGAGTTGCCAGCCAGGGATACCCTATGATGAGGAGTGTATCGGGGGCCGATATGACGAGAAGCTTAATAGTCTCGACATGATTACCAGACAGGACAAGGGTAACAGGAAGGAAGTGTGCGGTGAGTAACCTGAGCTAGAATCCGGCCATCCACCGCGAGGGCGTTGCGGGGTCTCTCCAGAGGTTCCGAGGGATGATGCCAGCCTGCTCTGCCTGCCCGCTCGTCAATAAAATTCTCCTCCGTCCCTGGAATCAATGAGAGCCTGAAGAGAGAGCTGTTGGAGCTGGAAGCAGATGGTGGCTGGAATCTGGAAACGAGTTAGAGGCCCCCTGGGACTTTGGATCCAGCCCGCCAGAATTCCCATGCTTACTGGCGATAAAAAAAGATTATAACTCTCGTATGGCATTTGAGGGGTTGCTCAAGTTGCTCATAAACTGTATAGATTATAATGAGTGCAACTTGTGAAGTGATAGTGATATGTCTGATGCCCACTGGGGATAAAAATCCATTAATCCAATAAAAAATTGAGTTATTTAAATATTAAATATTAATAACATGATAACAAGGAATCTGTCATTCAAAGCTAGATTTCTTCATTACTTATGACTATTATAGCAGAATATGTACAATAGCAATAGCATTGACTATTCAACTCTGCAAACTGTACAGCAGCTATGCAGTCCATTGGTGGAAACTACAATCTCAACATTACACCTCTTCATCTTTTTAATGGTGAACTGCTGCTGGAAATTATTTGATCATGATAGTCGCTTGCCAAAATATCTGCAGGCTTGTTTGCTCATGTGATGTCAATCCAATTTTATTAGAAATAAATAAAAATTAACATGATTTTACCTTTGCTTTCTAATGTGTATTGTGTTGCTTGTATTGCCATTACATTTGCTTAATGTCAGTTTGTTCGCTACTAATATTACCATCAGTCACATAAAACATATACACTGTCATAGTGTACAGTATATCATTCAACAAAGTGCATTATGAAGTTCAAAATACCCTATCAGCATGGTTGTTATACCTATGGAACACTGACACTCTATCTGAATCCACACACATATATCTGCTATGTAGTAGAAAACCTTTGCATATGCAGGAAAAAAAATAAAACTCGTCCTAGCACATCTCTTACCACAGACAGTGCTGATTTCATGGGATTGACCTGGTGTGATGATATGATGGTCTCTGTGCAGTTTATTTTCTTTGCTCAGTCAGTTCTGGGATTTGAACAAAAAACATGGCACTCACAAATCTACTTCTCACAGTACAGTGTCGAGCAGTGCTGCCTATAAGCATTATAAGAAAAACGTGCTGATTTCAGGGAGCGTAAGTGTTTTGGAGGAGAGTGCATGTGTTCTTGGTATTCAGTCAGAAGTTTCACACGAGCAGCCCGCCCCTAAAGGGGGTGTTAGAGCTCTTTCCTGCAGGAGAAAAGTGATGCATTGTGCCCAGCTGCACAATAACTGACTAAGCCTCAATCTTTCCTCGAGGCTTTTTCTAACCAATTTTTTGAAGTTCAGGGATCAGTTCACTTGCAGTATTATCATATTTCAGCCTGACACATTTAGTTTCTAAATCTATGATTTCAGAAGGTGATTAACAGGCAGCTCACATCACTATTCACAGATGCCAAGTGGCTCTTTGTAACTGAATGAAGGGAAAGGAATTACAGCCAGTTTCCTCTACCAGGTGGCCGCTCACTTTCTGGGGGAACTACAGCGTGTTTGATGTGTCTTTTGACCCTGTGAAATTGTAGGAGTTCATTTTGCTGAAATGATAAATCTTTATGAGAAACATGAGCTGGCAGGCTTTTGAAAATGTGCTCTGTGATGTTAAGTTGAAATGGATACCCTGTCTAAGCAGTCACTGCAGAGATAAAGAGAGATGTTCTTTGTTGCAGAAGGATTATTTCCACTGACTTACTGGTTTATCTTGAACCAACCAGATGCTGTTGTGGTAAAGTTAGTCTTTTTTAAATGGGGCATTGGAAGTGTATTCACAGCGTTCACCTTTTTACAGTGCTAAACTGAACTGTTTCCACTGAGGGAGGAATAATTTGTCAGTTATTGAAGAACGAAATTTTGATTGGTGAAGAAGCCTGGAGGAGCTGAGATGCTCATTTATAATCTTGTATGCCAGATATACTGTATAATCTGGGGCCCGGCTATTAACAGTGTATTAGACCAGGAAGAGAATCTTAGAGTTTCTCTGTAATGAACAAGTAGACAGAATTGGATTGTTTGACTGATGACTGCATTTTTAGGTCCTTGTCAGGTCAATCCAGAAATTATAATAAACTGTATTACAATGTATTACAATGTATTGCCTTTCCCATCATGTCAGTACATTTTATGCAGTTATTACAGGAAGAGAACATCAACAAGAAAAATCATTGATATCTCTGTTAGTCCATTGTTTTCTCATTAAAGTTTATAAATTTATTAATGTGCTCTAGTCCTCTTCTTTCCTTTGGTAATAATTGATACCTTTCACTAATACTATATACCTATTATTAATGAAAATTATTATTAGTTAATCATTAACAACCTATTATTTAAGAGTAATAATCTCATATCTAATCCTTGATTTGAATTAACTGTAAATCTCAATGGTGAATGATCAGTAATGTTGCATAGTTAATAACTAATAATAATCCTGTACTCATTGCTTATTAACACATAATAATCTAAATAGTTATTACCTTTTACAAAATCTGATCTCTTTTTAATAACATATAATCTGTTTATTGATGATACCAATACTAATACTTAGTTAATAGTTAATTACTTGAGTTATATAATCCTCAATAATCAGTTACCATTAATGACAAACACACAAACACAAACTTAAACTAGCTCAACATTATGTCCATCAGAAGGACTATTCACTATCCACTACTATCAGGCAGTAGTTACTTTAAATGGCTGTTAAATTCTTTTAAACTTGGTCATTTATTGCTCCTTGTTGCTTCCTTGCATTGAGCTTTCTCTGACACATAACTACCTTGACTGTGAGTTTGGAGTGCATGTATAGACTGGGTAAGCTGCAAATAAACTTCCCTTCTGGGATCGATAATGTTGTTTGCATCAGAATCAATCACCATTAATAACATAACAGGCAATAGGTAACAACCTTATGAGAAAAGGTGAAAAATGCCTTGTCGCTATATTTACATCATTGGTCCAGTTCATAGAAAGTAAATGTTCACTTGTCTGATTGTAAATATTAACTGACAGGCTGTTGTTAGTGATGACTCAACCATCTGATTCTGGTTGATACATGTATTCACAAATGTTTACGATAATGAAGTCTACTTCCATAGTGATCAAATTGGCCTACAGTTGTCTTAAAGCAGTTTTGGATGTTGATGTTGATCTTTTTTACGCAGCTCCTTATTGAGATTTTATCTTTCATTTGTGGTTAAGACGTGAGGTAAAGAAAATTATTGTTGTTGTGTTCTTATCTTGATCTGAGCCTCTCACATTCCAAGTTAATTATAGCTCATATATTTTGTAGACTTTGGGCATTTCATTGTCAGAAAAATATGTGCACATACTGTGCCCCTTTTGTTCTTGGCTTGTGAGCTCCGTTCTTGTGAGAAAACCCCCATGACTTCAAAGTCAGTGTATTTTTTTTCCTGCAGGATTTGACAGCTTACATGCTGCTCCATTTGTGGAGCATAGGTTGTGACCCCAGGATCCAGGAAAGCCATTAAAACCCACTGTGTAAACAGAAAAATAGACAAGGGGCGTTTGTTAGTTAGTTTTTGCTATTAATGGTTGTATGGGATGGGAAACTTCCATACAGTTGTTAAACCTACCTGTTACCATCAGCCATAAGAATAAGACGCTTTCATGCTCTCCTTGAAGGAGAAAAGCTGTGTTTGTTATGTGGTTAAGCTCAGACTGAAGACAAATTATTTAGGAGCTAGGGACTTTTTTTGTAATATGCCCTTCATCCCTGCTGGATTATTCTGTCATATGATTTTAAATACTTGAGTTTTGTTTAAGAAAGGTGTTTTTTTAGTTTGTGTGGCTGACTGTTTCCTACAAATGATTTGTATGTACTACTGAAGAATTTTGTGTCATATTTGTCTGAAAAAATATAAGTACTGTCTGTATCGTGTTATCGTGATATTTCTTCAGTCCGTGTTATGTATGTATATCCCAGAAATCTTGGATAGATGGTCGGGAGTCAAAAGTCAAAAGGTACAAGCCCGTGGACTTGAAATCCTAACTGCAGCTTCTGGAAAGAAACATCCAGTGGCAAAGCTCAAAGTTCTTGTGTTGATGAAATGGACAATTTGTGGCTCTGGGTCAACTTGAATCTCTTCAGTTACAGCTGGTGCATTGTTTTGCTCCCAGTACTGTAGCACTTTTAAAGCTGACTTCCATCACCACTCATCTCTGTGTCATGTGTCTTGCTATTGGCTTTTGGTGCTGATGACTCTAAAAGCCCAGTTTGACCTATTAGAGACTATCTCTGTTTACATACAAACAAACCAGCCCCACTTCAATGCCAGGTAAAACATAAAGGATGGGGCAGTGCTACCTGTGTTAGTAAAAACCCTCAGCATAGCATAGAGCCCGCCTCTCAGTCTCCAGCTGAAACCCAACACCTGTGACATCATGCACGTCGACACGGCTGCAGACTGGCTGTCCAGCCCTGCACAGAGCTACAGGCTGTTCACTGCTCTTCACTCCCAGGAGAGATCAGCAGCTCTGACCCACAGTACCTAGGAGCTGCGCTCAGATCAATCAGGCTGCTGCAGAGCTCTGAAGTCTCTACCTGTGGCTGACCTCAGCAGCTGCACACCTCCCCCAGGCTCAGTGCTCCGTTGGCTTCAAGGGGAATTGTTTTAAGGGCTTTGTAGAGGAATTGTTCTGTCTTTTGTGAGGAACAACGCTGAAGGCTGCCAGCACAAATTCTTCTCAGGATACTATTCTCCATGGAGCTTGACGTAGGTAAGCACCCATTCAGCAAGTCTGAAGTTTTAAGGCTGAGCGTGGCAACCTGCTCACATGCCTTTTAAGACTTTTATTTTGGCACTGTAATGTCCATTTAATATCAAATGTCTGAAAAAAATAACAATCAAGGGAGAAGACAAGACAAAGTACACTGTAAATACAACTTCCGCAGGAGTAAAACTTCCAGTGTTGTGCAGAAACCTGAAGACTTCAACTCGTTGTCTTTGTTTGATGCTTTGCCAAGCAGCTTCCACTGTAAGACATCAACTAAAGTAGATTTTCATTAATAAAGCCTTGTGGCAATAGTTTTAATAATAATTTTATTTGTAGATTAATTTTACTACACAAAGCTAAAGTGAAACTGAACATATTCACATATATCTAAGATATACATCACATGATTTAATAAGTCACTATACAAGTTCAACAAGTTCATTTTCTAACATCTGAGTGGTAAAAACACTGAGTGTAAAAAACAAAATAGATCAGACTGTGATACTGGAAAACTTCAGGCAGGTTATTATAATCTAACAGAGTCTGCGATATGCACACCCAAAACAACATATGCAGGTCTTGCATCAAAAAACAAACTGAAGGCAAAAATGAGACATCTGCACACTGTGCTGATGTCTTGGAGAAATTTAATTTAAGATCTAAGAGAGATCTTTGTCAGATATCAAAGTATCAAAGATATCAAAGTCATCAAAGTACCAATACAAATTCTGACCAACCTTTTTTCCAAACCTTTTGTTTTACTTTTTAACTATTTTTTATAAAAAGTAAATATGATAGCTAAGAGTTTATCCTGAGAATTTATGTGATGCATGCTGTACACTGTATTATGGATTTAACATGTGCCTTATCTTGCTGTTCTTATTTATCTTGTTTTATTTATCTTGTCTTGTATCTTGTTTTAACTGATTAATCTTCCAGTCTGCAAAATCACTTTGATTTGTCTGACCAACAGTCCAAATACAATACAGCAATGATATAAAATTGAAAGAAATGGAAACCTTCATATTTGAGAAAGCAATATCAGTATTATTTTGCTTGAAAAAAGACTTAAGTGATGAGTGAACTGAGTATCACGCTATTGTCTTTAATTTTATGTTGATAGAATTCCATTAAAAGACTAAAGTTTTAGTTTAATTACAGTCCATTAGAAACCTGATATCCTTTACACTGCCAGTCCCCCTGTTTCTGCCTCTTTTTAGAACCAGTGTTTCATGCTAGATATTCAGGAATACTGAGGTCATGAGTCCCCCATGAAAATGGTCTGTACAATTCTTCCTGTTCTTTTTATTCAGTTAACTTTATATTTTTATAAATATAAAATATAATTTTAACAAATTATATTTTGCAAACTTAAGCTCTCTGTGGCATTTCAAAGTTGAAAAAAAATACTGACATTAACTTTTTAAATACCCACTATGTCTAAGTTTTAATTGTAGCACATAACTACGCCTGGTAGCAAAAAATAAAGAAAAATAGTAGAAACATTAGAAAATCAAACATCTTACAAAACCTGAACGTTTATAAATTGTTTTAAGTGAAAGAAAGAAATTAAATCCAGTTATAGATTCACTGAAGTATAGGTAGTAATATCTTACAATACCAAGTACTTCGTACATAAATTATGCATAGAAAAATGTCATATTTTATAGAATTATTACTACTGATACTGATACTGAGTAAGCAGTATTTTCCCATTATAACAGTTATACGATTTTACAAGGACATATTAGTTCTGACTACATTTTAACTGTAATCAGTTTAGAGCTTGACTCATAAAACAGCCATAAAAGAAAAAAGGAGAGGTAGATCACTGAAGAACAGGTCAGCTTCCAGGAAGAGTGATGGTGAGACAAGTTGTCTAATGTTCAGCAGAGAGCCGACCGATCAACAGTTAATCCTACAGTCCTCTGTGAGCTCAAAGTTGTTAAGAATCCATGTTACTCATGACTGTCTGTCCCACGTTACCACACCTCATTTCACCATTTGTCAGCATCCCCACTTCCCATAGTTTTCCTACAACTGAGTGGAAATCCACCTTTTCCAAACATGAAATGTGACAAAGAAAAAAAGGCATCAGCCTTGTTATTCCATTTTCCTCAATGTCTCCTCCTTCTAAAATTTACTTTCATATACTGTTTCTTTCTTTGTTTCTTTCTTAAATAATTTGTCAAGTATGTGACAAAAAACTACAAACTATCTGTTTGATTTACATTGCTTCCTGTGGAAGCAGGTAAATGGAGGGACTAAAGACTGAATTCGGTAGAAAGAAACTATTGTACTTTGAAGAAGCTGATCCAACAGTCCCTTTTCTTTGCCAGATTAGTAGTGCTGAGGAAACTTTATGTTCTAGTGTTGTGGCACTTTATTGTTGATATTCAGCTAACCTCTAAAATATATAGGCATCATCTAGTATTGACATACCGTCGGTGGAGCTTACATTTCGCTCTCCTACTAGGTTGATGTGGGCTGGTGTTAGCTTTTAGTATAGGTCATCACCTCATCAGAACTTTCTATATCAGATCACAGGTTGCTTTTGACGCCAGCATTGAGACCGTTCCAATAATACTTCATTCGTCCTCATCCTGCTCTGCTGTTCTGCACCACATGCTGGAATGTCAGAAGGACTTTGCTCACAGCAGGTTAATTGCCTCTGAGATTCCTGCGCTAATGGAGCTAATCCTGCCTTTGTGTAGCTTGTGTTCCAGATTTGAGCTTGTTTGCTAGGTTATTTTGTGAGGTTGCATGTATTAATGTATTAATTGAACAGTATTGAGGCTCTGTGTGCTTTCTCATGAATACTTCACAAGGAGGTTGTGTTGTCACAGAGACTCAAAAACACTACTAAAGACAAACATAAGAAAAATGTACCCTTACATACAGACCTTCTTTTGCCCCAGCTGGATGGAGATCAAGCCGGAGTTGCCACTAATATTGGTAATTTGGTTGCCTTGTGAACTCTCTGCTCCTTTCCTCTTTGATGTAGGAATTCAAAGTCCCTTTGCTCTACCACAAGCTTCAGAAGAAGAGTTCAAAATAGATGGAATTTGATAGCATTTTATTTTTTTTCCTCAGTTATTTAGAGTCATCTGTAACTAATGTCTCTGTAGAACTTCATCCCTCATATATCCCATTCTTTGTGGCATGACATTGCAATATTTTTCATTGAATTTGTTTCTATTTTTTTTCTGTCTTGCCCTAACATTTTCAGAAATGATTCAAGTTCTTTAAATGATTTTAGAAATATATGACTTAAGTGATCTCTAGCTGCTCAGAAATAAAAGACGTAAATATTGTGGTTTGAGGTTCCTGTCATTGCATCAGCCTGAAGGAATCCTCTTTTGCTGTGAAGCACTCAGTGATATGTGAGGCCAGTTACAGGCTCCCTGTAGCATCTTCTCAGTCTACTGCTTATCAAAGAGCCTCTCATTTTCAAAGAAGGGATTATTCAGGGTTTGTAACATTTTTTTTGTAGGAGTCATGTACAGTGGATTTATATCCACTGTACATGTACACTCACTCATACAAAAAAAAGTCTACACTCCCCTGTTCAAATGCCAGGTTTTTGTGATGTAAAAAAATGACACCAAGATAAATAATTTCACAACTTTTTCCACCTTTAATGTGACCTATAACCTGTACAACACAATTGAAAAACAAACTGAAATCTTTACAGGGAATCTTTAATTCCAGCACTCAGTCTTTTTGGGTAAGAGTCTGTCAGCATGGCACATCTTGATGTGGCAACATTTGCCCACTCTTCTTTGCAAAACTGCTCCAAATCTGACAGATTGCGAGGGCATCTCCTATGCACAGCCCTCTTCAGATCACCCCACAGATGTTCGATCGGATTCAGGTCTGGACTCTGGCTGGGCCATTCCAAAACCTCAATCTTATTCTGGTGAAGCCATTCTTTAGTTGATTTGGATGTGTGCTTTGGGTCATTGTCGTGTTGAAAGATGAAGTTCCTCTTCATCTTCTTCAGTTTTCTAACAGAAGTCGGAAGGTTTTGTGCCAACACTGACTGGTATTTGGAACTGTTCATAATTCCCTCCACCCTGACTAAGGCCCCAGTTCCAGCTGAAGAAAAACAGCCCCAAAGCATGATGCTGCCACCACCATGCTTCACTGTAGGTTTGGTGTTCTTTTGGTGATGAGCAGTGTTGTTTTTGCGCCAAATATACCTTTTGGAATTATGGCCAAAAAGTTCAACCTTGGTTTCATCGGACCACAACACATTTTCCCACATGCGTTTGGAAGATTTCAAATGTCTTTTTGCAAAATGAAGCCGGGCTTGGATGTTTTTCTTTGAGAGATAAGGCTTCCGTCTTGCCACCCTTCCCCATAGCCCAGACATATGAAGAAGACGGGAGACTTTGTTGTCACATGTATTAAACAGCCAGTACTTGCCAGAAATTCCTTCAATGTTGCTGTCGGCCTCTTGGCAGCCTCCCTGACCAGTTTTCTCCTCGTTTTATCATCAATTTTGGACGGACGTCCTGTTCTTGGTAATGTCACTGTTGTGCCATATTTTCTCCACTTGATGATGACTGTCTTCACTGTGTTCCATGGTATATTTAATTCCTTGGAAATTCTTTTGTACCCTTCTCCTGACTGATATCTTTGAACAATGAGATCCCTCTGATGCTTTGGAAGCTCTCTGCAGAACATGGCTTGTGCTGGAAGATGTGGCTACAAAAATGTGAAGAAAAGCCTACTAGAACAGCTTGAACTTTATTTGGGGTTAATCAGAGGCACTTTAAATGGTGACAGGTGTGTGCTGACTCCCATTTAACATAAGTTTGAAAGTAATTGGTTAAATCCGAACACAGCCATACCCCCAGTTATAAGAGGGTGTGCAACCTCATTATCTCAGTTGTTTATTTTTACTTTACCTCCCTAAAAGATTTCAGTTTGTTTTTCAATTGCGTTGTACAGGTTATGGGTCACATTAAAGGTGGAAAAAGTTGTGAAATTATTTATCTTGGTGTCATTTTTTTACATCACAACAAAACCTGGCATTTGAACAGGGGTGTGTAGACTTTTTATATCCACTGTATGTCGTGCCACAAATTGGATTTCTACACATACATTCTTTCAATCAAACCCCAGGACAGGTCTGCTTGACCATGTGTCTCATTCAGTAGGTCCACCATTTTGGATCCTCCGGTTCTCTGTAATTTGTCAGTCATACAAATTTTCCATGTCAAAGTTGAGCTCTACTCAAAAACATGGGCCAAACCTACTTTGTATCAATGAGCCAATCCTCTGATCACAGCAGTGACCTGAATTTCAGCCTGGCATCTATGTTAAACCACATAACCTCCTGTAAAATGACAAACTGTGTTTTTTTCACTGTCCAGATCAAACTAACAAGATGTAACTTTTCATTGGTACAATAGAGTAATTCTGTTTCATCTGGACAGGCAGGTTAGCTCCCTGCTGTTTCCCGTCTTTGTGTTAAGCTAAGCTAACCAGCTGATCGATATATGTAGGAGAGTGGTACTGATGTCCTCATCTTACTCTCTGTCAGGAAGTGAAAAAGCATACAATGGGGGAAATAAGTATTGGACACGTCAACTTTTTTCTCATTATATTTATTTCCAAAGATGCCATTCATGTGACATTTCTTCCAGACACTGGTATTAACTCAAATAATCCACACATGAAAAGAAATCACAAGATTCAAGTCCATAAATAATGATTATGTGGAATTAAGTGCAAT
The DNA here is from genome assembly GCA_023238725.1 of Scortum barcoo. NCBI lineage: Eukaryota > Metazoa > Chordata > Actinopteri > Centrarchiformes > Terapontidae > Scortum > Scortum barcoo. The sequence continues at coordinate 1,249,514 of CM041538.1, read as the reverse complement.
AACACAGGAAAAAAATATTGAACACACTGTCTGAGACTCGTTTAATACTTTGTGGAGAAGCCTTTGTTTGCAATGACTGCTTCCAGACGCTTCTTGTATGTATGAACTAACTAATCGCCCACACTGCTCAGGTGTGATTTTTGCCCATTCCTCCGCACAGATTGTCTTCAAATCTTGAATATTCTTTGGTGCCCTCTGGTGAACCCTTATCTTTAGTTCTTTCCACAAATGTTCAATCGGATTTAAGTCAGGTGATTGACTGGGCCATTCTAACACATTGATTTTCTTTTTTTTAAACCATTCGAGAGTCAACTTTGCCGTGTGCTTCGGATCGTTGTCCTGTTGAAAGGTCCAGCCACGTCTCATCTTCATCATCCTGGTGGATGGCAGCAGGTTCATCTCAAGAATTTGCCGATAGATGTTTCCATTCATTGCTCCTTCAATTATATGAAGTCTGCCAGTACCCCGAGATGAGAAACAACCCCATGCCATGATGTTTCCACCACCAAACTTCACTGTTGGTATAGTGTTATTTGGGTGATGTGCAGTGCCATTTCTCCTCCAAACATGGTGTGTAGTATGACAGCCAAAAAGTTCAATTTTGGTCTCATCTGACCAGACAACATTCTCCCAGTATTCCACAGGCTTATCCAGATGCTGTTTAGCAAACTTTAAACGAAGCTTCAACATGCCTTTTTTTGAGGAACGGAGTCTTGCGGGCTGAGCGTCCATAGAGGCCATGGCGGTGGAGTGCATTGCCTATCGTTTTCTCTGTAACACTTGTACCTGCTGCCTCCATGTCTTTCTGGAGCGCTTTCCGGGTGGTCCTTGGCTCTTTGAGAACTCTTCTGACCATCTTTCTGACTCCCTGGTCAGAAATCTTGCGAGGAGCTCCTGTGCGCGGCCTGTTGATGATAAGGTGATGCTTCTTCCACTTGCGGATAATGGCCCCAACGGTGCTTACTGGAATACTCAGATTCTTTGAGATAAGTCTATAACCAGTTCCATTCTGATGCTGAGCAACAATCAGGCTGCGAAGGTCTTGAGAGAGCTCCTTGCTTTTACCCATCATGAGATGTGTCTTGTTTGACTACTTGGTGAAAAAACAACCTGTTTATAGGGCCATCAATTAGCACTAACCCAGCTGATGTTGGTTTGCACTTATAGGAAGTACAAAGACTAATTACTTTCAGGTTTGAGATGGTATGGTGCCTTTCCTTGCCAAACTATACAGCTTTCCCATGGTGTGTTCAATACTTTTTTCCTGTGTTATTGCACTTAATTCCACATAATCATTATTTATGGACTTGAATCTTGTGATTTCTTTTCATGTGTGGATTATTTGAGTTAATACCAGTGTCTGGAAGAAATGTCACATGAATGGCATCTTTGGAAATAAATATAATGAGAAAAAAGTTGACGTGTCCAATACTTATTTCCCCCATTGTATATCCCAAAATGTTGAAGTTTTTCTTGAACACAGTGTTTTAATTGGCTAACCTAACCTAACTTTATCTATAGTTTATTTGCCACAACCACTATATTTCCTTTAACTAAGCCTTCCTGCAGTTGCCAAACACACAGAAAGGATAAAAACTTTTATATCTGGGGATTTGCAAAATTGTCCAGTGTCAGGTTGTTAACTGGCAAAAGGGCTGGAAAGATTGCTATTAGAAATGCTGGTCTGTATTGACCAAGCCATTCAAGCATGAATGATGAATGAGACAAAGCTCTTTTTAAAGCCCTACACTGTCATATTGTCGAAGCAGCCTGTGGACCTCCAGAGCAGCTTCACAGCACTACCTGTGTGTGCAGCCACCAACAAAGGATGAGTCCCGACACGCCTGCTGAATGCAACGGGGGGAGTCCACCTGACTGGCTGTTATGACAGGAGTTATGGTCTAAGACAACCACTCTTTGCCTTCATTTCACTAAGTCAGACTGAATGGGAGAATAAAATGGATAGCTGGGGAGGGATGGGATTCTTTGAATATGTGTCATCATTCATACAGTAAGGGGGATATTTATCATCAGACAGAGCTGAGGGGCCGCCCTTCTCTCAGCCAGCCTGTCTGTCTGCAGATACATTAGTATGCTGATGGCTGATGCAGAGGGAAATGATGAGTGACTCGTGATACTGCTGGGAATGGCCAGATATTTGTTTCAGCAGGTACTGAATTAGAATTCTGTAAACCTGGATTTGTGTCTCATAGTATGAAATTATGTATGAAATAGCCTTTCTTTCAAAAGGAAATTGTTTAAAAATTTGAATACAGCTTGCTTTTTGAAACTGAATGAACAGTTGGTCTACAGAACATACACATTTACATATGTACTTCATCTCACAGAGTTTTCTTTGTATCCATATCAAAAGTTACTGAATCTGACAATAATATGTAAGGCACTTAAATTTATCAGACTCCTTATCCTTTTATGCTGACAGTTTTATGTACTCCATGCTCCTTTCAAATGTAAAATATAGTAAATATAGTAAATATAAATATAGTAAACCTGGTCGATGGGTGCCACTTTTCTTATTGATTACTCAACTTACCTTGTAAAGTTTTAAAAACAGTCATCTCATCATTTGTACATAATACATATATAATGCATTATAGTCTTAATTTGTAGAGATCCATTAGTTAGTTAGTTGCGTGATATATTGTCTATTTTTAAGTCCTCCCTCACTCTCACTGCCTTAGTACCTTCTCTGATATTTTGATATTTGATTTTTTTTTTCTATTATGAAATACTTCTCAAGTTAGTTTTAGTTCCTCAACTGCAATGCAAATCAGTTGTAGGTCATTGTAACCAAATTTTCAACAAACCTTAATGCAAGTTAATGTAAATTTGGATTTTTTTATTTTTTATTACAACCATAATAATATATATTATAAAATGAATATTGACCAAAGACTAATAACTCTCAGGATGCACATGAGGAACTCCTTCTGTTCTTGTCTTTTTGTTTCACTTCTATTGCATCAGTTCACCACTGGCAATCTAAAGGCCTAAATGTTTTCTGGTTGGTAACTGTCATAAAGCCATGGTGATCCTCTCCAGACAGCCATCAGTCCAAATCCAGCCACTTCAGCCCTCCAGAGTCAGGTATTATTGATCTTATTGATGTGCTGACAGTTTTGTCTCCAGTAGTAAAGGTGTGAGGGAATGTGACTGTGTCTACACAGAGACATGACGGATCAGCAGTGTTCATATTTAACAGTGTTTATGAAGGTGGTCAGTGAACAGCTGTCAGGAAGTGTCACCTTAAAAGCTCCAGTTTGTCTGTGGCCTTTGGCATGGTGAAACACAATGTGGTGACATGTGAGGAGGAAACAGCTCCCTTCTTGGTGTGCAGTTTAGACACTGGAATGTGACAACAAATATGTTTTGCTGCCAGAGATTTAAGAGATTTCTGAGACTTTTCATGCAGCATTGGTTGCTTCACTGACATGTAATTTGCTATAATATACTGTATTGTTGCTGTCTAATTGCACCATAATTATATAGAATAGGGAGCTGTAATTAAAAGCCCTACCACAAAATGTAATCAGCAGCTTTTCTGCCACAGGAATATTTCGATTTTACCCTGTCAGTAATACCAGCCTATCATGGTGTCAGTACAAAGACTTCATTTTATTTAATTAAATTTTTAACAGCAGTTTGTCAGTTCTGTTGAAAATAATTAGCTGTTTTGTAGAAAATGTTGAGATGGAGATAATGTTGATGGTGTCATCTGATTTTAGGACATGTGCTGGATAATGTCAGAACTAGAGAGCAGGCTTTGGGTCCTATTATAGTTTAGTTTTTAGTATTTTGTTAAAAAACAGACTACACTGTTAACTTTTTTGACAAGATGACACTGATCATTTTCACCAACTCTGATCATCAAATGGTTGACATATATAGTCAGTCAACATTACAGAATGTGTACATTTAGAATGAACATTTTGTGAGGTTGCAAGTTTGTAACATACACTATATATTTTTATTTTGTTGATTAAAAATCCAGTGGTATTAGGTTTCTTTGCAAATGTATCTGGTGTTGCAAATGAGTAGGAAAAAATGTAATGTGAGGTGACATGTTTTCAGTCTTAATATTCACTACCATTTGGCTAAGATTACTCTTTTTTTCAATATAGTTTAACTTTTTTGAAAAATTGTACACATCCAAATATAATTTTTTTCTAGATGAAGCACAACAATGAGGCAGCCTGACTTCAGTGAGTGATATCATATGTATGTGAAACCTAAAGAGGACAGTCTTTAGACTTTAAATGGACCCCATAAGCACTTCCTATCTTTTTTCAGATACCTAAATGTAAAAGACATTTATTCAAATTTATTTTATTTAGAGCCCAAAATCACAAACATCGTTTGCCTCGGAGGGCTTTACAATCTGTACAGTTGTGACACCCTCTGTCCTTAGACCCTCGAACCGAGGTCAGGAAAAACTTCAAAAAAAGCCTTTATGGGAAAAAGAAGAAACCTGAGGAAGAGCCACAGATGAGGGATCCCTCTCCCTGGGATGGACAGACGTGCAATAGATGCAACATGTACAGAGAACATCATCATCAGTCATATATGGAGTTATACATGGGTCGTAATAAGCTGTTATTACCTCACACTGCCCAGGAAACTTGAGATTTGTTGGTTTGGAGCTAAACATTTTTCCCTGTGGTTAACTACACTGCCTGTAGCAATGGATACTTTCGATTGACTAGTACTTTATAATATAAGAAAAAATCGAGTCCCTTTGCTTTATTACTTAACTCAAGCTATTGTAGCTGAATGTAATTGAACACAGTTGTATCTCTTAAATAACAGGCTACCCACCGCTGTGTACCACATAAACAAAGGCTTACTCTTTGCCTTCTATTCAGACCCCATAAAACAGTGCCCACATTTAACACAGATGTCAATAGCAGCAGTGATTTTAGCCAAAAACAATCTACTTGTGAAATGGATCCCATTGTTTACATTGGAATCACTCATCCTATAAGTCCCTACTGTCTATTTCACTACCTCTGTTTCCATATGTTGTTGCTAGTCCTGACATGTTTCACAAACGTTTAAGACTGTAGAGGTTTTGGGTAGGCAGTGCACTGGCTCTGGGCTGCTCTGGCATTAATTGGGTGAGAGATGGCTTTTATAAGGACATAAATTATTCACCAGAGCCATCTCTTTCTATCCTTGAGATATGCAGGAAATTGACTCATGTTGTACTGAAAAAAACACATTTTTGTTTGTTCCATAAACTTTTCTCAGTACAACATGTTCATAATTACTTTTTCCGTTTGACAGTATAATCTTCCATTTTGCTTTTATTTATTTATTTAAGGTAATTATTTATGTTAGGAAATGTACGATGAACAAATGGACTCTTGGTACTGTTTTACTGTTTTAATGACTTAAGGACCTGTATGCATGTGCAGATTTACACATTGTAACTCTTGATCAGTAAATATTATCTTGCCATAAAAAATATCTTCTTAAGAAGTACGATTCAGCTGCTTGACCTGTTTTACTGATAAGCTGCTTCTTGCATTTACTAAAGTTCTTTCTCTGCCAGTACTGTTAGTGTTACTGTAGTACATTTATTGACACAAATATTGACAGTAATGTTAACATTACATTATATCGCCATTGGTGACATTACTTTATTCTCAGTAAGCTAGTTTTTTGGCTTTTTTTGACAGTAACAATAAAGGCAGGATTAATGTTGGCTGTTAACCATCGAAATCATCAACAAATAAAAAGTAAACAAAATGTAAAGATGGCTCAATGGACTTTACTGTTTTAAAGCATAGCTGAATAGCTGAATAAACCTAACCCTTCCCTAATTCATTCTCCTCTCTGTTATAGGTCTGCATGACATCCACTCTGGACAGAGTAGTGGTTATGATTTAGTTCATGTAGTTTAATGTAATTACATTGTTACATTGATGGAAATAATTATTTACAAAATCATCATGCATACTTAATAGACCCTTGTGTTGGTTCTATTGCTGTGTAATCACAGAACAAAAATTCTTCTATAAATTGGGAGGTGCTTCGTTTTCACAATTGATTATGTGTTCTATAGCAAATGAAAAGACTGAATTGATTGGAGTATTGGTGAGTGCAGCATTTGATCTCACTGATTTAATGTATGAAAGCTCTGTGAAGGTTGCTTCTCATCGATGTGTTTTTCGGCTGGCAGCCAGTCTTTCCTCCTGCCAGCTGTCTGAGCCATCAGAAAGTGAATAACCCTATCAACAAAAAGTCTGTGTAGTATCTCTCAGTCTCCACAGAGTGATCAGGGGACTAATCAGTGTATGCAGAAGAGCATTGTTTGGCTGCAGGGAGAGCCATGACGGGAGATGGGTTGGGCACTGACTGTAGCTTCATTCTCTTCTTATATCATGTCTCTTTTAACAACTCACAGCAGCTGCACACACTCTTATTTAGCATGAATCACTGGTTAGTTTCCAGCAACCACACTGTGATGCTTTGCTCTCTAAAGTTGTGGCTTTTTGGCATTCCACTTGGATGTCTTCTTAGAGTTTAACATTATTTCTTCATGCAGGTTAGTTATGTTGCTATTAATTAGAATAGATAGCCTTTATTAATAGCCTTTATTAGTCCCACAGGGGGGGAATTCACATTGTTAAGATGCAACGCAAGAACATACAATAAGATAATATAAGATATCAGCATAGAGATTAAAACATGAATAAGTATACCTGTACATAGTACAGAGATGAGTACACACAATTACAGCCTCATAAAGTAGAATTCTTAATGTTTTATTCTCTAAATCAACACTAAGCTTTCAAGGTTGCTTGCTTTGTGGCAAGAGATCAGGCTCCCTTAGGTTTCCATTTATCATTTTCAGTGAATTCTTCTTCCTTATACTTATTTTAAATATATACTGTAAAGCTGTCATGTTAAAGTGAGTGTTTTGTAGTTTCGGATCCTGCAACAGGATTTGATATGTCAGCAGAGAAACTGTTGTATAACGAAGGAAATCCAATCTGAGTAACAGATTGATGACTTTGAAAAGCTACACAGAAGACTACAATACATTATATCCCTGGAGAGATGTAATGTATTGTAGTCTCTCTGGAGAGGTTACATAGTAATCTATCATCAATATGTGTTCATTCATATTTGACAAGCTATTACATTGTCTTTGGTCATGGCATTTTTATTTTGTTTATTTTGGCAAAATTGAATCAATTGAATGACTTGGATGTGTTTTTTAGAGAAAGAAAGGTGGTGTGAAATTTTGCCCTGATTTGATTGGTTCTGTGGTCATATTCATGTGATATCAGTAAGATGCAATAGTTTGTGTTGTATGTTGCATCATAAACCTCATTCAGATGCAACATGTCATACCATGCACTCCTAAATGCCAGCTCAGTGCACTTGTAGCTCTCAGCTTAGTTCAGTCCAGCTCGTGATATTGGCACCTCCTCTCTCCCTCCTGTGTGAATGACTGCAGCCCTTATCTCTGTGGACTTTGGACTTGAAGTGGAGAAACTGCCTGACTAAGACACAATAAAGAAAAGCTTTTAACAGTACACTGAATCTAGGGGATTTAGACTTCAACAGAACTGCTGAATACTCCTTTAAAAGTTGAAGAGTGGAGCTCATCACCAGTGCACAATGATGCCATTCAGGAAACAAGCTCTCTTTTTTTGTCTTTCTGATTGAGTATCTGTCCTTTTCTTCTGTTCTATTAAGTCTGACAACAATATATCCAGCTGTGGAATTAAGACTGAGGTCAGTTAGATTACTAGATCCTAGTGTCAGGTCCCAACGCTGATCTGATAACAAGTTTTAAAGAAACTTCTTAGAATGTCTAGTTTTAGGAGATCAGTTACTTCACAGGAACACATTCTGTTACAGCAAAGCTAGCCTCAGAAATCCAGTAAGTAACTTAGTTGTTAAGTAACAACTAAGTAATACAGATATGAATATCAGTAGTTCTAACAGTGTGATAAAGATCAGAATAACTGCAACAGTAACAATTGATTTAGATTTATCAGACAGTGAGCTGGATGGTTCTTGCGTTGGTTGAGCTTAAATTAACTAATTGGACTGCTTTTGTATTTTGGAAGGATGAAATATGTGATTGGTTTGGAGGTAAAACTGATCAACAAGCGAGCAGGTCACAGTGTGGGTTAACTTTAAACCAGATGTGTTGTACATGTTTTATAGAGACCTTTATATAAATTTACTGAAAGATGCCATCGATACCAAAATACCATGACAGTACCCTGTCTATTGAGCAAGTAAGGTTTCTTTATTCTGTCTATAATAAACACTGCAGATATACAAAAAATAACACCATCCTGAACTTTTATGCAAACACTGAACTCAGTACTCTTCATTCAGGAAGCATTTTATAATGATCTGTTGTTTTAGGATGCATTAGTCTCAGTCAGGTGGATCTGACTAACTGGACACTGAGTGTGTGTGTGTGTGCAGGGGAACATGACAAGTAGAGGAGGTAATGTAGAGACCAGTTACTCCAGTCAGTCGTGGCATTTCATTACTGCTGTGTGTGTGTGGATTTGTTTTAAATGAATGAATTCTGTCTCTTTGGCTCAGTGAGGGCGCTATGGTGTTTTTGTCAGCTGCTATGGTCATAGAGAGAGAGGGAACATGTAACGAGGGCCTTCGTTTTTGCTGTGTCTGGTTTATTCATGCTGAAAATGGAAAATTGTATAGGAATACACCAAATGACAAACTACCAAACTACCCATACTTTGTTGTAGCCAAATGTTGTGAACTTAAAGTAATAAGAGTAATGGCTACACTGCTGATAGGTTCACAAGCTCAAGCTTCATTCTGAAATGACTCTTGTGCTCTTTCAACGCACAGTTCTCTACCCTCTATTCTTTTCTTTCTCTCTCTCAGACTGAACACATCATTTCCTCTTTAGAGCTGATTGAACTGAATTTATATTAACCCAAATGAACCCATTTCTGTGATTTACCACTGACGGTTTTAGCATCAAGACTAAAAGAGCACAATAGCAGTCCAGCAGCACTCTTTGTGAAGTGTTCTGCATCTGCAGCTGTGTGCCACTGCTATCAATAGAAAGACAATCCACATGTTTTAGCAATTATCATGTATTCAGAATCTGAGTGGATGGATAGAACAAAGCTTTTGACAATGTCTCATCAAGTAAAATTCTTCTTTAAAATTCCAGCAAGGGAGTCTCATTCATCAAACAAACATCCTAAATTCTCTTGCTGTTCTGAAAGAGAATTCATGAAACATGCCTCATCAGTTTTGCATGACATGTTCTGTACGACACGAAGTGGCTCACCTGTTGTTTCCTCAGTAAATCTATTAGATGTCTCCTCTCTGTTGCCTCTGTTGATGATCTCAGGTGTCATGACAAACACAGATGAATAAGTTTTTGCTAAATTACAGTTTTAGACCTGGTCATTCCCCATTGAGGCTAGGAGAAGCAGGTGTTGTGTGGTGCTGTGCTGCTGGTGACCCCCCTCAGCAAACATTTACACATATAGGGCTCTGTGTCAGTGTTGGCACACCACCGGACTGAGGTTATTTCCTTGCCTGTCCCAGTTTGGTATACCAGTGACTTACTGTGTGCCCCAATGGGATTTGAGGTGTGGTAGAGGGTGTGGCAAAGCCAAACCAGTAACACACGGCAGACTTGGTGCCAAGAATGAGTCCCACAGCCATTGACTGCCTGCCCAGATTAGGTTCACTGCCCAGCACACTTACATTCCATCATATTTTGGTCACTATACTTGGTGAGGACACACCCATAAGCCGCTGGTGAGGGTAGGAATAGGGAGGACTACATTATGTTCATAACAGCAATTCTATCTACCGACTGCAAATATAAACGCTGAGCTAATAAAAACACAATTGGGTTTACTGCTAATGTTGCATCTCTATATGTTATATGTCTTTATATTAACCAGTGCCAAAACACTTTTAATTCTGTTTGTATTACATATGTCACCAAGCTTTTTATGTGTATTTATTCATAGGACTTTGGCTGCACAGGTAGCACTGTGATATGGTGCTAGCAGATGCACTAGCTGTTGCTGTTGGTGGCGTCTTCTTTTGCCTTTTGTCTCCATATGTCCATTTTGTTGTGAAATGAACACTGCCAGCTATCCTTTCCAAATAGTGCTTGCTTGCTTGCATTTGACGGGATGTTTACTGAAATTACGCTTTGTGTCAGGACCTGGACGTACTTGAAGTTGACATGGCTGGCCTAAGCTACAACAATTCCTGGTGCTGCATTTCCACTAGCCTGCACTGCACCAGTGCATAATTATACCATAATCCAGACAAGACAAGGATGAAACAGGCATTGAATAGCAGTAAATTTAGGTAAGCCTCATTACCTACTGCCCCTGATAAAATCACATATTCATGTTTATGTATTCTGTATTTTTTAACCAACTGTAATGTCAGTTGATATGTTATCAAAACAAGACAGCTACCAGCTCTATAGCCTATACTAAAGTCCTCTCTTTTACTCTGATGACTGAGTTTACAGCCATCTGAAGGCAGCAGGTATCAGTTCCATCTGCAGTCACTGACTGACAGCAGATCGTTATTGGATGGATCATTGTGATTGGCACCATTACGCACAGAAAACATGGTGACCATCAGATCTTCAGAATGTCCAGAAAAGTAAATCAACTTAAACAGAGCCATCCTTTGCTCCTGGCTGTATATGTGAGTGACTGTATAAAAAGAAGTGTCCTCTGAGGAAAACTCTCTACAGGATTCCCAAATTGTCAGTGTGTCATGACTAACACACCCACGTATAATGTATATATTGTTTCTGATTCTGATCCTATCCCATATCCAAGTGCACTGCAAGAGCCCCAGGTGAGCATGGCCACAAAACTGCATAAAGAGCATATGGCACACCAAGATGCATGAAGCAGGAAGCACTTGACTTCCTGGGGTTCACAAAAATTGGAGCCCTGAATTTAAGGAGTCAGAGTGGATTGTAGGAAACTTAAGTTAAACACTTTGAATGGCAGTGTGTTCAGTGTGTTTTGAACACGAGAGGGAGGGCTGGGTCAAATGTAGAGAAATGTGTGTAGTGGTTTATAACTACAATATGAGTGTAAAGCAGGAAATGTGCTTGTATGTTAGTAGAACTGGGTCAGGGGGTTGGTATATGAAGGACAGTTTGTGGTCATTGTGTCAAGTACCAGTGTTAGTGTGGAAATGATTGAAACTGTTTGATATGTCTGTAAATATGAGGAGGTGTCTTAGGCAAGGGAACTTGGCCCACGGGAAGCAGGAAAAGTCCACAATCACCAACGGTGTTGGTAACAACAGGAAGCTGTGTGTGTCCACTAGAGTGGAAGCCTCCCTTCTCTCTCCCATTGAGGCATCAGCCATCAGCCTTTTCACCTTAAGGTTCCCTGCTTCCTCCACAGTGAATCCACAGCATCAGCATATTTGGCTGCTGTTGTCTCCTCAGCAGACCCAGCAGACACTTGTTGAGCTTGGGATGTGACTTCCTCGGGAGGGAGCACACCCTGAGAGCCACTCTTCCTTACTTATCCCCCGGCATCCCTGGAGCCAAACCTGCACTGAGGAGCTGGGGAAGGGAGCATCTTTCACATCAAAATAAGAGGATGGCAAGCAGGCAGGATATCACTTATGTATTTAAACACTCCCTTGGCAGCATGTGCTGTGGAAACATCCAGCAGAAGCTATTGATGTCGCCTTCCATTGTGTGTAATGACTTCTACAACTTTGGCAGCCAGAGTATGCTACTGCCATATGCTAACTGGGACACGTGTCACCTTCATTTGAGAAACATTAGGCACACTTAGACTTAATCACTGTGGACAGCAGCAATATGATATGCCCTCATACACAGTCAATTTCATGGTGCAATTACTGTAAATTTGATTTAATATAGTATCTGGATAGTCTGGCACATGCTGAAGGTCCTGGCTTGATGAAGCCAACAGGACAACATCATCTGCAAAAAGCAGAGATGAAATCCTGTGGTTCCCAAACCGGACTCCCTCCAGCCCCTGGCTACGCCTAGAAATCCTGTTATGAACAGAACCGGTGACAAAGGGCAGCCCCTGCCGGAGTCCAACATGTACTGGGAACAGGTCTGACTTATTGCCAGTCAGCAATGCGAACCAAGCTCCTGCTCCGATCGTCGTGACAGAGTACGAAAACTGCATTGTTCCTCCTGAATCCGAGGGTCTACTATCGGCCGAATTCTCCTCTCCAGTACTCTGGCGTAGACCTTCCCGGGGAGGCTGAGAAGTGTGATCCCCCTGTGCAGTTGGAACACACTCTCCGGTCCCCCTTTTTTTAAAAAGAGGGACCACCACCCCTGGTTTGCCACTCCAGAAGCACTGTCCCCAACCTCCATTCAATGTTGCAGAGGCATGTCAGCCAAGACAGCCCCACAACATATAGAGACTTGAGGTACTCAGGGCGGATCTCATCCACATGCCCCTAGCCCCGGCGCCTTGCCACCGAGGAGCTTACGAACTACCTCAGTGACTTCGGCTTGGGTGATGGACGAGTCCACCTCAGAGTCCCCAGCCTCCGCTTCCTCACTGGAAGGCAAGTCGGTGGGATTGAGGAGATCCTCGAAGTATTTCTTCCACCGTCCGACAATGTCCTTCAGTTGAAGTCAACAGCTCCCCACCCTGCACTGTAAACAGTGTTGGCAGAGTGCTGCTTCCCCCTTTCTGAGGCGCCGGACGGTTTGCCAGAATCTCTTCGAGGCCGACCAATAGTCCTCCTCCATGGCCTCACCGAACTCCTCCCAGACCCGAAGTTTTTGCCTCCAGGACCATCCGGGCTGCGGCTTGCTTGGCCTGCCGGCCTGCCGGTACCTGTCATCGCCCACGTGAGCGCGTTGAAGTCCCCCAGTAGAACAATGTCCCCAGTCTGAGCACTATCAAGTACCCCTGTACAAACAACTGCAAGAGACCTAGCCCCAACCTGATGGCCCAGGGAAGTGACCCTCTCTGCGTTCACCGGGTGAACTCCAACACATGGCGGTGGCTGAGCTGGGGAGCCATAAGTAAGCAAGCCCACACCAGCTCGCCGCCTGGCACCCTGAGCAACTCCAGAGTAGTGGAGGGTCCAGCCCCTCTCAAGGAGCTGGGTTCCAGAGCCCTGAAGCTATGCGTGGAGGTGAGCCCGACCTATCTCTAGCCGGTACCTCTCAACCTCCCGCACGAGCCCAGGCTCCTTCCCCCCCCAGCGAGGTGACATTCCATGTCCCTATGGCCAGAGTTTTTGGCCAGAGGGATTGGGTCGTCGAGGCCCCCTGCCACAACTGCTACCCAAACCACATTGCACCAGCCCCTCATGGACCTTCCTGCGGGTGGTGAGCCTACTGGAAGGCGGGCCCATGTCGCCATTTCGGGTTGAGCCACCAGGAGCTCTGGGTCTCATGCGAGCCCCAAACCCAGGCCTGGCTCCAGGGTGGGGCCCCTGGTAACGCCAATCCGGGGCGACGTAACGGTCCTTGTTGTTTCTTTCTTCATGGTGGGCTTGTGAACCGCTCTCTTACTCTGGCCCGTCACCTAGGACATGTTTGCCATGGGAGACCCTACCAGGGGCGTAATATCTCCTAGGATCATTTGAGCACACAAACCCCTCCACCACAGTAAGGTGGCGGTTCAAGGAGGGGCTTTAAAGCAGATGATATGATATAAATTTTTCTACTTTGAAAAGCAAAAAAGAATAGGAGCACATCAGAAGGTATTTTGAGCAGCATTATTAAAACTCTGGCCTGTTTAGTCTGTTTGACGGCTCAGTTTGGCCACAGCCACAGCAACAGAGTGACACCAGATGTGCTGCATACATGTGCCTTATTAAGGCTCAAATACTTGGCCAATGGAAACACTGGTTGTATTTACTATCGAACTAATAGTAGTAATAATAGAAGTAATAAGCCTCACACTTGAATCGTCTGAGGAAGTAACAGAAATGTATAGATACTCTCTGGAAGGCAGCATATCTTTCATATTTCTATCAATTCATTGTGAACAGTGGCAGGAGTGCTGAGTTAGGGTATAGTACCTTGCAGAAAAAATGCGGACAGCTGAACCATACAGTATGTATTCCCCATTGACAACATGAGTGATGTCAGAAAAAGCCAAACACATTAAATTGAGAGATACAAGAAGTTCCCAGTGTTCAAGGTGACAAACAGTACAAAACACATTTATTTAAATATCTCATTTAAGACACTTAATCCAGTGACTGGTAGGCATTTGCTAAATAAATAAATCATTTGATGATTTGATTTGATTATTATCAGTCAACGTTGGTATTAATTAATTTTCAATTAAGTGACTTGCCTTATCACAAAGAAGTTCTTTTGCTCTAAACATGCATCCAACATAAAGGTACAGATAGTGAAGTTCGTACCTGCCTTGATCATCCACCAGTTCAGGCAGCTTGTCCAGTCCGGTCTAAGCCAGTGAAGGATAATGAGCAACACATTTTCCTGACAGTATATCAGTTTTTATGGGTAGACTTAGTCACTTTTGATGGAAGCAATTGTCGAGGCCAAAAAAAACATGTAAAAGGTAATAGCTATGTAGAAATTGTTTGGTACAAACTAAGTGTAACAGCTGGGAATAACATAATGATAATGGATGAAGTCATTTATGTTGATTGCAATTTATTGAAAACTGATGTGCATGCAAGTCATGTAATAATGATCAATAATGTAATGAAACAGAACCTGAAAATGTGGTTAGTGCCCTGAACAAAACAACAGTAGATTATGTCATTTTATGTAATGAAAACCAACAATAAAAGTATTTGTAATAACTTTGAATGAAGTAATAAAATTTAATCATATCATTTTAAAAATGTAATGAAAACTGCAATAAATAAAGATACCATAATATTGCATATAATGGACTAAAAAGGCAATAAAAACTAATAATGTTCTAACTGTTCATAACAAAATAACATAGGAAAGGTGAAACAAAATCAAATAATGCAAATAAGATAATAATGGTACTTAATATTGTTTAAAAAGTATGTTAAAAACTAATACTCTAGTGACAGCATAACATAATAACCTGCTGATAATGGAAGGAACAATTATATAAAATATAATGTAATGAAAATGTTGAGAACATAATGTCATGCCTTTTTGCATAATATAAGTACATGATATATTATGATTGTTGTTATTATAAGACTTTGGTAGATGGTTTTTCAATTTAACTCATACTGTTCCCCCCTAATGTTCACCCATGAGCTAGTCCACTACTCTCACAACTTTAACACGATTTGTAATGTTAATATTAACACATTAAATATGACAAAGCATTCTTTTTTAGACATCCAAAGCTCTAATTGCTGAGTGTGGTGTTTTTAATAGTGAATATGTTAGTGGATATTGACATTTTCAATATTAAGAAAGGAATGTCATTATGCTCAAGTATCTTTCATTCTGCCACCTCTTAATGATTGTTAATTATGCATATGACTATAGGACTCTTTTGAGGACCACTAAGAGGGTCTGGGGACATACTGAAAGAAAGGTCACAGCAGGTTGTTTTTGTACTCAATGAGGACAGTTCTCAGTCACAGTGTGGGTCTGTGGCTTACTGGCAGCCTCATCTTCACCAGAGGGAGACTCTCATAGGGAGGGTCTCCCCTTCATCACTGAGAGAGGGGTAGAATTGATCGCCATCAGGGGGGATTAGGGGGGTGGCAGCCATCCACAGAGTCAGCCCTAGAAGCCTTCTGTATACATCCATCCATTTTCTATAACACTTATCCTGACTCACAGGGTTGTGGGGTGTCATTGGGCGAGAGGTGGGGTACACCCTGGACTGGATGCCAGTCAATCACAGGGCTGACATAGAGAGACAGACAAACACTCAAATTCATAACTATAGGCAAGTTACTTAAGTTAGTAGCCAATTAACCTTGCATGTCTTTGGATTGTGGTGGAGGAAGCCGGAGTGCCCGGAGAGAACCCACGCAGGTTCAGGGAGAACATGCAGACCCCACACAGAAGGGCCCCAGGCCACTGGTGGGTTAGAACCCAGAACCCTCTTGCAGCGACAGTGCTAACCTCTGCACCACCAAGCTGTATACAGTAATCCAAGAAAAGATCACACTACAATCCCAGCACATACTACAGATGATACAGTGGTGCACTATATATTTCAGCTGATTTAGCTCATTATTGCATGAAAGTTACTTTTTCATTGTTAATTCGAAGAGGGATAAAATCTGACTAATTTAAGGAGAGCCTCACAAACAAGCTGTCTTTTCTGATATAAAGTCCTGAATCCAGAAGCTAAGGCCACAGGCTGCGATGAAAATGTTAAAATAAGTCTACCAAACTGAGTTCATTTCCACTGAAAACATCCAAGGAGGTTGTGTAACAGGAGGAAGAGAAAGTGCAACAACAAGCTTTTCTTGTGTCTCCTATGTTATTTTTCTATGACTCTCTAAAGATAGCTGTTAAAGTGTCAGAAGAAAGTTCCTGGAAATATTAGAATAAAAATATATCATTTCCACCTCTTGGTGGCTTGGTATTTATACAGGTACAACAACTTTGCAAAAAGTCCTGATTTCACAAAATGTTGACCAGCTATCAATATGATGGCCTGCACCAGTGTTGAAAACCCTTGCAAACAGAGCAACAAAATGAAAATAGACTTTACCATTTTGTAAATTCAAGGTGATATCAGTTCATTCTGGATTCAGTGTCTTAATGTATACTATTTACCAGTTCATAACTTCTTTGTGCTCATTTGGGTCGACACTGATCTAGAATAATATATGTCTAATGAGTTGTGGTCCATCTGTCTGAGGTTCACCGGCCTGGATGGGGACATGATCTGTGTCTGTGTTGTGGAGAGAAGGTCGAGTGGCCCAGAGCTCCATATGAGGACATCTAGAGATGCACCTGGACTCACATGGACTCCATTTCCATTACCTGTGATACCTTCACACATGGACTAAACCCATGAACTCAGTATAGCTACAGTTTATTACGACCCATGTATAACTCCATATATGACTGATGATGATGTTCTCTGTACATGTGGCATCTATTGCACGTCTGTCCGTCCCAGGGAGAGGGATCCCTCATCTGTGGCTCTTCCTCAGGTTTCTTCTTTTTTCCCATAAAGGGTTTTTTGAAGTTTTCGAGGGTCTAAGGACAGAGGGTGTCACAACTGTACAGATTGTAAAGTCCTCCAGGAGGCAAACGATATTTGTGATTTTGGGCTTTAAATAAATACATTTGATTTGATTTTTGATTTGAATTTCCTTTGAATATAGGCAATGATTACTATGAGAAGAAACAGAAATTAAATGTGCAACTGCATTCAGAAACAACTATTTACAGATTAATAGCTCTAATAGAGCTGAAGCCTCAGTACATGCCTCTTTGTCAGTCATGTAGAACACATGCTGAATGTTACCACTTACCACCCATAAACTTACTACAGTAGGTTGACTGGTGAATGCTGGAATAACAAATCATTCTCAGAGTAGCTAGAGTGAGGCACTCTGACCCTGCTTTCCTGACCATTCTGTAGTTATTTTGTCTCTGTTTGACCAGTGTAAAGGCGCTTGTTTTCAGCTAAACAAAGCAAAACAGCTTATGAAGGCCGCTGACGATCCCTTTTGGTCCCACAGCGTTCGAGGTACTGTAGTTACGTACGCTTTCAATCATGCCCCACACTGGTGAGTGCTATAGAATAGATGAAATGGGATGTGTTGTGATGAGTGCATGAAAGAGTTGTAACAGCTGTCTCTACAGTGCTGTTGGCAGATAACACTAATGGAGTGGAGAGATTCTGTTGATCCAGGAAGATGGAACCTCAGAAATGTTGAAAATTGTCACCAAATGTCGTCTAAGACTTTCAGACTGAACACTGGGTTTTCACAGACTGTGTAGAAACACTCAAAGCTTTCATGAAATGCATTTGTGTGTTTTCTTTTCTTTGAAAGCTATTACACAAAAGTTTATTTCTGTCATTAGATTTAACAAAGGCAGATAAACCAGATCAAAGTGACCAGTTTGAGCTGTCGGTTGTGTGCGTCAGTATTGAATGGCAACATAGATGACGTTCAGGTTGCTCTAGATTTCATCTGAGAAAGTAGGATAATCAGGGGAAAGTACAAACTCTCTGTGTAATTTGCTTGTTTACTGAAGCAGAAGGGTTCATATCACTTCATATCACGTATCACTGTTCAATCAGTGAAGTTGTGAAGACTGGGCTGGACTTGTGTTCTAGGTGCCTGCATTTCAGTGGAAACATGTTATGGACAATCCACATCTTTTGGGATGTCCCCATGGCCTAGTAATGTAAGCAAAATGTGCCTGATTTAATTCAGGCTGGTGATGTTTGTTACATTTCATCATCTACCTTTATGCTAAACTATAATCACAATTAAAAATGAAGCTGACCATGTAGTTGAGCATAGTGACCATTAATATTTATTTGAAGTTGTATTTCTAACCACCTAACAAGCTCTACTTTTAACTCGTTTGATCTCTTCCAACCCATCACCAACTAGTTACTCTTTCTCTGCTGTGTGGTGTTGGAAATGGGATGAGAGCAGTGAGACTAAACCACTAAAAAGTCCAAACGTTGGTTTGGAAACATTGGTGATAATTTTCTGTTTGTCACTATGAGTGACACTACACATATTAATTTGATTTTTTTTGTCACTGTAAGAATATTAATTAGTGAGGCTTAAACAATATTAAATTAGTACCCTGCTTCAAAATGTTGGTTGACCAATTGCTAAGTAAAGAATGATATGCTTTCCAGCTCCACCAGAGCAGCACGGGTATTGGAAAATAATGCACCTCCCATGTAATTTGAGGTCATAATCTCCATGGCAATAGATGTAACCATCCCATCCCTGAAATATTGGTGCACCTGTTGATGCTGAGTAAATATGTGAAAAGCAGACATTCATGGAGTTAGTGATGACTTGGACATCAGTACAATTGAAAGCAGTATTTAATTACACACATGATATTGGAGTCTTGTGGTGGGAAGAAAGAGGAAGTTGGAATCCTTGGCATTTGCCAATAGACTATTATTTAAGTATCTCTGTCATAGTTCTGTGAAACTATGAGTGGTCACAGGAAAAGAAACTTTGAAGCAAACTGTGTTGTCTGTGGCCTCATAACAACACTGTTTAAATGAAACTGCCGGCAGAGTTTATAAGCACACTACAGCTCTGTGTTTTTTGACTGCTTAGCTAACACAAGCAGAAATGTGTTCTTTCAACAAACAAAATGACCATCACAGTAATGCACGGAGTTCACATGTATCTCATGTAACTTAAAATCAGATGAATGAATGAATTTGATACATGCATTAGTTCTTTTTTTCCTCCACGTACCCTGGCTTCCTACCACAGTTTAAAGACATGCATGTTAACTGATGACTCTAAATTGCCTGCAGATGTGAATTTGAGTGTATGTGGTTTTTCTGTCTCTATACGTCTCTATATGTCGGTCCTGTGAGCGATTGGCAACCTGTTAAGCAACCCATTACCCTCTAAGGAGAAGTAGAATATACAGTGGAATGAAATGCATTTGGTACTTTTTGATCAGTACATTAACGTTTTGTTCTATGAATGTTTTTTCTAAACTGTACCTGTATCCAGTGTCCATGATGAACCTTTTGCCTCACTGGCCATAGGGACTAGCCAACCATATTTTTCAAAATATTAATATAATAAATTGCCTTTTTGCATCACATTTACATTCATTTGAGACTGAGATTTGGTAGAAGTAAAATTATTTTAATATATTGATCAATAGTCAGTTCAATTCAATCAATCATTAAAGTAAATTTGGAGGTTTTGCAACTAGCAGCAGACTGGAGGCAAGTGATTTAGTGGAATAGCACCAATACTGTAAACAGTGCAGCAAAACTAGGAGCTCTTGATATACCACATATGGAAACTTGTGTCTGTGTGTGAGGACAGAAGCAGCACATCCGTAAATGACATTAAAATGCAGTATTACATGACTGTATTGGTATAAATATTTACCCACCAGCGTGATGGAAAGCGTTCAGACATTTACTTGCCAAATGAAAAATCTACCTGTATTTGGCTCTCAGTGGGTGACCTTGTCTATATCTGAGTAAATCTTTGTACTAGTATCTACATTCCCCTATGCTGAGAAAATACACAGGAAACACGTTTAAGCTTTGTATCTATAATATGTGCTGTGTTTCTTCTTGTTGTGAACATAAATCTGTTGGCTAAAAGTTCACTCTTTGCATATAATGTGGTTTGTTGAATGATAGCACAATAGAACAGAATAATTGTCTTGCAATGTTTTTGTCCCAGAAATCAGGTTTACACATACAATTTAGACTGTCTTTCCCCACAGAGGTTGTTGTAGAAATACATTTCATGTAATGTGACCACTTCACAAATTAAAATACCCAAGTCAAATGGTTAACCCCACCATATGTTTAAAAGGAGGAGTGCTTTGATGATAATAGATACTTGGAAATGCCGATCACACACCCTGAGCTATACACAACCTTTATGTTAAACATAAGTTCTCTGGTCTCTTTGCAGGTGTCACTCTATGATTGCGTGAGGTCATAGCCAATCAGCCGCAGTGTCAGGACCAGAGGAGAGTGAACCAACAGTCAGACCATGGACCTTAGATTCAGGTGGCTGTCACCTCTCACCAGGGGAGCTCTTCATCTCCTGCTGCTGGCCAGACTGGTGCTGCCTTCTCATGCAGAAAGTGAGTACTAACATCATCCACACAGCCCAGAGATGTGTTCAAGAGTTAATGGTCCTACAGACAGCAGTCTGCAAAGACAGCTTTTAAATGGATGGTTATGTGACTGCTGTCAAGGTATTACATAGAAACATTTTACTTAAATCCATTATCATTGCATTCGTTTTGAGATAAAATACTGTTCACTGATTAGAAGAGAACCACTGACAAAATCTGTAGCACTTACCTTCTTCTGCATAAGTGCTTCAAAGTACACATGTTTATGTGAGAGAATCCCTGGGCTTCTTATTCATTTAGACTGTTCAACAGACCCACACTTGGTGTGGAGATCTGCAGTATCTTCACAGGCTCTCATTCACAGATGAAAGCTCCTCATGGTACTGTTTTTTACTGCATTGTCACCTTATCCTCCCATTGTACTGTTACACAATGCACAAAATCTTCCCCAGTCAAAGTGCTGATGAGCATTACATAATGGAGTAAATACTCACTATAATGGTGGGAGTTTATTTTACTTTATATTTGTTTAACTAGGATGTTTTAAAAGCATTCTCCAGCAGCATTAAAACTCTAGATACTGTTCCTTTTGTACTTTATCATACACTTAATCTGTAAATCAATATTTTCACATTGTATCAGCTATTTCAAGCACAATGAGCACCAAATTAGCCATGTTTACACTTTTAGTATTGTACCCATGAAAACCCGTAGCTAACTCATACCTACATGTACCTAAACCCTAGGTCTTTTTTGAGTTTCCTTTGCAGATAGTGCTCTGAAATTTAGGCGGGGTTGTTACTGGATGATAATAGCTATGAAAATATTGAGAAAACTGTGGGGTTGTGCAGTGAGTCATTTGTCGCACAAGATGAAAATTCTGTTAACCAATCAATGCACTGTTGTGTTTCTATCTTCACCTTAAAGCTCTGTGTCAGTGTGCTTTTGGGGTACCTCAAAACGGGGATAATAAAGAAACAGGACAGAATGGTCCGATTCTTTTGTTACTGTCCACAACTTTTGAGTGTCATTCTCCCCTTATTATCATGCATAACCTTATCCTTCTGGTGCATGTGGTTACAGATGAATGTAAGCTTCAGGAGCAACAGCAGTGCGAGCACACCTGCAGCTGCTGTACCATTTTTCAAAACCTTGCCCAGCCATGGTATCAAAATAAAGGATGCTGAATCGAACTTATCAAACTTTATCAGGCACCTGAAAACGCACACGGATAGGTCAGTCATTTTGTAATGTGAAAGATTATTAACGATAACCACATCAAGGCAGGTTAATTTAACTTTGTATTTTGGCTTTCCCTGTGGACAAGGATGTAATGTTTCACCTAACTAAGGAATAAATAAAACCCAGGTTTAGTTGTGGCTGCTAGATCTAGCTGGAGTGAACCCCTAATAGGGTCAACAACAAACAGCTCCCATTATGAGCACTGACTCACTAATGGCCCTTTTCCACTAGTACATTACTCATAGGCTCGACTCGACTCGACTCTACCGGTTTGTACGCGTTTCCATTACGTGTTAGTACCTGGTACCAGGTACTTTTCTAGTACCTACTCGGCCGGGGTTCCAAGCGAGCTGAGCTGAGTCAAGCCGAAAATGTGATGTCAGCAGACGGCAGGCCACTGATTGGCCAGGGCCTGACGTCACTAGATGATGCGTCGGGAGAGCGACTCGTTCATAAGAGTCAACCTGCGCCATTTTTAAAACGCAATAACAACATTGAACACGATCAGAGATGGCTGCACAGAAATCAACCCCATGGAGCAACGACGGCGAGGTGCAGATATTTCTTCATCTGGTGGCCTCCATTGCTCCGTCAGAAGTCGATTCATGTTTGTGTCACATAACAAATGATGTCGCTGGAGTTTCGGCCGCGTTGCTACATGACGACCCCACCCACGCTGAGGTGGTACTCTATTGTAATGGAACGAATGTAATGAAACGACCGAAACTGAGTAGTGGAAAAGGGCCATAACGGGGTCATGGCTGGGTTTGGAGACTAAAAAATGACCTGCATGCATTGACCAGACCCTGGTTAATGCAATGATGCTTCTTTGGTTCTCCCATGAGAATCCCATTAGACTCAGTCAACTATTTGTAATGAGCACAACATCAAATTTGGGGAGGGCAAAGGGGGTAGAGGTTAAAGGTTTAGTAGGAACATTAAGGAAATGTAATTTCACATTAGTTTAGTCATAGAGGGAAGGAGGTTTGCATTGTCTCCAACTTATAGGATTCAAACATGATACCAGAACCTGGCTGTTAAACTAATGTCACAGAGTACTTTGAGATAACATGGCATTCAATACAGTAACAACGTCTGTAAAGAACTACTGTCTGTGCTGCTTTTTTCACTCATCGCACTTACAACTTTCATGCATATACAGATTAGTTGAGGAGGACATGGTGGAGGCGTTGCTTTTTACCATCCCATCAGAAACAATGCATCATTTATAAAAAGGACCAAAAGACGAAGGTCATCCAAGTAATTGATAAATGGTACTAAATGGGTAGAAAACCTATGAATGACTTTGCATTCATTTGAAATTCACTGGAGATTTTCCTTGTAGTGTTGCTATATTCCCAGCAAGAGTACATTAGAGCTGCGGGTCAGAGCTACTGAAAATGAAATCTGAGGCTGTGGTAGAGGAAACAGATAGAAACAGGTTTGTCTTTATATCTGGTTAGACTACACTTTGTACAAGATCTTTGATAGAGTTCTGAGATCATCATCCCATGTGTAATTAAATAGTAAGGTAAGAAGCAAAGATAAGAAGCATAACTATAGCTCTATAGCTGTTATGTGCTGATCTGGGATCATCTGGATCTGATATTAGTGTTTATGACCTGTGTGCCTCCAGGTGAAGTCACCTGGGTTAGGGTTAACAAACTATTAGCTCGCCAAACAGCTAATGACATATAGGTCTGTAAAACATGAGCTAAATTTGTGGGACAATACAGGAAGTAGAAGGTTGCAGTATGAAGGTGTATTAGTACCTCTCCTTCGAAAGGAAAAAATAATCTTATTGTATCACAAATACATTTCTTCATTTCTTCTTCATGTATTTGTGTTTGTTGTAGCAACATAACAGCATGTGCTCTTGCAGCTCTAACAGCAATGATTTGAGAAGACATTACTGACGCATGTTGGGAGCAGGTCTCAGTATGTAGGACAGGCAGAGGCAGGACAATGCCTCTAAGCCTCAGGGGTGGAGGAGGCGGTCTTCAGAGGGCAATGTTTCTGATCAACAGGTTCATTATTGGGACTAGTTTCTTTATGGCTGCAATGAACACACTGTAATTTCCCTCTATAAGTTAGTGGACAGGAATGCATCAGTGGATTTGTTTTAGCACTTACTTTCCAGTGTGAGGACTCCAAGAAAATGAGAATCATTCATTCTCAGTCAGAGCAGACATTTTTACAGATTCTAAGAGAAACCACATTAAATGATGACACAGTTTGTGTGAAAACTGAACCCCCTTTTTTATAATGAATTATAGCTCAGTAAAATTAGAAAACACCTTAACCACACTGTTTATTTAAATATTCAATGTCCAGTGAGTATGATTGTCCAGAAATATTCCTTGAAATCATAAGAAAGGCATTCCTGATGACTTAAGAACTTACCACATAATCATCAGATATAACACAAAGGGTGAGAACAGTGGACGAAAAGAGAAACCTCAGTGCTCTGTTAGCCTGGCTCGGGTTTAGTGAACTAGCGTGTTACATAAAAGATCTGTAAATGATAGAAAAAATACACACCAAAATGAACATTATGACAACACAGAACAGCAATCGTGACCTGTACAAAATAAGATTTGCGTGTTTTTCTGCTACTGATGGGAGCACTCTAGTCTCAGTAAAAATAAAATTAATAAAGTAAAAGCTCTCCAAAAGAAATATACATAGAAACAAGTATATACAAGGAATATAATTACAAAATGTGAGCAGAAGTGGATTAATGGTGACATATAAACCTTACATGAATACATGGGTTACAAACACACAGCAGTGAACTGAAATTTAACTTTTATCTGCTGATTATTCGATACACTGCAAACTGGAGTGTCTGCTAAAGAAGAAAACCAGGCTGACAGCTGTCGAGTGGGAGAAATGATTAACGCTTGATTTGGTGTAATGGATCTTCCTATTGATGCAAACACAGCAATTTTTCATAATGTCTATATTATGCCAGCTCTCCAAAGGGGAAGCTGTTCACTGTCAGAAGGAGAGCTTTGTTGTCCTCATCACTCTGTAGCTCACACCTCATGATGCTGTAAGGAAGAGGTCGTAGTCACAGCTCAAAATAGGGGGAGATTTTGTAATGTAAAAAATAATGTAATGTAATGTAAAAAAAAGGACCCTTATAGCTATTATAGATATTTTTATTATTAATTATTTTATAACATTAGGCTATTTAACCCTCTGGAGTCCAGGGTATAATTGGCCGTTTTTGACTACTTTTTATTTTGCTTTTATATTTTACCTTAAGAACTGTTTACCATGCCTTGTTTGGTATCATTTTTTTCAGCACAACCTCTCATGTGTGTGATTTTACAGTTATTTTTTCATTTTGACACACTGTATTAACACACTGGACCTAAAACCACACAAAAAACATAAAATCCGAATATAAAAAAGTTAGATTTTGTAATGTGAAAACCACAAACATGTCTAATGAACCATTTTTATAACTTAGAATGCAAATATAAGTTGTAAAGTTTCAAAAAATTATGTACAAATGTAGCAAATAACAGTTATTTACAACTATTTACATTAAAATGCAGGCAATGCCTCAGGCGTTTTTTTTGTTCAACTATTTACAAAACAATCAGGTGTCACAATAAGATGCCACAAATTATTTGTGCCACTGTAAAAAACAGTTCCTGTCCATTACAAGACAGAGGGGCACATCACAAGCCTTCTTCCAGCACCAAAAACGTGCCAAATGTGACGACAATATTCAGAAAAAAAAAAAAATTATACATTATTTATTACAAGTCTGTTTTAATTGGACCAATCAATTTATAAACGCGTATGTAGTTTGAAGTCCGCACTTTCGACACAAGTTGAAACGGAGACTCTGTGATGCTGCGTCTTTTTGCTACGTCGTCATCATAAATCAGACCTGTCATTTATTTGATTTGGACGCGCCGGCGCGTCCGTCGAGGGTTAATGCATATAATGGTTGCATATAAACAGAACAGCAGAGCAGAGTTGATCTAAGTGTTCTATGCAGCTGGGCTGAGTTTGTAGATTTTTAAACAGAGCAAATATTTTTTATCCAAAATTATGTGATGGTCAGTTTAAAATAAATGTGCACATTATGTTCAAAATGATCTGCGCTAGCTTAAAGTGTTTACCAAACAACTAAATACAAGACAAAAATGTTGCGCGTCTGTGGCTCTGGAGGTAGAGCAGCTTGTCTACTGATCATATGGCTGGTAGTATGATCCCCTTCTCCCTTGATTCCCTTGATTTACAGACAGTGAACCTCAAATTGCTCCTGATGGTCAGGCGAGCCTACCCTGCAAGATAGCTTGCTACCTTTGCAGCACTTGAGTTAGTGAGCAGCAAAAGCTTTTTATTAAAAGCACCATATAAATACAGCCATTTACCATTTACAACATAAAAACTTTGAAAAAAAAAAAAAAAAGGAACCATGTAGCTCTAAGTCAGCCTGAACATATAAATCAACAGCCACATACTATCAGTGACTTTCAACTTCACTTTGAGATGTCTGAGATGGACTTTGGGAAGAAATGTAGAAAATAGAAACAAATCTTTCTCTAGAATTCTAGAAATGTGTACATGCATTTATGTACGAGTGTTAGAATTTTGAATGAAGCAGGCTTCTCCATGAAGGAAAAAAGTAAATAGAATTATAGTGGAACTACATTAATTGGTATTATTTACATCTAAAATGAATGAATGATGCATTTGCTGTCTTGTTTGGCGTTATTTTCTTTATGTTCAGTGCCAATGTTTTCTAAATTCTATATCTGCATATGGCAACTATGATAGAGTACTTGGAGAGACCATTGTCAATCTGTGGTTAACATATCAAGATTAGAAAGATGAAACATTTAATCAAAATAGGGAATGTATGCAAATCAAAAATGTATTTATGATGTGACATAATGCTAACTAGTGCCACACAGACCTTCAAACCCTCCATCTTGCTACATTAATGGTACACCACCTCCTGCACTGACCTTAAACATTGATATTTGATGCCATTAGATTATTGAACAGGTTTTAAGCATGTTACATGATTAGCAATACGTTCTGGTGAAGAAAGACTGAAATAAATTGAGTTGATTTCAGAGTTTTACCAGACCCCTTAACTACTACCACTAAGATGGAGATCTGAATGCTCTTTCCATCTCTCTCTCTCTCTCTCTCTATATATATATATATATATATATATATATATATATATATATATATATATATATATATATATATATATATATATGCTGTCGCTTTTTAATTGTTTGTGTTGTATCTCCTGAGACTCATGAGTATAATTTTAGTACACGAAAAAATGTATTCATGCACTTAGAGTGTACATCAAGCTCATTCAGCCAGTGCTCACTTTATGGCGAATATGTTGTAACCTTCCTTTTCCCCTACCCAGCTTGTCTCTGGATTTGTAAGTCCCCAGGGTCACATTCACATAATCATTTGCAAAATAGAATCTGTTTCTTTGCTTCCCTCCTTCCAGTGTTCATGTAGTGTGTGAGTACTGCTACCATACTTGTGTGGGAGGCAATTTTGTGGGTCATGAACAAGGAGCAGGACAGAACAATGTATTATTTATAAGAACAAACACCAAACAAACACCCAGCTCTCCAAACGGAAGTTGAGATTGCCAAGTCTCTTCCAGACTGACAAACTGTTTGTGGGTATTAGATTAGAGGGGAAAACAGGATGGCAAAATTGTCTTTTCAGTCTAGACTGTTCAGTAGGGCTGCGTGGGCTGAAATGCATATGATGCTAAATTCTACCTTGGTGTCTCCTCCTTCTTAATGTCTAACACTGTCTAAAGTGTGTTCATGCTTAGTGGCGTAGAGTGCAGGTTTCTATGTGAGCCAGGCTGCAAGGTAGCTGACAGAGTCTCTAACTGAATATCACAAAACAAAAGACTACAAAGAACGCCACAAAGGAAAAGTCCACTCATAGTTACTCTCACATTATTATGTATCGTCAATCAGTCATGTTGAGTTAACTGCAGACATTATTCTGTGATTACTTATTGAACTCTTGTCATTTTCTGTTCTGCTGTCCATACCTCCATTCAGCCTGCTTCTCAGGCTCAGTTGAATTTATTGGATTTGGAGTATCTGTGCTGGCAGACTGCTATTGACAAGAGCATAAATTGATTGGTCCATGAGAATGTTAAGCTTCTTCTTGATTAAGATGAACTGCTCTTGGCCGAGGTCTAATATATAGATTATCATGTCATGAAGTGAGATTAGAGATTGGGTTGTTTTTCTCCTTTGGAGCAAAAAAAAAGTAATGTCCAGATGTAACTATAAACATGCAGTTAGCCAAAGGCCATTGGAGCGCTGAAATTCGAAATTTCTCCTTTTCATTAAAATTATACAGGATTTCAAAATTAAAGCATCATTTGAACATGCTGAACATGAACATGATGCAAATTTGTGCATCAGTGTAAATGCTGGATTACATAAGTCTGTGTCTATATGTCCGTGTCTATATGTCCGTGTGTTCCACATTAGTCATTACTATCATTAGTATGCATGCAGCGGGTTCGGTCCCAACCCAGGGCTCTGCTGCATATCATCCCCTCATCCCTTTCTCCCTGTGACTGACTGGTGACCAGTCCAGGGTGTGCCCCACCTTTTGCCCAATGTAATAACAGCTGGTATAAGCTCCAGCACCCTGTGAGACAGGATAAGCTGTACAGAAAATGGATGGATGGATAATCAGAGTCATCATTAATAATATGATTAGGCATGGTATATGATTTTTGTTCTTTTCTGTTGTAACAGAACTGTCATAAGACAGATAGATAAGGTTTCATAGCAGAAACCTTTGGGTCATCAACACTTTACACACAATTCCAATCAACATTTCAAAAATCCTCCACAAAATAATAATCAACAAATCTTTTGTATGATGAATGAATGTCTATGTACAACATAGGAATTTTAGCCTTTCCACAGAGAGAAACCATATGGTGGTCATTAAAACCAACTGGCACAGAGACTGTGTTAGAGCTTTAGGTCAGGTACATTAGTGTTTACAGTATGTGATTAAAAGATGTAGAGTAAGTATGACCTGCTGCATTAGCTCTTGTTGGAGAGGAAGTAAGTTGTGCTACATTACAAGCATGAGTTAATGATGATTATGTTTTCTTCCTACATTCTACATCAAAGGAACACCTTGACATTGTCAGTCTGCATTCACATCTCCAAGAAAATAAATTTCACTGCTCACATCAGAGACTCATCAATCATTTCATATGGCTGAGTGACAAAGTCAGCGTCAGCATCAGGAGGTCTGTAGCAGCAGCTCACAGTTATATTACTGAAAACAGAATGAGAGGGAACCCACAGGTGGATCACACACAATCAGCCACCTACAATGACTAGTTCCATGTGTTCTGGGCCAGAAGATAACATGATTCAAGAACTAATTGACTAGAAATACTATATTTTTTTTTATTTTGCCCTTGCCCATTGTTGGCAGTTGCTTTTTCAAAGCCCCCCCCACCGTTTTGCTGCTGTATCTCAGAAGCATATACCTAGGACAATAAGCTAGCCAGAAAACCTAGCAAGGTATTCACCTGTCGGGTGTAGACAGAAATAATAAGAGAGTGTTTGCCTTTTGTTACTTATTGATTGGCTGAAAAATGGGATCTTGGGCTGGGAGTAAAACGGGGTGAACTAAGTCAATCACAGCCTACTTGATAATGTCTCTGTCAGTGTGTGAATTTCTCTTGGAGATCAATAAAGTATCTATCTATCTATCTATCTATCTATTATCTATCTATATCTATCTATTATCTATCTATCTATCTATTATCTATTCATCTATATCTATCTATCTATCATCTATCTATCTATCTATCTATCTATCTATCTATCTATCAGAACCTGTCTGTCTGTCTGCTATGGACAAACCATTTGTCCTGTTGACTGGTTGGCCTGTTCTAACTGGGTGGCTGATTGTTTGGATTAAAAAACACTGTCTGTTGACCTAAATACCAACTTTTGCCTTTATCAGAGAACAAACGAAAAGTTTTCTCACATGAAAATTGCCTGGGGACAATGTCAAGGTGTTCCTTTGAGTTGTTGTGGCGCATCACCTAGTTCAGTCTTGCAGTATATCTGAGCTGTGAAAGCAGTGAGCCAGCTCTTCAGAGACACTCTGTGTCTCCCTCTGTGCAGCCATGTATCAGACTTCTGCCTGCTCTCTCTGTTACAGCGTGGAAGCGAGAGTTACCGGCAGTGCATGGTTGACAGTTTATGCTGACAGGCCCGTCAGAGAGCAGCACCGGGGAACTGGCAGGATTTTCTGTATTAGAGGGCAGGAGAGTTGTGCTGTGAAAATCAATGAGCAAACGTTTGCTTTTCCCTCCATCCTTTGTAGAGTGCCTTCACTTGATAGGTCATGTAAAAATACTATTTCAGTTTGCATAGGAGTCTAAGAGATAAGATCATTATAGGGCGCTTTATGGTGACCATTATTAAGATACTTCAATATAGATCACTATTGATTATGGTTTATTAAATATTGATTATGGTTTATTACAACTTGGGCCTAATTTTTATACTTGGCCTCCATTTACATCAGAAATAATGTACTCGAAGAGTTCAAAGTTCAAAGATACCACTCCCCCAAGAACTTTGATATCAGAGCATTCTGCCAAAACTGGATTATGTTCCAGTTATGTTATTTTCTTTATGTTCAGTGCCAGTCTTTTCTAAATTCTATATCTGCACATGGCTACTATGATAGAGTACATGGAGAGACCATTGTTAATCTGTGGTTAACATAACAAGATTAGAAAGCTGAAACATTTAATCAAAGTAGGGAATGTATGCAAATCAAAAATGTATTTATGATGTGACATAATGCTACACACAGACCTTCAAACCCTCTATCTTCCTACATTAAGGGTATGCTACCTCCTGCACTGACCCTAACCATTCGTATTTGATGCCATCAGATTATTGGACAGGTTTTAAGCAAATTTTATTTGGAAGACACAACAAAGTTATAGTCAGACATTCTGTTGTGAACATCCATCACTGTAAGCATGTTGCAATAGCTTAGTGATAACCACCATTTGTACCAATCACTCTCACTCTAGTAAATTAAATCAGTCTCTCTTTTCTCTACTTTGAAAAAACCTAATAAAGGGGTTAATGTGGCTGTTAACTGTTTACAAGGCAACATTTAGGGAATTTGACTCTGCCCTGTATTAACATTGATGTCCACTACTGTATTCATGATAGAGGCAAACTTTGTTGACCTCTACACAATAAACTGATTCTTTTTCTATGTACTCCTGTCTTATAATAGAAGAATTTTACGAGAGCAGCTCTTCACTCCTCAGAGGAAGGCTAGTAAGAGAAGTGTGAAAGGCACTGCAATGTGTCTACCTTGGCTGTCCAGACGTAGAGAGCCAGATTGTTTATATGTCACTTTGACTGATCAGAGGTTGATCTGCATGGCTGCTCCATCTCAACTCCACAGCCTAATGAGTCTCTGTGAGGAGAAGAGACTTTGTGTGAAACTGTTGTCACTTGTCATTGTGAATTGCCTGTGAAACACAGCTTTATTCCTCCTCACACAACATTTGACTGCCTGGCTGCATGCCTAGACACCATTAAATTCTTGAGCTCAAATGAGAAACAGGCTTATGAGACAAGTGTGCTGTGGTGGGTGACAATGAGATGTGAAACAATTGGCAGTAAACTTAGGAGTTGAGGAATAGTTTTGTTGAAGAATAGTTGTGACCTAGGAATAGTATTAAGGCCCGTTCATTTTAAGAATGTCCTTTACCACAGTTATTTTCCACTTACTTACCCCTCATCTCAGGTAGACTGACAACTGTAAGACTCTAAATACTGGCCTGCAAGGGTATTGTTAAAATGTGCAATAAGTGAGTTTCTATTCACTCTCAGCACAGAATTAATATTTTACCCCACAAAGCTATCAAAAACAAATCAATGATCCACTGTGCGACATGTTCCTTCATTACCATGAACACACACACTGTAGTTTGGCTCAGTCCCACATACACTGTCCTGCTGGCTCAATCTAGTGCAGCATATGTGGATTAATTCACTGCAGAAAATAGTCAGCAACATATACATTGGCCAGGCAGGAAGTTTGACTGAAATGATATTTGTCTGTTCTGTCCAATTACATGGTTTTACAATGCTTATAGCAGAGTTATGTAGTATACGATGCGTAAATCATCTACCCATTTTCTGAGGTGCTGTAACAGCAAGCAGGCTTTCTTCATATGGTGAGGCACACACAGTGCATTTTGCTTAACACCTGCGTAACCCTGCCCATTTCTCCATCAGCAGAGGGTGTGAGCAAATCAGTATGAAGTGACAAGATTTCACTATGACTGGTATGGAGAGAGACAAGCAGCAGTACAGGGCAGTTAGTGTAGCATGTAAGCTGTATAATGCTGAATAATGTGTTGTGTGGATGGTTTCCTGGTTGATGTCAGAGAGCTATCAGAGTGGAGGAGGCTGTGCTGCCACAGGCCTCTGCAGCATGTGTTGAAAAGCAGCATCTCCTGTTTTCTGTGGCATCATTTACCACAGTAATTGAATGAAGAAAATGCTCTGCTCCTTGAAGCTAAACTACCCATGAAAAGATGAACTCATAACCAATACACTTTATTCCACCAATTATTCAGTTGCCTGGAGGATGTTGGATATACAGTATAAAGCTGGTCTGAGAAATACAGTGTGGGATGTAACCAAATAACCATGTTTAGGGAACCACCAAATGTTTGTTCCAGACAGATGAGGTTTTGCTTCATTTTAGGAAAGGTGGAAGAAAAACAAATATGTTTTGTAATTTGTAACTCCACAGTGTTAAGTAATTAATTAATGATGAGAGTGCTTTGTGTTGAAGTGTTCACTTCAATGACTTTTACAGGAAAAGCATGTACATTTGAATAATATATCATAATAATAACATCAAGGAGCTTATTCCAGGCATTAAAGACACACCTTAGTTGCATGCAGCCATCAATAATGGCCATAAATGGAACTAACTTGACATGGCAAGTTTTGTCTTATAGGTGTGAAATTTCAGAAAAATATATTTCATATGATAGCTGCATGCTCCACTTTGACCATTCTAGCTTGTAATGCAGGATTATGGTGACTATGAACATTCAATGCACCAAAACCTCAACTCTAACCCTCACACAAGCTCCACCAATTTAACACATGAGCAGAAAAACACAACAAATACAGAAATCTAGATAAATGCTACAAAAACAGCAAACTGCTGAGTTCAGATATTATGCAAGTTGTACAGAACATGTAAATTATTAATCCAACAGAGGGACACACTGGGACATGATATTTGATACCATGGTTTGGGGCTCATGAGGTTACTAAAGTCAGCCAACATTCATGGTATTTTTCTATTTGCTTGTATTTTCTTTTTTTTTTTTTAATCTTGTTCTTGTGTTGTCAAGTTGATGGAGATTTTTTTCCTCATTTGCTCTTGCTTTGTCTATTTGTATGTGTTTTTTCTAAGTTGTGGTGCGTTCACTTCTCAGGGACACTGCACTAAGCCGCTTGCTGAAACCCTTAAAGCCCCAGAAAACGTTTTTGTCTTTAATGTTTGAGCAGATTAAGTTGACAGTGCTGGCAACAAGCAAATAACCCACACATTGTAGTTCTCCACTGTCTACACTGTGTACACTGTGTGTGTGTGTACACAGTACCTAGGAGGTTATACAGATCCTGGGCTCATGGTCTCCCATACACTGATATTTTAATGTTCCAGAAAAGACGAATCACTATCAGGTTAACAAATATTTCTGTATGTAGATAAAGCTTAGTATTGTGTCTTTTATTATTTATTATTTAATTTCTACAAAAGTGTTTTTGGAGTGGCCTTGTGAAAATCCTTTTTCCAGTTGAAATGATGC
Source organism: Scortum barcoo (assembly GCA_023238725.1). NCBI lineage: Eukaryota > Metazoa > Chordata > Actinopteri > Centrarchiformes > Terapontidae > Scortum > Scortum barcoo. Next base: position 1,215,561 of record CM041538.1, on the reverse strand, counting down.
TCAAAAATGAATGCCAAATAGATCCCAAATGATGGGTGTTATTTGTATTCAATTTATCGTTGCTAAAGCTGCTAAACTTGTTGCCTGCATTAGAGAAGAGTAGTAGTGGTTATGCTTGTAGATGGAGATTTTGATTTTGATTTTTTTTTTTTTTTGCTCAATCCCTGCCCACCAACTGTCATTATGTATATTTTATATTCAGAAAACATCCAAATAGGAGACCATGCTTCATGGTTACAAGTTGATTGAGAACACAGATTTTGAAGGCATTTCAGTGAACTTTTCCTATCTAACCCTCAGACATAAACACACTGAAATATCGAGAGTTTTCTCTTATTCACGGAACTGTTGAAGTTTCGTGTATAAGACTCATAAGCCTGTCTCTGTCCTCAGGTTTTGATACAAGACTATTTTCTTTTTGAGTTGGATTGGGTGAAGGTGCTCTGTTGTTTTTTTCAGTTCTGGTTATTAAAGGATCATCTGGTTCAAACTTAGAGAAGAAGAAGAAGAAGAAGAACACCCTTTATTAGTCCCCTCATGGGGAAATTTACATTATAGAGGTTATATACCTGAAAGGTTTCCCTGTTGCTTTTATAGAATTGCCAAAGTAAAGAATTGCAAAGTACGACACATTGCTTTGCTGTTCCTCATTTTGTTCACATGTAATAGAAACATCCATACCACACTGGGATCTGGACTTTTTAAAGGAAGGTCAGAATAAAGACAGATACAGAGAGAGGACAAAACATTTCTTAATCAGTGTTGATGTTCCAACACCTGCGTAATAATAATAATAATAATAATAATAATAATAACATATTTATAAATTTTTTAAATTGTCAGGCAAGGAACTAAAAGCCCTCACTTGCAGAAAACAAACGTTAATTTATTATTCAGTAATGAATTAGATCACGCAGTACTGCCAGGTTTAAATCGCTTTTTATTTATTGGTTTGGTCGGTTGGTTGTTTCTAAAAACACCAAAGCAGCATAAAAGTTAGGAAGGACTCAAATATATATTCAGTTGTTGATAATTTTCCAGGCAGTAGTATTTGCAGCAAAGAGTTTCAGTCCCTGCTGTATTTCTGTAGTTCTGTGCATCCACTTTGTCCAAATACAGCTCTGTGCCATCATTCTCAAAAAATAGATGTAGAATGAGTTTGAAATTATTTAAGTGGCCTTTCTGTTATTAATGGGCTCACAATAGTGGTAATAGTAGTAATATGCAATTTAACTGTCAGAGTAAGCTAAACTATAATTTCCCCTCTATGTCTGTCAACTTAACAAACAAGCATCAGTCAGTCTCAAAGAAATCTATCACTGCCTCCAATTGTCCTCTCTAATGTGCTGCAGGCCATGCAAGAATTTATATATAGTACAGAAACTAGCATATTATAACTGAAATATGCTGGTGCTGATGACTACCACTAATGTTGTGGTGGGTTACTGTAGAACAAAGGAAACACTGGATTTGTAGTGCTGAACTGTATTTAACACTAATAACACAGCTCTCTACAAGAATTTGTTCCAGTGCAGTTACATTTTAATGTCCAGCATTCACACTTATGATCTTCACACTTTAGTTGAGACTCATGTTTCCATTGGCTTAGACCTGACTTGTATACGTCTCCGCTGAGATGAGGCTCCCATTGGACTTGACTTAAACTGACTTAGACCTGCCCCACCTTGAGCATTGGGATACATCATAATTCCCATAAAAATCATGCATGAAGAGCAGCTTGTGTCTCCTGTGAACTGCTGCTTCTCTCTGCCTCCCACCTTACTAAGTAACACCCCTTATGTGGTTCCGGTCATGCATGTATTATAGCTGTTTTGTGGCTCTCTGCTTACTGTGGGGGAGCCCGATACTTTTGGTTGTGTGTCTCTGTCACCTCCTCCAGATGACCTGACATGTTGGCCATCCAAGCATAAAGCCTTACATGATGATTTTCATTGGGGGCATGTTTGCTTATTTGACAACTTCCAGTTAAGTCAAATGATTATTGATTGAAACATTTAAAAAGTGAGCATTGAAAAATGTGCTGCTGTTAAAGAGAGCTCTTATTCAAACACGTGAACATTCAATTGATGATTAATAAAAGCCAACAATACAACAGTTTAGCAAATAAGAAGGAAGTTGGGATGTTGGAGACCTGCAGAAGCAGTTACTGAAGTACAGTACAGTAGCTTTAAAGGCCACAGTATACAGATACTGTGTACTGTATATATGTGTGATATATTTCAAGAACTTTGTTTTAATTAAGTGTTTTCTTGGTATTCGGACTTTCACAAACGTGATTTCCCACTGTTTGAATGGTACACTTTTATAAGCAAATCACAGAGAGAACCAACCAACCAAAATGTAGTAGTTACATTCATGCAATCATCAAAATCATGAAAAATTCATGCAGTTGTGGTAAAGTGTACTATGCATATTGTTCATGTTAAAGTGATTTAATTTTTTTCTCATTGTAAATTCCTATTCTTGTGAATTATACTGTATGTGAGAGGTCAAGTAGACATATTTCTAAGAAAATAATTCTAAGAGAAACAGCAGGCACAGGGTCAAAGAAGAATGCAAGTGAGAGACCACTCACAGCTGGCAGTGAAGTGAGGCGAGGGCACCAGCATGTTTTACATTTAGAGTGTCAAGCCTCAGGGTCAGTTAACAGCAGCCAGGGGAAATAAATAGCTTAATAATGGTACGATCCTCTCACTTCTTCTCCACCCACGTCTTCTGCCTCCTTGAAATCTCTGATAAAACCCTCTGTGCTGACTTGACTCTTACACACCAACTTATTTTTTCATAGTGCTGTAAATGTTTGTTTTTTGGGGGTTTTTTTGTGCTGTACATGACCATCCTGATGATCCTACAGTAACCTGTTGTACATTTTATATGACTGGATTTCCATGGAAATGTACTTGGGGAGCAGCTCTTGGCTTTGACAGTACAAAGTGGGTTTGGATCACACTGAACTTTAAAGAGCACACTTATTGGTTGCCAAAAGTTACAATGAAAATGTCATGCCTTCCCTGCAAAATGGTCTTCATGGCTCCCTGCCGGGGAAATAGGATTTAACTCCGCCTTCTAAATTCCTCTATGCATCCTGCCATTTTGAAAATGTTACTATCACAGCATTGTTAATGTGGAATACTCATTGAAAAATACATTTACCTTATAAGTTGTGCAGTTTTTCTGTGGTGTCTCTGCTGCGTCACTGCAGGGACAAGCTTCACTTTAAGGCAGTTTGGCAGTTAATTTAACACTGAAAATGGTCTGGGCTAACCCCCGGATGTCCTCAAATGTTAGCCGTGCCCCTGCATTTAACATAGTTTGCTTGCTTTCTCCATTTTGCATTAGTGAAAAGAACAACATTAGTAGTAGTTAGGAGAGCATTTTTTGTAACAATATTCTTATATTGAATCATCACACATTAAAGATAGAAATCTATAGACATGGTTCCTTTCATGTTGATTTGACTGTAAATCTGAGTGGGCTACATACGGATACTACAGTAGTTTCTGAAATTCACTTGACCTGAATCTCTCCTCTTCAATGATGGACATCGGTGCAGAGCCACACCTCAGCTTACTGAGGCTTCAGCAGATGCAGCTGGGAGAGCGGATGTGAATGAGTGGAGCAAAGGGTGTGAGATTGACCCAAACATAATGTGAACATGACAGTGGGTCTTGAAAAAGCAGATAACTAAAGTAAAGTTAGTCTTTAAGCTGGGTAGTTTTGTTGCCAATAATATTCTCTTATTCATACACACCCTGCCTCACACTGACACAGTAACACACATTCAGCTGAAGGAGCCCAGCACAACTATAACCAGTCTTATGAGACTTACCATGGGACCAAATGTCATGCCTAAGGGCACATCAGTGGTGTTCAAAAGTTCTGACTCAATGTGTGTGTCTGTTTAGCTGTCAGGATCAAAAGACCAAGTAATTTGTCCCATATATGTCATTAGTTAATGTAGGGAAATGACCCATGGACCACAAACTACACAAGTAGCAGGCAGGACAGCAAGAGTCCGTGGAAAGACTGTTCTCTGGGTTCTTCTGCCTGCCAAAGTTACAGCAGAGAAACAAGCTCTTACTGGAGGAGAGCTGCTGATAGAGGAGAGTCTGAGGGAAGCAGCAGTGCAGGGGGGAACTGCTGGATGACAATTCTCTGATGCCTTAAAGTACCAACGCACCAAAACACAGGCATTATGATTGTTTCTCTGGGAGTACAGACATGGCTCCTGAGTTAGACTGTTGTGTTTTTGTTGCCTGTACAAGTCCCACGTGGAATATTTAACTATTTGCTTAACCACGCGACCATTACTGCTTTGTGAGTTTTAGTATGGAGTACTAACAGAACCTGGTGTCTGTCCAGGCAATGGCTCAGGGTTCAAAACATGAGTGGAGACACAGAGGCTCACAACAACAACACTAGTAGTATAAATAGCACCACAGATGAGTAGCTTGTTCCACCAGACCAGTTATGTTTTGGAGCATTATTTAGTGTCAAAATTACCTTTGATTCTATATTTTAGAGAAAGAGAAATCTAGTTTTCCATCAGTGTTCTCAGTATTTCCCTAATTAGAATCAGCGTTATTGGTACAAAGTAACAAATGTGCAATAGTGAGAGAGCAAAGGATGCTTAGGATAAATAGAATCATCACAACGAGATAGGTGGGTATGACAGTGTAGTATATCAAGTATATACAGCAGCCATAGATTGTGTTTGTCGGTAGTGATATTTACATGTCAAAGACCGTGTGTAAAAAAAATAGAATATATTATTTCATTTACAGGTCCAGTGGATGTTTGTGTTGTGTTGTGTTATCACAGTGACTGTTCCTGACACACTTTGTCATGAATGTAGCAAGGTAATCTAATTAGTTTGACAAGATGAGTAAATGACGACATCGCCTGCAGACTTTGGTTGGTAAATCTTGAATCCTGAAAGAATAATATCTACTTACGTATGTACCTGAGTGTTTTTGAGTTTGTGCACAAAAAAGGCCATGGTTGTTCATGGATTATAACTTATATATATATATATATATATATATATATATATATATATATATATATATAACTCTAGTTTTTGTAGTTTTGTCCATTCTCTCTACTACTACTGATTCATATTAATATTATAACCACTGTGCTCACCAAGTTAATTTATCAGATGTGGAAACATGGCAATATTGCTAAGAGGATTTCTAGCAGGACAGGTTATTAGGAAGAGAAAAGACAAGCAAACAGGTGAATTGTTGTATTTTAGGACAGACCTAGTGAGAGAGAGTTGGTGGTCTTGGTTAAATTCTGTTCAACTGGCATATTGACCAAAAGAGCAAGATTGAACGTGTTCAGTTTTTTATTATTTAAGCAAAAAACAAACCAAAAAAAAGCTATACTAAATTGGCGTAGTGCCTCTCTAAACCTTTTAAACATTTCAATATTCATGTTTACATTGGCAAGCCAAGCAGTCTTCCTCTCTCATTTGGCTAGCATATTGCTACATTTCTTCTGGTGTTACCCCCATCAACTGCTGATAAGTGAAATAGTGTGGTAGGGATGCTTCAAAGCTTCTTCTCTGTAGTCATCAGAAATTATGTCACCTATGTCTTTTTAAAAGTATATGTGGGTCCCTGTGCTGTTGATAATACAGCACCAGATATAAAAAATTAGTGGCCTGATCATCAAAACATTACTTCATAACAGTACTTGTGATTGACATGTCTTTAACATATACAGGACTTTGTGACATGAATTATAAATATAATTTATCTTTTGAGCAGCTATTATGCATGCACAACACTTAGTTCTGACCGTTATTTTGGTGATGTACAGTGTCATCATCCGAGTGCACGTCTACAGTGAATATTGGTCTCAGGCTTGCTTTACCAGACATGTTCATTCATGCATTTATTCATGCGTTCAAAGCAGATTTTTCAAGGTTTTGATCTGTCCATTCACATCTGTCATCTCCCTGCCACTATCAATAAGACTGATAGGTGCTGCTCATTATCAGGGTATACAGGCACAAGAGAGCTTTTAAAAGGGCATATTGTTATTGCAACAGCTACAGCAGATGTAGTGTGGTAAAATCCCTGTAACTTGCCTGGAGATGTTTCTCTGTTAGGGCTCTTCATCTGATACTGGTTATCTTCTCTTCCTTCCTTTGCCTTTGTCTCACTGTCTCTCTCCCCTAGGCATGCCCAGTTTCATCAAGTCCCCTGATGATCAGACAGGAATTTCAGGGGGAGTGGCGTCGTTCGTATGCCAGGCGGTGGGTGAGCCCAAACCTCGCATCACCTGGATGAAGAAGGGCAAGAAAGTCAGCTCTCAGCGTTTTGAGGTATGACTCTGAAGCAGACCTCAAAACTCCCTGTCTGATGTGTTGTGCAGCACCTTCCTCTCTCACACCTTCACTGCTCATTATCTCTCTACATTTGTGTTCATCTAAGACAGAGAGACAGTTAGACAGGATAGACTGTGCACTGCCATTTTTACGGCATGGTGTATTTAGCAGCAGTGAGGCTGTGCAGTAAGATGAGACTTTATTTAATAATTACCACCCTGCACATCTATACAATTGCTTTGCAAATGTCAAATATGCAATATTCTGATGAGAATACTCGAGACTCAGTATCACAATAAGTATAGAGCACAGTGTCTGCAGGCTACGTAGTGGCACTGACAGGTTGGAGGGCAGAGCTATGATAACCCACTGTATCTGAGCCAGAGGCCAGCGTATGATAGGCTGTCAGATTTAGTCTGTGTGCCTGTTTTTAAAGTATATTGAAGCGCACCATGACACCTCTCACCTCAGACCTCCAAGTAAATTTCAATTTTGCAAAATTATCCACATAGCAACAATTAAATTAAAGGTGAGGCAGGGAAAGTTTATTCTTCACTTTCAAATGTTTTGAGTTTTAGTTTCAAGGCACAGTATGCTGTGAAAGAGTGGGCAAAGTATAAATGATAAATGATACTTTTATAATCTTAATCTTATAATCTTATAATCTGATACTTTTTGAATCTTCTTGAATCAATCCCTTGATCACAAAATAATGAAAAATCTCCATCCCAGAATCCAGAAGTTCCCAGAATCCAACGTAACATCCACATGGTCCTTCATGTTGCTATGTATATCTCAGTTTTAGGGAAAAGCAGGACTTGACCCAAATGCAGATGACAGAGCTGATGCAGTTTAAAAGTTTTAAATCAGTGGCTTACAGATAACAGACAAACAGGCAGGTGGGTAAACAAGCAGGTTCATGTTGACAAAAAAACTCCAAAGTAAAAGCACCAAAAGGCAAGACTGGATCGAAACAAGGGCAAGTGGTCTGTGAGCAGAAGAATGGGAACTTCAGGATGATGGCCTGCTGGCAAAGCAGGAACCCTCAGACAGATGGCGTTGGAGACAGGGCACCTCTGGAGGTTGACCAGACAGGTGGCAAAGGTGGGATCCCTCTGGACAGCCTATGGCACAACAAGGTTCAGTCAAGGTGTTGACGAAGATGTCCAACTGGGCATCAGGAAGTTCAAGCAGACAATCTGACGGAGTGTCAGGCAGCTGAGACTGGCAATGGTGCCAGGCTGACGCCTTCTTCTGGAAACTCCACAGGTCCCCATGAAAATGGCTAGATGAGTAGCTGCACGAGGTGACATAAACAAAGGCATAGGTGCAGACTGGAGCCCAGCAGGCTGGAGACTGGCAGATCATAGGTTAGGGAGAGCAAAGGTTAACTCCTCTGCCAATTCAGGTAATTGCTCCACTAACCCAGTCTTAAGGGAGAATGCCTCCTTGTGCTGTGTCGTGCCTTAGTAATCGCTCATGAAGCACACATCATTCACTTCCTCCACAGAACATGCTGCTTCTGCTGGGTTCATAATGAGTCCGTTTATATGTCTGGCTAGACAGACAATGCATACAAGAAGGGTACATTCATTGTCATTCTTTTTTTTTATTACACCAGCATTATACTTAAACAAGACATTAATGTTGTTTTTTTACTACTTACTAGAAGTAGTTCTTAAAATAGTAGGAAAAACAGCCTTTTTAAGTGATTTATGTGTGAGGTCAAATGAAATAATTATTTGCCTTTGAGAGCAGATCATGACCAGCCATGACCTTCTCATGGTATGTTATCAAGGAACAGAACCAGTAGGGACTCTGGACTCTTCTCAAATTGTCTCACAGCCATGTAATACAGCCATGCTTGTGTTTAAGTGGTCTTGTGAAACATTGAGCAAATAATAAAAGCTTGCGCATCAACCAGTAGTAATGCCAAATGTCTTATATATATTATACTAAATTTGTAACTTTTTTTTTCTGGTAGATATGAATCTTTACAACAGTTTCAATAGTCAGTTTATTAAAATTATGCCCACTGTGAAATGTGCTCCGACATTTTGTGATTGAGACCTGCTAGTCATCTGAGGAACAAGCAGGCCTGTTACCAAGGTGGCCGGTCGATCAACATTCATGCTTTGGTGAGAAGAGTCTTATCTCAGCAGCCTTTGAGTAATTTAACTGTGGTACTGATTTTATTTTTAACATTATAAACATACAATAGGATTGTCGAAAAAGCGAAGAAAGTTTCTGGAATGCATTCATTTTGAGAATTATATTGCTAAAAGCTCAAACCTTAAGTGCAATGTGAAGTTAATGATTTAATTAAGTAATTTAACAAAGTTACAGATCAATAGAAACATTTGAGTATTTTTGTATGCAACTGCCTGGTGTAGTTTGACAAAAAGAAATATTCAGTGTGACTGATGTAAATTACCTGCTACCACTTAATATGCTGTGGTCCAGCCCCTCTCAGTCTCCTGTCAAGTCTGTTATACATTTGAATGAGCAGAATCTTTGAGCGCTGTAGTAAGCTGACCGGAATCTCGACATTTTACACATGCAGCTGCATTAACACGCACAGCAACTGTTTGATTAATAGGACTGTATGAACCTTCCTGCAGGACTCTGGGGCAGCAGGAAGGCTCATTAGCTGCCAGCCAACCCAAATGACTTCAAGCGAAGTGACTCAACATGAGTCCTGCGTAGGCAGAGACACTTGGTTCATGTCGTTGTGAGTAATAGGAATTATCTTCCACCTGTCTGCTCAGCATTACTCAAACTGATGGCTACCCCGTGTGTGAGGGTGGGTGTATCTTCCTCCAGTGGAGGGAGACGGTCCGATTAATATATATGAGAAACAGAATCTTTAGTCAAAGGTCTATCAGTGGTCAAACACATAGATGACTTAAAGCAAACATTTCAAGCATTTATGTCCACCCAAAAATACAATAAGAAAAAAACTCACCAAAAGAGTCATATTAACTTAGCCACTGCTTAATGCTGATAATTTCTCAGCACTTCAGCTTATTTTGTTTTATATCAGTGCAGCATTCCTCATATACACGATCTATGAATGTATTAGTCTCATTCAATGCTGAAGGAGTGTTACGTATATTTTGCTGATAAAGTTACATTTCTGTTTACTTATAATAGTAGAATGATCATGGGTCTTTCCATTTACATCTGGTATTAATAATCTTAATTAATTAATCTTAATAATCTTAATTCTGTGATTGGATCGCAACCGGCAAATTAGGTGGAGCTACTGATCCAAACAAGCTGCATCCCACATCAAGGAAAGCAAGATCAAGCAAGGCTAACATTACTTATACTGTAAGAAGGGTAAAGAAACTTACTAGCATTGATGCTGTACTTTGTTTCCCCCCATTTCTAGTGCCAGTGAGTTGCATCACGTTAATTAATACTGTTTAGTGGTGCCACTATTTTTTTTTTCTTATTTCGACATGTATCACAAAACTGGGTTGCAGCTCTCCACCTATTTCATTAGAGGAAGAATGTGATTCCTGCCAGTTGGCTTGCTGGGTCAGACACACTGCAGAGGGGCGGAAGTGTAAGGCCCAGTGCATTGACCTCTAAGTCTTTGCAGCAACCCCAACATTCCTAAAGCCCCTCACATGCCTGTTACCCAGGCAAGCTAATCACTGTATACATACTCTTTCAGCTGCTCTTAGGATCAGGACTCAGGTCACTCAAGTAATATGATCAAAACTCTGTGAGAACTCAATTCTTCTACCTTTACCATCTCAGTTCCTCTAAATATGAAGGATGATTCAGATCAGTTACAACTTTGTTATGGTTAGGGTCAGATAGTCAGACATTGGCCTCCTGTAAATATTCACCTCAGTTTACAGACCCACTTCCTGTTTCAATTTTGAAGTTTTTCAAGTTTTTTTTTTTCTAAGTCAATTTTGTACTTCCATTTTTATTTTCCATTTCCACCTTAATGCCCAACTTATATTTTCCTGCCTCCTCATTCCTAGATGGCACATTTGGAAGGCAAACCAGCAACATACAAACAAGACAAGGGGAAAAAACACTCCAAACAGTATTTCCCAATCTGGGTTGTGTATTACATACATTAACTGAACTTTCTCCACAGTGCCTTGGACAAGGCACCAACTGTGTTTTCCCTTGCAACAGTACTCTGACCTATAGAGAGTTCCAGATATTATGATATCCAATAATGAGCTGTATCCACTGAGTAAACTAAGTACCTACATACTGTAGATGTGCACACTCACAGTTTCCCTGTGTAATCAGGAAGTATCAATTACATTTCAGCGGTGAAAACTTTCAGTTTGACCTCCAAATAAAGTTGTTGAGATAATCAGAGATAAATTGTTGGTTCGCTTCCAAACTGATTGAATTATCCCTGACCTGTCAAACCTTGTTGTAGCGATGCATTCTTCTCACAATGTCAGCAACATAAGATTTAACTAGTGTCTATATGTTGTAAGATGGACAAAGTGGCACCTTTATGTGAGAATTTGTATTTTTGTATTTTTGTACCTGTTTGTATTGATTGAAAAATAAAATAAAAAAAAGTCTGGATAAAGCTGAATCCAATGATAACAACACAACATAATTAATAGCTCAGTCCTTCTACACTAGATAATAAACCAAGTTGACAAATCAATTACATAAATTACACATACAAAGGTTAGACACACAAACCGACAGTACAAATGAACAAACACGCAGACACTACTGGTTAACAATAACATTTCTTTTTGCTGTCTAGCAAAGAAATAAACAACATCTTGTATCATGCCATATTTTATTGACCAATTAAAATAACTCAATAAGTTGAGTGTCTCATGTTTATTGACAAGATGTTCATGTTATCTTCCAGCCTTTATTAGGAGTCCCCTTCCTAAAGAATTAACTCACAGTAGTTTGTAGTAGTGTGTGTAGAGCAGATAGCAGTGAGTGACAGCTGGTCATTCTATCAAATGTGTGAAGGTACCAAAACACACACACACACACACACACACACACACACACACACAGAAGAAAAAACACTGGGATACTAGAGCTCAAGCTGTTTCATCACATATTCTAGTTTTAAGTGTAAAAATGGATAGTTTGAATAATCTTAAAGACTCTTCACTTCTCTATTGATTGTTACCACCAAAACTCTGCTGTCAGAGTGACATGTTTAGGACTGCACTGATCCAGAGTGATGCTGATCACTGTTATCTGGGCAAACAACAGCCTGTAAGTTCAGTTTCAAATATCTAAAGCTGGTGGAGTAGCTGACAATAATAGAGATAAACAGTGTGTATACTAGTGAGGGTCAAGTTACATAGGAGCATTGTTTCTATAAATATGAAATTACATACCAGCAACATTGCACTAAGGCTCTAGCAACAATTGTGTATTCTGCAAAGTCTGTCTGACAACTCATACCACATTCATTATGTAGAATAATGCATGGTTGATGCCTGCAGGACCCTTTGCACTATGTAGAACCCTCCATGTACCGCTGGAAATTACATAAATATCAACATGTAATATATCAGTAAATACTAGACCCTTTTTATTCACTGTGGTTGTTTTTTAAAATAATGACTTACTGTAAAAATTGAGTAATTTGGATACAACACATGACAGGCTAAATATTTTGGAAAATATGCTTTTTTGCTTTCCTTACCTAGAGCTGGTGTCAGGATATGGTTAACTTTAGCATAAAGACTGAAAGCATGTCGAAAGCATGTAGCTTTTCGCATGTTAGCCTGGTCTGTTCAAGTTTCAAAAAAACACCTACCATCACCTGTAATGTTTACTGGTTAACATGTTTTAGGTTGTTTTTTTTCTTAATAACTCAACAGGTTAAAAAGCACTGAAGCACAAAAAACACTGACCAGCCACGGCATTAAGTATGTGATCGAATACAACAGCTCTGCCATGAACTTTTAGAAAACTTCTAATGTTTCACTTTTTGTTGACACTGTCAAAAAAGGCACTAATTCTACCTGAGGTCATACTGGGTGGTGTTGTTGAGTGCATAATATTGAAACAGGGTTTTAATGTTCTGTCCCTCTGATGTGTGTAGATGAGGTGAACAAAAAACAAGCTTCATAAATGTAGAATTCATCATAGACGTGTTGTATTTGATCATATCTGGATCAATCTGTGGTTCATTATATGTCCAAATAAGACTCTGTTTAAAAAAAGACAATTAAATATTGTTGTCTGTTCAATATTCTCTTTTAGCAGCTTTAAACAAATAGAATTTCCCATAATCCTTGAACCAGCTGAATAAAATGATTTGAGGATTCAAGATTTCAATGGTTCACTGTATTTAGATCATATGTTTAGTGAAATGCAGTGTGCTATGTTCATAACGGCGGTACTAAAATACAAGTGTGAAAGGTAAGAACATAGAAAAAGAAATGTAAAGGATGAAACTTCAAGATAAAAAAAAATGGTCGGCCTCAGGTGATTTAAATGGCTGGCACTAGTTCAGATAAGAGTGCAGTAAAAGCAGCAGGACAGAGACATTTAAACAGGTGGTAAAAAAGCTGAAGCACAAAAGCCAGTGGATCACAGTGCTGAAACATATTTATCTTGCATTCTAACAAACTGATGTTGGTTAACATTGGTAAGATCTCGAGGATACTTCTAATGGCGACTGCTATGGTACATACCCATTTATCATAAAATATATAGACCCCAAGACACACTGGCACTTTTCAGAATGTTCAATTTAAGAAAAGTCTATCTCAAGGAGATATTATATTGAGCTACAGAAGCACGTGGAGCAGAAGATATTTGAGCTCAATTTATTTATCATTAGTTTTTCCCAGCTTCCAGTCATGATGCTAAACTGCACCTAATACCAGCTCTGTACACACAGACAAGAAACTGATATTCCTCATCTCATGCTAAAATAGAAAACACGAGCCTATTTACCAAGATGTTGAACTATTCACTAGAAATAGTATGCCTCTCAACCTTTAAAGTAATTTGACACTCTAATTATGTAATTATTTATTTGCAATGTCCAAATTCATCTCAAAGATATAATAATCAAACATATCCTGTTTGTTTTTGGACCCATAAGGGGCTAGGTGTTAAAGAATTAAAACAGGAAGTTGGTTTGGGCTAGCTATTAAATGTAGGCTTTTTATATATGTACTATTTTTAGAGTTATTTGGAATCCGTTTGTTCTTTGAGAAAATATTTATCATAACTTAAGCATTGTTGTGTTATATGAGTGTGCAACAGAGAGGAGCAGCAGCAGCAGACATGAATTTGAATGGAAATGTCACAGATGATTACTTTAATCCTCCTCGGTTGTCTTCTGGCAGGTGATTGAGTTTGATGACGGCTCAGGCTCGGTGCTGCGTATCCAGCCTTTGAGGACCCACCGCGACGAAGCCATCTATGAATGCACAGCCACCAATAGTGTGGGAGAGATCAACACCAGCGCCAAGCTCACTGTCTTAGAGGGTAAGACCTGACTGCCTGTCTGCCTTCCTCCCTGTCTCACTAATCTACACTGTTTTACTCTTACAGATGTCCTCTCCCAGGAAGTCCTCACCGCTTTTACATTCTGATAGCTGAAGGAGTTTTCATATTCATGTAACCGTGTGCTGTCCTTACATTAGAGCTGTCCTGTAGAGACAGCAGATTCCCACATGCCTGTTTGTGGTCACATTTAAACATTTAGATTGTCTCAGTTCAGTTAGAGTGCACTGTGCCTTTTTACACTGAGAGTTTTTTTTGTTACACTACTTGTTATACATTTGATCTGGTTAGTTTGCTGCAGCTATACTTAATGTTTGTTGTAATTTATGCACAATCTTATATTATTTAAATTTGACATGTGTCTGTGGATTTAGCTTTTTCTTATCTTTATAATATATAATGTGACAAATGTGACAGTACTAGATTTCAGTACAGTCAAATAAAAGTGTGTGTCCTGGTTGTACACATGCTGTGTGTACAAGTGACTCAACTGACAAAGTGCGATTCAAGCTTCTCCACTGACAAAAAATCAAATAATGAAATTTCTTCAAAATGATTTTTTATCAAGTACAAATTTGCTTTCCTTTCATTTAGGTTCGCCCTAGTATTAGTTCATATAATTAGTTGATGCATTGTCTGTTATCTTTTGTGCTTCATGATTTCAATCAAAACTGTTCATTTGATGTTTTGCCTTTGTAGCTCTACCAAAGACACATTTCTGCTGCAGTGACTACATTACAGCAGACATGGCTTTGAGCTAAGCTCCCTATTTGATGATGGAACAAAATGTCAGTATGTGGCTTGGCTGTTAGATGTCTGAGTCGCAAATAGAGCCCAGTATCTCTGTGTGATTGTGTTTAGTGAGCAGGAATGTGTTGAAAGTGCTTTTGGCTGGAAACCTCCTGTAGGTGTGTCTCCAGACAGCTCTGTTCTTTGCCAACGGCAAGATGGAGCCCAAACACATTCATTTAATCGACACTCTAATTGATAGACAAACAACCACACACGAAAAAGGCTCTGTCTCTCTGGCAGCCTTTTCCAAATCACTCAGGAACCTATTATAGTTATTTTGCCATGTAGATATTGTCAGCAGTAAACACAGTCTGAGCCTCTTGAGCCAAACAAACAGGCCTTTTCTTTGTAAAACCACTCTGGGTCTTGTTAAAAGAGAGTCATGGGCCACACTGATAATCACTGTTAACAGACTAATATTAATTCGCAATACTATAAAACACAGAGGAAACTGTGCCCTGATGCACATGCGTACATGTAAACAGTGCTTTTGATGAGTTAACATTTCTTACCACTGCACCACTGTGCTGTTCTGATGTTAATATACTATCAATATAAATAGTTCCAGAGGTTTTAATTTGAAATATTTGCAGCAAATCCTTCATTGACAGTAGCTTAACAGTGACCTGAAAAACTAGCTAAGACAGTATCACCTGTATTGTGCAATTACAACAGCACATTTGATGAGGTCACTGGGTTTTATTTTCCTAAGGTTCTCTTTCTTTAGCCCAGCTATCAGCATAGCATTGCAAGAACTACCTGTACTTTTCACTGCAGAACACCTGCTCCTTCACAGGCTGGATTCACTCACTTGTTAAATCACATTACATTGCTGACATAACTTGAGACTGTGCGAGATTCTTCTTATTAACAGCAGTGCAACAGGTCAAGCAGCTAATGGTGGGCCCCACACTAGAGGATAATGGGCACATTCTGAGTCTGACCCTTTCTCCCAACAATTGTGGGGGTTTTACCGATTTGAGGCTCTTCTGCCCAAATTATCTGGTAGTGTGAGAGGTTTTCAGATATAATCTTTAAAGACACGATCAGAGTCTGACAGATTGCAAATACTAAAAAAAAAACAACATGTTTGATATTAATGAGTGAACCTGTGAAAGGAGCAGAGATTGAATATTAGGAAGAAAATTGCCACAGCCAATGAAATTGAGCTGACTGGGAATCAGCATGTTGCCTCCTCATGTTGCGTCCTCATGTAGAACAGAAAAATGACTCCAGAAAGCACGAACAGGTGTGTCTCCCAAGCCGGATGGGAGGTAGACAGCAGTAATACTTTTTTGGTTTATTGGTGCAATACATAGCACACACAAGTGCAACCAGACGACAATGACATTTCACTTTGATCACACAGGTTTCTGTGCTAAATCAGAAAAGTGTGATCCTGCATCTCGACTGAATTGTCAGCTGTGTGCATTCTGATGATTGAAATAAGAAAAACTGGTTAAATCTGT
Source organism: Scortum barcoo (assembly GCA_023238725.1). Taxonomy (NCBI): domain Eukaryota; kingdom Metazoa; phylum Chordata; class Actinopteri; order Centrarchiformes; family Terapontidae; genus Scortum; species Scortum barcoo. Next base: position 1,199,448 of record CM041538.1, on the reverse strand, counting down.
CATTATCTCTGTAGTCTGAGATTTGAAAATCCTGCATCAATCAACTTCTGAACAAGATTCTGTAGGTGCATTATGGATTAAACAGTAATTAGTTTGTTTGTCCGTTAATCCATCTTTTACATTATTGATTAATTTCTTTTTTTTATGTATTGTTTGTGTAGTTCTATTTTGGTCGTTTTTCTTTTAGTATTGTGCCAAGGACCTTTTAAAGGAGCAGTGTGCTGAAAAAAAAAGTACAGCTATGTGATCTGGGCCCGGATTTATTATGAGTCTCAGAGTGGGGAAATTACTCCTGACACGTAAAAAAAAATCCCAGTGATGCACTATTTGGTCTTATTTTTAGGACTACAGATAAAAAAATTTTTGTTGACTTCACCGACTCAAATCACTCCTATCTCTGCTCAGACTTAAGACAGAGTCTGAACCTTTTAGGAGTCACCCAGAGATGGTGTTCACGCAGCAGTGTCATGTGAGCTCAGAGATGTTTTAATTGCTTAATGACAACAGTCTTATTAAAACAATACCAACAATTATTTTTTAGACTGATCCCATGCAGGACGCAGAGGAGAGAACACGATCTCTACTTAGAAATCAAACAACTCTTACAACGCTACACTTTTATGAATTGGAGAAGATTGTCTCCTTTCCCATGTTCTCCATGAGGTGTATCACAGCCAGTGGCTTTTCAACATGGACGCTACATGTGCCTTTGTGATGTGTGTGGAATAAAGCAATATTTTAGTTATTATTTATCAGTTAGTCTTCATTTTAATGAGTTATTGGTTTTCCATTGTAGTATAAAAGCTGGCTTAACCTACTTAATATAAATTTCATTCTTGGAGAAAACCTGAGAACTTTACATGGGAATAGCTGAGAAGAGATTTGCTGGTTATGTGGATCTGTGTAAATCATCTCATTGTGCTCCACAAGGCTGTATATTCATCTCATTTTTTTCCAAATGCAGATGGTTTTATCCTCCAAATTGTAAAAGCTGGAGAAGCTGGAAAGATTTCAGGATATTTCATAATGAGACCTACTTCCGTTCCTGTCACCATTTGTCACTATTTTAATAGTTTATCTTTTTTTAAATAATATTCCTCTGTGATGCTCCACTTGGGGTCTCTGTATGTGTGTGTGTGAGTGTGTGTGTGTGTGTGTCACTCTCAGAGAGAACTAAAGAAAAGGGAAAAGAGAAAAGGAAATACGAAGCAGCAAAAGCAATAATAGAGAGTGGGCAGAAAAGAGAGACGAGCGAGTGAGAGAGAGAGAGAGGAAGAGGATGAAGACACGGCAGAGTCGACTGCAGGACTCTGGGTAATGAAAGTGCAGCATTAGTCATGAAGCAAACTGACAGAGAGCTTAAGGGGATGAAGGGAGGGAGGGAGATGGTGAAGACAGCAGGAGCTGAAGCCAGAACAATGCAGATGTCAATGAGAGATACTTCTCACGCGTGGGAGCTGGATGCCTTTCTGCAGAAAACATCATATAATTTTCTCTTTAGGTTGATTATGACACTCAAGAGGCACATCACTCCAAACAAGCCTCCTGCACATGTCATTGTGCTGCTGGTTGCACTTCTAGGCACTGAATCATCATCAGTGTCTTTTAAAGTGCTACATTTCCTTCTCACTGTTTTCCTGTCTTCTGCTAACCCTAACCCACCCTGTGTCACCAATAACCAAGCTCTGTGAGGTGCCTTGACTGTGAAGGTGGCTAATGTAGGCAAGATTGCAAGAGGTCTTTTGTGCTGTGGTAGACTGCATGATAGTGTGCATGATGAGGACAATACTGACTTTTGATGGCCATGCACAAAGTCTTGACCCAGTGAGGTCACAGCTTTTGATAACAGCCTCTTCACATGATATGTATGAATGATGAATCTCTCATGTAGACACATTTAAAGGTTCTTTATTATTGTGAAGACCATGTGGCAAGTCTGTGTCCTTTAAATGTTGTTCATATGCAAGAAACATAATATTAGTGTTAAATGTTGTTTAACATGTATGAAAAGTGTGAAAGTGTGATTAACATCTTTTAGACACTTAAGATAATGATCTTGGCTAGATATTATCATATGTATAATAATAGCACAAAACAGGAAAAGTTAAGATTTTTTAAAAATATTCATCATCATTCATAATCATATGCATTTAGTCTCCCAAACCGAGGGCTTAGGATATGCTACTGTGCTTGTGCTTGTTTGTTTTGTTCCCTGCAAGAAAAGTCCATGCAGAAAATGATGTTTTCTGTTAATTTCCTGTTATGTTGTTTTCCCACATTCCCCACATTTAATAGGGCAGTCTATTGATTGAATAAATTCTTAAAACTTCATGTTTAAATCTAAGGGCCTTATTATCTAAATACTGTAAAAACTGCTCAGGGGTATTAACAGGTTAAGGTATCAATCAAGGGATTTTATTTCCTGATAAACAAAATTACAAGAAGATGAAGAAGAATATTTCAGTGTGGTTTAGCATGTGTAGTGTTGGGGTGTTCAAAACACTACCTCCAGAAAATAACTGCCTTTTTCCAGTACACAGTCTCTAAAATATCATATTTTGAATAAATTTAGGCTATTATGTGTTAGATAACAGATAACAGGTGGATGACTGAACAAACTAAACATAAGTCATTGATCTTTGCAGAATTTATAAAGAAACTGGACAATAGCAATCAGCTGATCTAAACAAGACTTTCCCTCCCATTGAAATTTAATTACCAGTGAGCCTTGGTAGCTGTGTTTACAGTGCTTACTTGCCAGATAAACATCAATGTTGTCTATTTGGTTTCACTGGATGATCTTTAGTGCATGTCATAATTCTCCATGTCTCTCCCACTGCCTCTGCCTCTTCTCTGCCCTCTTCAAAAAAGCAAAAATGCCCCAAAAACGCCCCCCAAAAATTGAAAATGTAATTAATATCAGATTGTAGTGTGCAGGAAGGATGTGTTGTTATATAAGTATACCCAACACATAAAGCATGAGATCTGGTCAATTGTATCACTGTCATATCCATCAGGACGTGAGGGGAGGTGCGGTAAAATGAGCACACACACTAGCAGATACAATGATCCACCTTTGGGATTTTTCACTGATTTCATGCACTTTTTGGAGATGCACTGGTTCAGAAAATCTAATTGGTATTTTTGTTGGTCTGTTCTGATGTTACTCTCCCTAGTTATGCACACTCATGGATTATTAGCAACATTCTGGCTGCTCCCACTTTCAGTTTAATCTCCAAATAAATCGTTTGGCAAAACATCCAGTTTGTTAGCAACCTGTCTGATTGCCAGACTATTCATATATGATGAATGAAAAATGAAACCTCAGCAACGTGTTCTTACATCCTCTTGTTACGGGCTGCCTGTGTGTATGTTTGGGATTGTTTGGATCAGCTACAGTCTGGGTTTGGTCTGTTTATCCTTGGTCTAGTCAGTGTGAGTGACCTCCAGTCTGTAATTAAGTACATTAATTTCAGTATCAGGATACCTTATTTTAAAACATGTTAAATTACTCAAGGTAGAAACAGAGTCACACATATGGAATATCACTGATCGCTTATATATCAATAACTAAATTATAACTATAATCAATAACACCCAATAACAGTGTGTGTTAATGGGTGTTTTCATGTGCTTGATTATCCTTCAGTTTGGAACAGTTTCTCCACTTTGTCCATATAATCTGTATTTGCCATATGTTGTTTGCATGTATAAACCATTTTGTAGTTATTTAACTGATGCTCCTGTAGTGTGGCTGACTGTTTGATTGCTTATCATGTCACTGGTAGCATCCAATAGGTTTGTGGGATTATAGATTGCTTGCTAAAGGATACTTCAGAAGTACTGTATAATGGGGGCTTTAACCCAGGATGACTTCACCAATCAGGAGTCCACCCTGTGCCTGGGGCTTGATGTGGCTAATTAGTTTCCTTATAGTCCTGTTCCTGCACCAGCACATCTCCTATATGGAGGTGATCTGTCCCTTTGGTCATTTCACCACCAACAGCCAAAGAACACTGTGACTCTCAGAGAACACAGAGAGAGAGGGAGAAACAGAGGAAGGGAGCGGTCTGATAGGACAGAGCTGGATTAGCAGTCATAAATGACACATTTTGAAAGATAGAATGATAGCTGGACTGCTGCCACACACCCAGCAAGTTTATGATGCTGAGCCTTTAACATGCAGAGACTGTTGCACCATGACTCAAACAGAAAAATGAGGCAGCACCATTAGTATAGTAGTATGTAACAAATCTCTAACTTATAGATGTAATTACTTACATTTAAATGAATTTGGCTTTAACAGTTGTAGAATAAGGACTTATTTTCTTTACACTTACAGAATGAAGTGGTCAGGACTTAATATGGTGAATCCTACTGGTGTAGAAATTACTCAGTAAAGGGGGAATCAAAAATGAATTTTAATTTGTAGTCATCCTACTGTGGAGCTGCACTATGAGGCCACAGGGGGCTCAAAAGCAAAACAAGCGTCAGACATGGTCAACAGACATACACAAACACATTTATAATTCTGTAGCCAGGAGCCAAATATATGAACATTAAATGACAGTAGCTGGCATAATCAGTGCCTCAAACCCAAATGTACAACAACAGCATAATTCCTTGATGTTTGCCCTGTTGTAAACAAAACAATGGTTTCCAATTGATATTATTAGATATCTTGATGGTAGCTGTATCATTTTGCTGGTCATCATCCATCTCATGTTGAGTCATATTTTTTCATTAGAATCCAAACATGGAGATGTTTTTGTTGTTTCTGATACAGCCAGGTTTCTGGAAAGATGAGGGCACAGCAGTCTCTGATTTCCTGTTACTGAGTTAGTGTCTTCTTTCATCCATTTTATTTTCCTGTGACAGGACATTAGTCAGGAAGAGGCTGAGAAGTAGAATTGCTTTGGATTCAAGCTGGGTTAGCTTAGCTCTTGTCTCAACTCTCTTCTCTCTCTTCCTGAAGTGATCACATCACTTTTGGTGCTGCTTGGTCCAGCTGCTCTGGTTGGCTGATCAACAGATGATGTGGGCAGTCTTGTCTTGAGATCCACTGCACTTAATCCAGTCCCTGCACTTTCTTTTTCAGCGTAGATGGGTGTATTTTGTAGTGAATACATGCTTCTAAGCTAGAGTGTAGAAGAAGCATGGCATGGTGATACACAGCAGCTGTGCAGCCTAGCTTAGAATGATGAAAGCCTAGTGAGTGGTCGTGTGAGCAACCCAGAGAGCTGCAGCACGACTGTCTGCTGCAGTGACTGTCTCTGCTCTCTGTAGATATTCTGCACTGTCCTTGTCTGAGTAAACACTTTGCAGCTGTATCTTGACTGCACATGTCTCCATCTCATATGCTGCCTTCTGGCTTTCAGGAAGAAAGAAGCTGACAGAATCTGTCTTCCACAGCAACAGTCAGAGAATTAGCAAACTAAATTTGATATTCCAAATACTTTTTCTTTGTCTTAATTTTCCTCTTGAGGACTATGGTTGTAAAACCTGAAGAGTCTAGAAGGAAAACTGACATTAGGGCCCACAGAGCCTCCTCACCATATCCCTGCAGTGTGCACTAACACCATTAGACTTCAGCGGTGGAGCTTATCAGCCATGCATATAAAGCTTTTTTGCTAACAGATCAGTTAATCATTAATGAGGAATCAATTATAAAGCCAGTGTGGTGAGCCAACCAGTCACAACATCAAACGCTCAAAAGGAGTTGGTATAAGATGTGAGAGGGAAATCTCTGAATTGGATTACTCTGCAGTGCAGCAAAACTTTCTTAAAGGTCTGTCATTTCACAGGCTGTGTTTGTGTGGAGGGGGTGCTTACTGTAACACTATTACAATGATCGTACATAATTGTGAATGGGACCTGTGGCCCTACTGTGCTGGCAATAAGAAGGAGGCCAGTAGGGTTAAGGTCCCTGACCTGACCTCGGCTCAGGGGCCCTCAGAGTGTTTGGGTCATTTGCTGGCTTTACACATCAGGATGAGACCTAACCATAACTGCCACTTTCACTGCAAGTTAGATGCTCCTGTGCATGCTGTCCTCCACTGCAACCTTTTATCACTAGGTATACATACTGAAACCTGATATTAAACAGGCCCCAAGGTTAAACTGTTAGATGGGTTCTAAGTATTTAGGCCACACAAACATTCCTAATTTGCAGTAAGATGAGGACATTCATGATGCATTTTTGCTATTTCCAGTCCAGAGAAGAGATCTCTTTGTGTTTCTATGACCTAGTGACTGATGATTGATTGATGAATAAGGAAACCATTAGCCAGCTTTTTTGTGGCTATAAATATGCTTTCATAAATTCAATCAGAAAGGTCAGAGCAACGGAGAGGTTGTTAAGCATTATAGTCTGGTCATTATAATGTGTTGAGAACAATGCAGTTACAGTTGCTACTCAGTAGTAATCTGAAAATAAAGCAATACTAATTCTGCTTTTAATTTGTCTATTTTTTTTCTCAAAGAAAAAAACAAAAATAATTTATAAGGTTACCATTAAAGTGCTGGCTCATTAAGTAATACTGATAAGAGAAATGGTGGGCTGCCATTAAAATCAAAACGATACCCATCCCTAATCATCACTGAGTGTGTGCAGAGGCAAATGTTTCAGTGAGGTCTTAGTATATATTCAAGATGCTTATTTTATTTTTTATTTATCATTCTGAGTAGTTTTTTATCATTATATATTTCCGTATTGCACTGATATCTGTCAGCCTATACAAAGATTGAGATGTGCAGTGTGCATGTGTTAATGTGTGTGTTTACATATAAGCTGCTCACATTATGTGAACCTTGTAGACTCTGCTAAAATAAAAAAGGCTTAAGAAGCCATTTTTTATGTTAGTCTGATGTGTTTTTGCCCAACATATCCGTCATCTTAAGCCTCATAGTCCTATTCCTGACTTGTTTGCTGGAGCTCATGATTAGATTTCAGGGGTTCCCTGTAGTTAGCATTGATACATTAGCTCTCCCCTCCCGGTGTGGAATACCTTTCAGACATGCAGCAGACAGTGCTGAATGCCACAGATAAATGTGACGGAATCCAATGCAGTGTTTTTAAACTCTCCCCCACCTTATGCTTTTGTTTTCCTGCCTAAGTACAGGCTATTATGTTACAGATGGGATTACATAAATGGTGAGAATAATACACCAGGGCCTCATGTTCACACAGTGACAATATATTATGAAACGTTAGACAGAGCAGTCCTCAAATCCCTCCTGGAATCTGTGTTTCTCTCACGACCCAGGCCACAGAGGTGATGGTGATGCACAAAGGTGATGCCTAGTGTTTGTCAAAGCCAGGAATGGGTTTTCCTCACCAGCTACTTTTTTGAATATGGAGATTTCTATGGTTGGGCTGTAGGCTCAAAATGGTAATGTGCTGTACTGTAAGCATTGAAGTGGAGAGTGACATGGACTGCCAGCAGCAAGGCGACTCATTGGTTTCTGTCTTGGGGGGTGCTACAGGATTAAACGAGTAGTACTGGAAGTAACAAACTGTCTCATTAGTGACAAGGAATGTCACTAATGAATGTCTTCTTCATACATTCTTTACATAAGAAAAAGTTGAGATTCAGATTTGTAGACTAAACTTATTACCAACTAAAGTTTCAGAGTGTAGATTAAATATTTGGAGTAAGGACTCTTGGCACTTTCTGTGTAACAAGAAATGTTGGTATGCCTGTGACGCCCTCAGAAGCCTTATTATGACTGTCGTATTTAAAGGATATAGTGAGCAGCCCCAGGGAAGAACCATGAAGCGTGGAAAACGTATGTCCACGCTAAAGGGAATCATTTTTATGTGCCCAGAGCTGACATTTGCTATGTGGTGGTAGATTTGAGCAGAAAGTTGTAAATGGAAGAATTATTTTGCACATCTTCACAATATAGGTGGTACAAGAAGCTTGGTGACTGCTGACCACTTGCAAGGCTGGTTGGCTATTTGGCTAGATAGTTGGATCCATGCCAGTGCTAGCTATCCAAAATATTCTTCCAAGATAACTGGCTTGCTAAACCCCAATTAAAAATGTAGCTCTGGTAATTAACCCAATAAAAACTTATGGAGACGTACATGTTCCATGGACTATTACTGTTATTTTCAGAGCAATTATACTGTCAGAGGAAATTCACATAAAAATAAACGATGCAGTGCAACTAATGATGTTTGATGACTGACTTATTTGATGACTATATGATGGCTTGTTCCATCCATTCTTCAGCTCTCTGTTCCCTCAAAAGTAAGTAAACATCCATCACACTACACACCTTCATCCTGCTTTAACCTCGACCTACTGTAATTACTGAAATTGTGTATACACAGTCCTCCAGTAGAGAATGTGATGTTGATGTCATGGCATGTTGGGATCAGGGGTAGTACAGTGACCTGATGTCCCAGTTTGCTGGCGATTGTCCCGGTTTCAAGCTGGATGCCCTGAGTTCTGACAGATAAAACACTAAAATGTCTTGTTTTCATCATGTTTATATAGATGTTAACATGTTCTGTTTCCATAAGTCATTATTACCCTATATGCTGACCTATATATAAAATCCTATTTAAAACATAAATAATGAATATTTTATTTACGTTTCATGTTGGGAGGATCCCACTGCCTTTCTGGGTCACACTACGATACACTGATAGTATTGGGGTCAGTAATCCAGTCTTGGGCTGCTGACTCATGTTGTATTTAGTTTGTCCAAATACACTACCACTGCCTGGCACTGAGATTCACTTTCTCCTTTTAGGATCCCTTTTCTTTTTTCCCCTCTCCACTAGATTTGACTGATTAAAACAACTTTATAGCCAAACTAAAGGTGATGATAAGCAGGTCATGGACTTAAGTTATAGTTTTTAATTTCATATTGTCCAATCAGGGTTGATCAAGATGACCAGGTTATGAGGTGAATTATATCAGTGTGTCAATTCAGAAATCTATTCAATATTAATGTCTCCTCTGATGAAACAGCAGCTCCCTCTTAAAACTATGTGTGTCTGTGCTTGATGCGACAATATCAAAGCATCATGTTCTGATATCAATATAATACTATCTTTAATATCACAGTCCAAATCATACTTATAATGGTAAGTCCTCTTATAGAATAATATATATATATATATAGTTTTGATGAGCAGGCATATGGAAAATGTCTGTCAGAGTGGGAGAAAAGTGAAAGTGACACTGTATGTTTTATTTGAGTTACAATTACATGAAAACTGGCTGTGTATTGTATGTGCTATGACCTAATAATTTGAGATACACCATAAGTCATTTTTAACTGTGACACAGCTTAGCTAAATAGCAACATAATGTTAAAATTTATTAACATTTTAATAATTAAATTTAAAATTAATATATATATATTTCTCCCTTATATATCATATAAGGGAGAAATGTTTTGGGATTTAGTTTGTGGAGAAACTGTGAGGCTACAGGAGTGTTAATCAGAGCGGGATAGAACATTTGTACCTTGCTGAGACATCTTCACACCAGTCTGTATAAACAGCTGGCAGCAGGCTTAGTCCAGCTGGTTTTTGCCCTGAAACTATTTGTTCTGATCTTAAATGTGTAATGAAAATACTTACTATACATCCACTGAGTTATTGCCAAGCTGTGCCAAAGAGCACAACTTACAATAACCTGCTGTATCCATGTTAAGTATAATCTGTCAGGCTGAAACTATCATTTGCTGATGATGTTATATAGAAAAACAATCGAAGAGGCTCATGAGGTCCCATGTACAACCTTTATCAAGACACTTTTTCATAAAGATCACCAGCTTCTTTGTTGGAAAGGAGACAAGCCTGTCTTCCTGGCAGGGATAGAGCTGCTGCTTATGTACCAGAGCCAAACACACAGTTTTCAACAGCTCTGTTCAAGGACAGGAGCAGGCAGCTCCTGGACAGAGCTGGGAGGTGGAGATATGTGAGCAATGAGATCAGTATTTAATGGCAGGGCTGACAAAGCTGATTACAGCTAAAAAAAAGTATTATAGTTTAATGGACATGGATGAAACCAGTTGTTAATATGTAAATACCCATACTGCTGAGCTTAATGTTAATTTTAAAGGCAGCTGTAGTTTTACCTCACAAAGTTGTTAAACATTGTTGAAATCACAAAGGTTTTGACTGTGGATGCAGTGGATGCTAATTTGTTAACACAGTTCAATTTTTTCACAAAGATCGATGAGAGATGGTATTGAGTTCCAGAAACAAGTGGAAAAAAGGCTATCTTGGACATGACGTCATGACTTGGCCTGTCTACAAGATGTCCCATTGGTGCTCTCAGGAACAGATGTTTGACTATTACCGTAGTATATTTTAATTCATCTGTTGCACAAAGCTGATCAGTTCTTGACTACTATGAGTTGCTCAAGTTCAAGTTCTGTCATGTGCACAACAGTTACAGTGAGGCAGGTTTTGGCAATGGAGTTCTTAATTTTGAGGCTCCTTACAACAATGCTCAAATAATATATCATGAAAATCACACAAGTAAAAAGAGACTCTATGACACAAGATGTAAGTTTACAGAAGAACACATTAGCTCTGTGGTTGAGAATATGTAGTGCTACAGGAAAGGGCTGTCAGATCTCAATGTAAAGTGGTGAAAATGGTATAAATATAGCATTCACTAAAACATTTTTTAGGTGGGTCTTTATTTAGGTAGCTGAAATATGTTTTGCTCTGTCCCAGTCCACTGCAGTACATTGTGCCGGTACTGCACTGACTATCGGGAATTCAGTGACCCTGGATAAGTATCTCATACAACCCAACTTCAAAAAATCCCAACTCCACAATATGGTTAGCAAACCACAAATGCTCTTTTATGTCCTTTGGTGATACTGGTCAGCAGATGTCTGTTTGTTACCATGGAAAGAGTGGTCAGTCCTTGGATTTGATACCCTTTACAGATTTTGAATTATTTGATTTCAGCTCTGCCTTTAACACAGTAACTGGGCACAACTAACTAAAGTTAATGACTTAGGACTTTCTTGTTACTGGATCAAGGACTTTCTGACCGACCACCACCAGACAGTTGGACTAGGCCCTCACATCTCCTCCACATTCAGTACCAGCTCCCCACAGCGTTGTGTGTTGAGCTCCTTCCTCTACATCCTCTTATCTTGGACTTATCTCAGGAGGAGATGAGACAGCCTTACAGGGATCAAGTCCAAAGACTGACAGCATGGTGTTCAGATAACAAGCTCATCCTGAACTCCAAAACTAAAGAACTCATTATAGACCTCCGGAAGAACAGTGCAGACCCTGATCGACTATACATCGAGGGGGACTGTCTGGGAAGGTGTTCTTGCTTTCAGGCTCCCTTTCAGAGTTTAGAATACCTGTGTATTGTTTGCAGTCAAAGTTTTCCTATCCCTATTTTCTGCTCCACCTAGAAGCATTTGTGAGCTCTTTGGATGGGGTGCAGTTTTTTTTCAGTTGGGATGCTTTGGTTGCTATGATATGGAAGATCCATGTAAGTATGTGTTGAAAGCATAGACTGTGTATTATATTTATATATAGTCAGGTTGCAAGTACCTAATTATGCAGATAGTTTGTGTTATCAAGTTATCAGGTAATGAATTCTAAATTAATCAATTCATAATTTGATATTCGACATCAAAACAGATGACACTGAAACATCAAAATAAATCCTTCAAAACTGTTTATTCACGTTGTGTTGGAAAATAAAGGGTTAAAGGGGATTTTGCCAACTCTGCAGTTGCTAGGAGGAAAATACCTGCTTTCAGCTCTGTGATTGGTGGACCTCCTACAAATTTACAGAGAGCCTAGCAGTAGTAATTCGCTGCGAGACCAATTTCAAATGACAGTAAAATTGACCAATCATATCGTTCCTCTAATTGGGTGGGCTTAATTATCGCTAACTTTATGACGTGTTCCGCCTGCTGTGGGGACGACTAATCACAAGATGTCTGAAAAAAAACGCCAGTACACCAGCTAGCTAACCTGTTGATTCATGATGGAAGTCAACAATCTCAAGATTAACTTTTAATGAAAAGTTTGAGAGAGCTACACCAGAGCTTAATTTGGGGCAGAAAAGGAAGGTTTCTGAGAGGCATTTCAGATCCTGCAATTACACTTCACCATCAAAGGGTGAGTTATTTAATTAAACGTTAAGGTTTTTTATAGCTGTCAATGTTAGCCGGTGGTGGTTATTGGTATAGATGCACAAAAATTACATGGAGTAATCGCTGGCAATGAAATTCTTGAATCTCTGGCTCCCTTAAATAATGCTCAAAACTATTTTAGAAAGAGAGACTCCACTTGCAAAAAGAAAAACAGACATACAAAAATATACAGAAATACTGTTTTATTTACAAGGTGCAGCTAATCTTTCCAATGTTGTCCCGTTGGCTTCCATAAGTAACGTAGAGGCATTTGAATTAAACTGAGACTGTTTCATAACCAGTTTGAAAACTCTAGAGAGCTTTTATTTTCACTTCAATTGTTGTTGTTAAGCACTTATACACGTAAGATGTGACAGCTGGTCTTTCTGTATTCATCTTACCCTTCATCCACTGTGATTGGTTGGCTGGGTAAAAAGTGACAGTGACGAGTGCACTTGTCGAGTGTACTCTCAGCGACCAGAAAAAAGTGTGGAGCCCAGTGAGAATAACAGACTGTCATCATGCTGCTTGTGATTGAGGCATAGTGTAGCTATATGAACATCCCATTGTAAAGAAAATACACTTTGGTGGACACAGGCTTTTAGTGTGTCACATGACCCACACCCACCATTTCACTTTTCATGTACAATTTATGTGTCAAAATGTAGTGTGTGTTTGTCATCTTTCACGCAATATAACTATTTAAGGAATAGTTTTTTAATTTTTCTGCATCAAAGCAAAAAGAGATCCCTTCAACATTGTTATTGGTGCGTAGAGTCCAGTGACCTAATATAATGGCCAGCACTACTAACCTGAGCAGGGGTTTGATTTTGTTAGTTTTATTATTTTTTTTTGTTTGTTTTTTTTTACTCTATATATCCTTGCTGATCAGAATTCCCTCCAGTATAATGCCTGCCTCTATGGGAAGTTCAACCTCTGTCATTTTTTTTTCTTGTAAACTCTATGCTTATTAACATTATTATTGTTATTATTGTTATTGTGTTGTTATTGCTGTTACTTATATCTTGGTTTGATGATAACCCAAAGTGTAAGTAACAGAGAGCAGGCTCTTTTAGTCTTATGGGAGAGGAATTTGAGAAGTGAAATGCTTATTTGAGGCTGAATCATAGTTATCAGATGAAATCACACCCTGCGTTTGTTGTAGCAATTGAATCAAATACAATTCATGCAACAATTTCACTGATTTGGACTCAAACAGTTTTTGACTGTCAAGTTTTCCAACCACGTTTTTGCTGTCAAACATCAACATTGAGAGTGATGTGTTTTCTCTGTCAGGTCATTCAGACAAATGTCTTAAGAGACCAAGTGTGGAGGGAAAGACTAGACACTGAATAAAGAGTCAAAACTTTTGGATCGCCACTTCAACTTTCAAGGAAGAAAATCCAGAAATGAAATAAAGAACAAGGAGTAAACCCCCATTTGTCCCAAGCAAGAATTTAACATTCTTCCATATGAATAGACTAGAATGTGGGTGGAAGATATTGAGCTTTGCATTGGTGTTATGAGTCTTTTACCTCTGAGATAACATCGAGACAGCAAAAGCATTGTCATGTCCACTGTCTGGCTGGTGTCATCTGTGTCAAAGGATAATAGCCAGACAACCAGTACGTAACCTTTCAAACTCAGTAACACCTAGTGAATTATTGAGTCCATGACTCTGCAAATTTAGCAAAATTGTTCATTTGACCTTGATGCATTTGTGTTTGGTTAAAGTTAAATAAAAAATTAATTAGAGAGTAAAACAGTATTCAAAACAATGGAATAGTTGAGCATGAAATTTCACTCTTGACCTCAGAATTAGCTTAAAAAAAGAAGCTTTGGAAGAACTTTATTAAGTTTCATTTTTATCACCAGACGGCGGTATATAATTTTGGTCACATTATAACTAGCGGATAAATATTGGCATTGGGAAGGTTAGTATAAAGCTTGTGTTTGATCAAAGATTGTCTCCGGTATTAGATTTGACTTTCCTCTTTGTCTTCTTCCTTTGCCCCTAGACTGGGCTTACTCTCTCAACCCACATGTTGTCATGTGACCAAAATATTGTGTTTTGGTTACGTGAAAACAACTAAACCATTTCAAGAACAACTGAGCAATACCAAGGACCCAGCAATGTTTTTTTTGTTGTACTTGCAGTAGCAACAGTAGTACTGTGTTTGTGGTGCAGTAGCAGTTATCATTGCGATATCTAACTTGTCTACTAGACAATAATCAAGATTCCATAACACCAATATTTCCTGCTGATCTCATGAGCTTATTACAAGCAACACTTTGGGCAGCTACCCACATTTCCTTCTTTCTTTCATCCTGAGGGCTGGTGGTCTTGTTGAAGTCTACTGTATTTGAAACTGGTCTGTTTCTGGGGCCAGCAACCCACCTCCTGTAGACAGGTAAAAGATTTGAGAGTGAAGGTATTGTTAGCGCAATGTGATGGAGTGGACTGAGGGCCAGAAATGAACAGGCATGCTTCACTGTTATTATATCACACGGTGCTGCCCTTGCACCACACCTCTCCTCCTGCCTTCACATGCCATGCAAGTGGATGTTCCACGTAATTATTGTCATCCATCACCCATTCAGACTCCAGAGACCAGGCAGAGCACAGCTGCTTTCAGACACTCTCACTGAGTTGCAGGTACCACACACATTATTTTTTTCTCTCTGTCACATTGATGTGGTGGCAAAACTGTGGGTGACCAGCTATTAGTGTTGTGTTGCATACCACCATTTGACTTCCATGTTAGGAGGGGGACATCATGTGACCAGGTCAAGTGGGTACTGGGGTATTGTCTCACTAATATATGGGGTTGTTCCCCAAGTAGCACTTTTGTGATATTTCCTCCTGTGACTCTTCTCATTAAAGTTATTAACCTGGGAGGTTATGAACTACTGTAAAAAGCTTTTCTATTTTGTAGCTGTGTTATTTGGTACATGGGCTTGGGCCTCTGTGGAGTGAGCCAACTAAACCATTTAGTTTATTACCATTCATTAAGATCTTAGTTGGAGGCTGATTGTTCTAGCTTATCATGCATTTCAGCCTTATGGCTACACTGGGGGCGTGTTTTAAGCGTGGGCTTTGGTTGCTTTCTGTCACTGCTTTGTCTGATGAGTGTCCATCCTTTATGCCTCCTAATTATAACCCCTTTTTTCCATATTTATCTGCATGTTGAAAGACTTCATCAAGCAAAAGTGTCCCAGTCTGTTCTGGAAATCCTTCCACGCTTTCTGTTCTAACATGAACCTGGGAACAGTTAACAGTTAATATAAATGTAGAGCACAAGTAGGTAACATGTATTAAGTAGAGGCCTCAAGTCAGTTTCGACACTTAGGTAGTGGAAGAAAGCAAATATGACTCAAGTTAAGCTAGCGTAGCTCATTAAGCATGTTTACAGCTTACAGAAGCATAAGCCAAGTAAACATTGTGACAAATCTGATCAAGTATTCAATGGCAAATTCCAATACCTCTGTGTTCAAGACACATTTTGGGTGATGGAAAAATTTGTTTTGATACAGAACATCTGTCTGTATCTATCTGTCTTACTTTAACTCCAGCTGTAGGATATCCAGTGCTGCTGTTTGGGATAGTTTCTATTCTAGTTGTCATCCCTCAGTCTTTATTGGCTTCAATGCCTTTTTGGCCTTAAGTCACTCAGTTAATAGATTATTGGTGGATAGTAAACTGGTGCAGTATTAGACAGAGATGCTCTGGGGTGTGAATAAGCTGCTCAAGCACACTGACCTAATCAACTCCTACTCTGCCAGTGGGAGTTCGATCAGGTATCCATGGGACATAGTGCAAACTAAACTATATATTCAATGGACTAAGCATTGAAAATAGAAAATGAAAGACAGTTGGTACACGAGCTTGCAGAAGTGCTTTATTCAGTTCTTTTGCTCTGGGTTTTATCACTCAGATCTTCTGATTAAGTGCTCATAGTGTGTAATTTTAGCATTTTACTTGATAAACCCCAGACCAGGATTCATGAATTTGTTTCCTCAAAGGATCAAATTGTATCCAGCATGCCAAGAATTTTTTTCCATTGTGCCAGTAAAAGTTGTATTATGTGCAGATGTTGTTGTTGCTGCTATTATAAATATTAGTATCATCAGCAGCAATCCTAAATTTCATGTTCTGTTTAGCATATTTATGTAACGTGTTCCTGTTGGTTTGATTTGCATTCTCCTGGACATCAGCATGCTAAATTTTAAACTTTCAGAGTTCAGACTGCTGTGAGTCTCCTCACGGTGTCATCAAATTTTCCAGTGATCAGATAAGTCTCATGTAAATAGGCCTAACTTGCATCAGGGACCATTGAGGATCTGAGCCCTGGCATTATCTCTTTCATCATCAGTTCATCATGCTACAGTAGGAGCAATAGCTCTTGTGTTTTTTTAATCCAGAAGTCATACAACATCCCTGTGTTGTGCTTTGAACAAAGATGTTCCCATCTCCAACACTTACACCTAAAGAGCTGCCTCTTCCTTGGAAGGCACCAGCCTTTTGGCTTCTGCAGTCCACTGGCCATCAACAGAAATGGAAAACTGATGGAAGAGGATGATGTCAGCTCAGAGTCCAGGGGGTATTTTGATTGATAATAATGTCTCTTGTAGACAACAGGTCAAGATGGTTGTGCTCGTGAACAGTCTTTCAGTCAAACTGCTTAGCTACTATTCCTGTTATTTCCCATTAATTCCTGTGAATAATACAGGATTCAGCAGGATTT
This sequence comes from Scortum barcoo, assembly GCA_023238725.1. Classification (NCBI taxonomy): domain Eukaryota; kingdom Metazoa; phylum Chordata; class Actinopteri; order Centrarchiformes; family Terapontidae; genus Scortum; species Scortum barcoo. Next base: position 1,182,559 of record CM041538.1, on the reverse strand, counting down.
TGCAACCCTAGTCGAGTCATATCTAATGGTTTTCGTTTTCACATTTGTGCTGTTTCACTCTGGCCATGTTGTCCTTGTTTGTCTGCAACTTTTGCTGTCTAGTCTAACAAAAAACAATACAACAATAACCAACTGCCAGGTCTCTTTTAAAGATATGATATGATAATATGATAAGATATAATTTTAAGTAGGGTTAGTACATTAATAAGATAAACATTTACATTTCTGTTTACAGTTAGAACCATTTTCACGGAACCAGATTCATCATGTGTTATTTGCCCTCTGCCAACTTCTGAAACCAAAACCCACACCATTGGTTGCTCTTAGGTTCTGTTCAGTCAACATATAAATGCACTGTGGTGGTTGCTGAAATGACATTTAAACTTATCAAAGAAAATTACTAAACTATTAATATCTGAATTTTGTATTTATATGTAAGAAACTTACAATAGGCAGTAGGAATGAAGTATTTGTTATTGTGCCACTTATTGTGACAGTATCTTCAGCAACTAATGGCCCTTTTCCACTAGTACCTACTCGGCTCACCTCGGCTCGACTCGACTCAGTTTCGGTCGTTTTCCATTACAATAGAGTACCACCTCAGTGTGGGTGGGGTCGAATCGTGGCAACGCGGCATTTTGAAACTCCAGCGACATCATTTGTTATGCGACACAAACACGAAATGACTACCAAGCAATGGAGGCCACCAGACGAAGAAATGTCTGCACCTTGTTGTTGCTCCACGGGGTTGATTTCTGTGCAGCCATCTCTGATCGTGTTCGTTGTTGTTATTGCGTTTTAAAAATGGCGCGATTGACTCTTATGAACGAAGTTGCTCTCCTGACGAATCTAGTGACGTCAGGCCCTGGCCAATCAGTGGCCTGCCGTCTGCTGACGTCAAATTTTCGGCTCGACTCAGCTCGCTTGGAACCCCGGCCAAGTAGGTACTATGAAAGTACCTGGTACCAGGTACTAACACGTAATGGAAACGCGTACAAGTACAAACCGAGGCAGGAGTCGAGTCGAGCCGAGTAGGTACTAGTGGAAAAGGGCCATAAGAGAGCTGGGTTAAGTGCTATGCTATGCTAATGCTGTGTGTGGGTCAGCAGTATCGGGGATGAAAAGATTCTATTATTTTCTATTATTATATTCTATTATATTCTATTATTATTTTATATCCTCTGTCTTAGGAGACATGCTATTAGTTATTAGATAGATGAGCATACAGCATATAGTGTATGGCGCATGGTGCAAGTGCATTTAGGGCAAGTCCAACTCCAGTTAGCTAATTGATGACACATAATTTGGGGACAAAGTATGACTCAAAAGGGGTTGTATTTAGTCTAAAAAATAAGGTGTGTTTTGGATGTAACATGAATAAAACCAACCAGGCTGTCATCTCTCGATCCCTGAATAAAGCTAGCTGTGCCTGCATGTGTCACACTGCTATTCAAAGGGTCCTCGGCTGGCGGACCCTCTGCCTCGGTCTCTCAATCTTCTGTCTCATCAACAACTCCATTTGACTGCATATGAGTAAATGCACCAATATTTACCTGAGGAGGAGGAGCACTGTTTCCTGTTCCTGTGTGTGTGCAACAAGCAGATGTAATCCGAATCCACATGAATCATCCACCTGCCACTTACCTGAACAGAATTTATCACGCTTGCCGACCCACACCCGCATTTTAAACTATGACAAGTGGCACAAGTTTCCTAGGTGATTTTTTTTTATTGTGTGTTGTATGTATGTATGTATATATGTAGTGTTTTCTTTAACAATTTAATTTAAAAATCTGAAAGGTTGGGATCCTTAATGATTCTCTTAGCATTAGTGTCACACCACCTGGTATAAATGTCTTCCATTCATGGTAGGGTGCTGCCTCTGAGGCATTCAGCTGAACTAACTGCTCTTTTAAGGGCCTTGTGGTCCTGTTTGGTGCTGTTCTCATACCAAGCACTGATGTTTCCTTGCAGGAGTAGAAATTCCCTAGTATCTGAGGGTATATCTGGAATTTCCTCAGGCATCTGAGGTGAACCACTCTCCACTTTGCCATATTCACTGCAGAGTGAGAATGCAGCATCCAGGTCAGGCCCTCAGTGATGTGGACAGCAAGGTGTTTAAATCTGTCCTTTCCACTGTGGCCCCACTGATGTTAAGGGGGGTGTAGTTCCTACCCTCTCACCTTCCAAAGTCCACTATGGGACTCTTTAGTCTTGCTGACAGAGGTAGGCCTTCTCATTGTTATCAGTGATCGGGCCTACTGCAGCTGAGTCAGCAGCAAACTTGAGTCAAAAGTGGCTTCATAGTCATGTGTGTACAGTTAATACAGCAGGGGGCTCAAAACACAGTCCTGGGGAGCACCAATGTTAAAGATGAGGGTGAATGAGGTGTTTCCACCCACCCTTAACACCTGGAGTCTGCCTCTCAGAAAGTCAAAGATCCACTTGCAGAGAGAGCTGTTTAATCGTAGGTCTTTGTTTTGTGGTGATACAGGAGAGAACTGCTGTGTTAAATGCTGAACTGTAATCAGTAAACAGCAATCTCACATAGCTCTGTCTCTTGTTTAGATGGGACAGACTGCTGTGGAGGCTATGTACAATGGCATCACTTATTAATCGGCAAAGGAATGGTGGACTTTTATAAGCATGTGGCTATTACACACTGTAATAGACTGTGCCAAAGACAGGTTGAAAATCATTGTGAACACCTAAATGTGATCTATGTTTACCTTTAACTAATGAGGACTTCTTATGGTTATGAAAGTTATTACACAGTTATGTGAAGGGCTGAATATATTCAAGAACGGCATTGGGTTTCAACACTGGGAGAAAAATCTGTTCCCATATGGGCTGGTGATGGGAATTACTTGTACCCTTGTAGGGAGTGGGTCAAGAAGGATGGATTGGTCAAAGGAAAGTGTGATTTTGATACAGGTTTCCACAATTGTGGTGACCTAGTAGTTTTTTGCCTAGAAATGAAAACACTAATGTGGATCATTGTAAGTACTCAAATTCTGGAAACCATGAATATCTATGTCAGATTTCAAGCCACTCTGATGCTGAAAGTTTGGGTTTGGACACTCCATAACCAAAACCACATTATCTTTATGCCTTGGAGCTATTCATTTAAGTCCTTTTCCACAGTTTGTATGTCCTACTCCAGGGTCTTTGCTGACTGATTGCTAATCAGTCAGAAAGCCATGGAGCTCTTTATCACTTTCTATATATTACAGCTACTATAAGCAAGAAAATAGTTAGAGTAGCTCAAACTATCTCTTCCTTAATTGGCTCACATAGTATTAATTCATGGGGCAGGTAGGTGTAATTATACATGTTTGCATCCCTGCCTAACCCATAAAGAGACTCAAACAGGTCTTTGGAACATACTGTTCTAGAATCTCATTATCTTCAGTGGTTGTGCAGCAGGCTATGGAGCTGTGTGCACAGGCCTGCTGCACTGAGCCTCGATGAGTTTAAATAAAAGTAAATATCCTGTTCTATCTGTCAAAACCACCTTGCTCAGAATGATGGATAGCAACTCCATCGGGCGTATAATGCTCTCTAAAGAGGAAAAATCCTGATCCATTTTAAAGCAGCAATGCCAATTACAGCTACAGCTCCGGTCTGCTGGACCACCTGCTCCTCTGCACAGAGCTGTGGTTCTGGAACACTGAGCACTGAAACCCCAACTGAACACATTCAAAGCGGAGGTTTACCTCACACATTCATGCCCTCAGAAAACCCAGCCTCCCGCCAATGTACACACATATATGGTATGTATGTACAGAGGTAGTTCTCAAGGGAAACATTGAAACCTGTGAGTGTGCAGTGGTCTGCAGAGGAGTGGCTGCCTTGGAGAGTGGTTCAGAGTTTCCATCGACATAAAGCGTCAGCGCTGTTGAAAAGACAGAAAGTAAACTCCTAAGCAGGCATTAATTTCACTAGCTGAATCAGATCTGTGCAGAGCCCTCACTTATTTCAGTCCTTGAACCAAAGTAAACACAGATTAAAGTGTTGTAGGGATTGCCTCGCCTTCTCCAATCCAGTGTAAATTCCTGTAAAAAGGCATATTTAGTGTAGGTTTGATGCTGCTCTAGTGGCTCCTGCAGCAAAGAGATTTCAGACTCAACTATCTGCGATCTTCGTGCTCTGTTTATCTCCACACAACAGGCTCAACACTCAGCTTCCAGGCTCACACACTCATACTGACAAATATAGCCTAAGTACACAGAAGCACAGGAACATACAATGACAGAGACACATGCACATACACACCCACTCAAGACATAATGTGCCTGGGTGTTACAGACTGATAAAGAAGCAATTAAAGCCATCAGATTTCAGTCTTGCGTAAGAATAGCTGTTTATTTGCTTATTGGCCCTCACACCTGCCTAGATCTCTGCCTTATTTGCTGGTGACATTTAAAATGACTTTATTTACCTACTTAGGCTAAGTTCTACATCAATTTCCACAGAGGATTTGAAGCATTCTCCTTTTTTTATTCAGCAATGTCATCGCTAACGTGTGGAGACTTTCTTTAACTTTCTAGTCATGCTGTGAAGACCATCTGTCAGGAAGTTACCTTCAGTGGTATCAGAAGACAGAGTGACACTCTAATGATCCCCATGGGAGAGTGCATTATTTCAGCAGACAGAGTGAAAGCTGAATTACACCTCTCTGTCTATTGTAGGTGTTGGAGATGGTTACAATAAAAATCCTACAGTCTAACAATGTATTAATAGCTCAGAGGAGGATTTAACCCATTGAGTGTTTTAGCATATATGTTTGTGCTCTGAATTATTTCATTTACTTTGTTATTGAGAGTGGGAAGGTGGGGGAAGGTTAATGCGGTCGCAACAGTAAGATTTTTCCTGGAGACCCATAACACTGGTCTTGTTTGCAGCTACACAGCCTTTACATTTCTCCTATGGACAAAGTAATAGTTTGTATCTGTCTTGACAGACAATACAAATCACACAAATCAGCGTTACAAGTATACAGAAATGTACGATAGGTACATGGAAGTAACTGTGAAGTAATAGAAATATAGACTGCATAGCTCTAAAATTAATTTCATGTGAGATATACATATAGATATACAGTATATACAGATATACAGCTGTAGATATACAGTACAAAGCAGAGCCTCATTGGTCTTCTGTGGTCATCACCCCACAGTTCTAGTAGTCATTGGCTGTTGGAATAGAGAATTACACAGGGCAGAGGGTGTCTCTCTCTGTGATCTGATCTTCCAAAGAGAGGGAGGGCTGTGTGCCTGTATGCCTCCTTAACACATGGCATACAGCAGATCCTGAGTCTTATTTCCCCAAGTTGGCCAGAGTGACATGGTTGAAGTCCACTGCATCCATGATATCATTTGTGAGGGACTTGTTGGTGGAGGGAGGAAAGTCAATAACTAGGAAAGCAGGAAATTCACTAAATTAAATCTCCCAGCCATTTTATGGGTAACTTTTTTTTTCTTCAGCAACTCAGATCTCTATTTGGAGATGTTAATTGAATAATGGCATCATCATCAAGTAATTATACATGTAATATATTGTTATCTTGAATCATTGGATTGAATGTGGATATCCAAATTAGTTGGCAGGGTTTTGTCAATGAACATGATGTGTCTCAGGTCATGGGAAGCCATACTAAACTCTCAAAAAATAGCTACAGTGTGCCAGAGGAAAGTCATGACGACTGAGATGGCCAAAGGCATCTAAATGAAGGCCACTTTTCAGTAGCAACTTTTCACCAGGAAGGTTAGAAGTTAATTAGAGCCAGTGGAGAAGAGAAGCTTACTAGCGATATTGCTAGCAAGCTTGGGGTTTGGGGCTTGGCAAGCCCCAAATGATCCAAATGTGTTCTGGCCTGATTAAATGGTATTCCAATTACAACATGTTGTATCTTTGAGATCACACTTACATTTGTTTTTCCTCATCCAGAAATGAGATCCCAACTGGATTAGCAGAACATAAATACTGAACGACTCTTATCTGCACAAGCAACTAAGGCATGTGGGTCATTGGGTTTGAACCCAGAGCCCTCTTGTTGTGAGGCACAAGTGCTAAGTACTGCACCACCATGCCAAGCTATTTTTAATGCATGCAGTTATTTTTTTATGTATGTTTATGTATTATTTTTTTTCTGCATTGTTTTCTATCTCGTTTTTACTTATGTGATTCTCTTTTTATACATTTGTATGAGCATTGTTGGAACATGTAGACTTTCATTACCAATGATTTCTGCACTATAACTTGAATTGAGACAGGTATATGAGTGGAGAAGCATATAAAAAGTTGATGCCTCCATACAGGGGAAGAAAATGTCTTGAATAGTATGAATATGAAAATGATGTCAATCATACACAGGTCCTAATACACAGGGTGATAACTGTGATCTGAGTTTTTCATCTCCTGTCTGGACTGCTCTGATATCTTAACAAATGCAATGAAAAAAAGCATTGACCAGAGCTTTTGAAAAGTATTTTATTCATTTTATTTTATTCTCAAATAGCACTTAGCTAAAGTGGTGTTTGTTTGTACAGTATATAGATCCGTTGCTAGGGTTGCACAGTATTCAGTGTTCTGTTCAGTCCATGCTGTATTCTGATTTATTGCTTTGTAGACATGCATTTTTGCAGTCGTAGTGGGAGAATACAGTCCTAAGTTTCTGCTAAGGTCAGTATGTTGATGCAGACTGGCTTAGGTCAAGCTACAATAGATCTAAAAAGGAGGTCAATGGTCTAACTGTGAGACCCACAGTTGGACCATTGACCTCCTTTTTAGATCGATGATCAAAGGCTTCAAAATATGTCTGTTATGATTGTCAAATTACATTTGGGACAGGTCAAAATTGCACTTTGTTTACATGTCTTTAGACAGCACTCTCCCCCAGAAATTTCACTCAATACATTTAAAATCCCAGGAGGATGAACACTTTGTTAAATTTGCAATATGAATATAAAAAATTAAGACAAGGCAACATAACAGTCACAGAAGACAATTATTTTTCTGTAATATTTTATTACATAATATTTAAAGCAATTCAGCATACATTTGATGTGAAATTAAGCTCCATATTGAATTTTAGGATTGACAGGTGTACAAAAGAGTGATGGAGTCTGATCTTATTAAACCGTGGAACACTTTATCTTCTCTTTGATGGTAACAGCTTGTGTACATATTCAAGACATGGTTTGGGTCAGAGACAGTGTTGTTTGCCAGCCTTTATATGTTATGATGATAGGCTGATTGAGTGTTTGAGGGTTTGGCTGACAAGCTTTTTGCAGATGTTCATTTGGTGGAGCAGTTATGACTTTAAAGTAGAGGACAAACTGTGTGGATGGGTATGTTTCTTTTTTTCATTTTGTACATAATGTGTCTAATTTTGGTAAATATCTCTTTTTGGCATTTTCCTGCTTCTAGTGTGCAATAAGTGTAACAGCAGAATGTGTTTTTCCTCTTCCTGCTGGACTTTCTGTCCACCTATTACAAAGGTACACAGCACATGGGGGAGCTGCTTGTTGCTTTAATCAGTACTGCACTGTTCAAATGTTCTGTGCCCAGCCATGATCTCCCTTTCTATCCTACTCAGCCTCCCCTGTCCTCTCTGCTCACTCTGAGAAGCTCCCTGGATCTTTTAATTTGCCAGGAAGATCTAATTAAGAGCATATAACTCCTCCAGAGAAGCATCTGCTTGATTAAAGTGATGGATAAAGATGGCAAAGGGCTGTCTTTGAGAAATTATAAGGCTCAAAGAGGCATGTTGGCTTTTGTTCCAAGGCTCTCAGGTCACCCTCTGTCTGCCCACTCCACACTGGTGAAATGCTGGCTTTGCTGAAAGTGCCATTGCCCTGAGAGAAATGTTGTGGCACTGCTTAAATGCCAAAAATCTGCTCAGCAGTTGGTTGGACTCAAATGGCTGTCAAAGCTGACATTGGTTAACTGCTCCCAAAGCTGATAATTGTTTTCAAGCAGCTTTGGGGTCAAGAAAGCAAAGCTGTAGTAAATGATAATGGGAGTGTTCTGACCACTGAAATGCATTTTTTCAGTCCAACAAGAGGAATAATAAAAGAGAGTGAACAGGTTTAGAAACATGCTCTTTTATCATTTTATATCAATGATTCCTTCCAAATGTCTAAATGTAATACACTGTGGGATCTGTAGAAGTGAAATGGCAGTGTTTCTGCTAAAAAGCAGCATCATGAGCACCATTGTTTCGCATCTAAAAGTATTCCCGTGCTGCCAGTCTGAGAAAGAGTTAAAGTGACCTCATCTACCATGTCAGGCTGTAGATAGGCCAGGCTATCTGACTGTTCTGATCTGCCAGCACTAAGGTTTATCTTAATCACACCATTAAGTTGTTATGGTGAACATGTGTGTAAACAGAGCAACATAATTATTCATAAGGAGTCATTATAATGGCCATTTCACAAATGTAAGTCAAATATTCAAATGAGTTTAGTCTCCACCTCTCTAGATAAGCATCTAGCTGCTGGAGGTTTATCCAGATCATTTTTGGCTTCCTTCTACTGCTGGAAATGACAGTGGGGAGAGGGATGAGATTGAACCAAACTGACAAATTATGGACAGTCAGTACAGACAGATATGGACAGGCTCTGTATCTGAGGGATGCTATGGAGTTGGTGTTTGTTCTCAGTAGGTTCATCGCTATGACTTGATACCTTTCATATTACATGTAGTTGTTGTTCCATCCTTAATATGAAGAGATAAATTTTGGTATTTGAAGACATAACTCAGGCTGGAGTATTGATAGCTTCATGTCGGTGTTCATGTCAATCAGCACCCTTTTCTTTTGGTAGATCTCTTGTACACAAGTGAATCACCCACATGTACAAACAAGAAAGAGCTTGGGGTAGATGCAGCCTGTATGTTAAATATAAACCATAACCAGCAATATAAACTGCTCTTGGTCGGTGTAACAGGCTAAAGGAGAATCTGAATTTGACTCACTTTCCTTCTGAAAATCTGCAGTTGATGTATCTCTAAACTGTGTCATTGGAAATTGGGCAGGTGTGTTCAGATTCAAATGGGAGCCCAGATGACTGGTGAAGTGATTGGTCATAGATTAATTATTAACACTTTTTAATAAGGCACTCTTAACAGATCAGTTAATTGCCATGTGTAAGAACAATATTTATAAGAATCGTGATGACCAGATCAAAGCCTTATAGGTCTTGTGTATATAGTCCAAAGTGGGGTTGCCAGCTATCCGTTTTACAATGAATTTATATTTGTAGTTGTTCAGAAATATCAACTCACTGTGCATTCCATGAGGAATAATGAGGAAACCACATCACCACATTACCACATGTTGGTAGTCATTTCTGTATGAAAAGCAACGAAAAGGTGGCAGTTTTCCTTCGTCCTAATTAAGTAATCAATAAAACAATAATGTCAAGATAATGTGAAAAATGTGTTGCATCTTTTTCTCTCTCAAGTTTATAACACATACAGATTTACTGTAACCAGCGCAGTTAGAGGTATCAGTGAACTGTTTTTCAGCTCAATAATTAATATTCAGTGATAGCAGTTGATTCTGTTTCTACTCAATACTAATACTAATGTATTTATCATCACAGTTTCGAAATTAATTTATTAAGTACTACTAGTACTAGTAAGTTTGAGGTCCACATCAAAGACATGTACTTTGGAAGTAAATAAGGTGACAGAGTTGTGCCTCAGCTGTCAGCAAATCTTTACCAGACTCAACAGGGACACAGCTTTGAGACACACCTCAGGATCCATTCACTTTATAAAAGAATCAATTCATAGTGTACATTGAAAAAGCAGTTCACCTTACAGTGGAGCAGTCTACTTTCTCAATAAATTCCATAAATTTAAGATGCATTTTAGGACAACATACTTTATTTTTTAGTGTGAATAAAATCAACTTCCTCAACTTTTTGCAGTAAAAGTGAATTACTCAAGCACTCCACTGAAAGACTGAGCTAAGCTGAATATTAGAGGCTGAGTGAGATGGTGTTTGTGAAGCTGTTAATCTCATGCAAAGAGATGTCTTATTTCAAGTAATCTATCATGGGCTGAGAGTTCAGAGTGAGTGAAATATTTATACCAGGCAGGTAGATCAGCAAGTTCCATAATGTTGTTTTTCATCATTATATTTTCAAGTCTCTAAAACATGGTTTTCTAGGGGTCAACATGACCTGACACTATTCTGCATGTACACTCTTTGACTGACAGACAATCAGCTGCTGCACAGTGACATCTCTCCTTGTCTGTCAGCATTGCTCGCTGATTTTAATAACCAATTCCAGTTTTTGTTCTCTTTCAGTCGCAGTGGATTAAGTGGTAGAGTCTCCTTTAAAAGGCATGGCAATTTCTCCCCTCTCAAGGAACAGCCCTTGGAACAGCTACTTGTACTGTGAAGCCCTTTAATTTACTGCGCTCACAGAGCTCATGCATGAATATCAGGTATCTTGGGAGGGTACAAAATCCTGGGGAGTTTTTAGTCTATTATCATGAAGCATGTCAAAAATGTAGTTCATCCTGCATCTTATGTTAAATTAAAACTGTACAGTGAAATAAGGCTTTCTAAAACCTGTTGAAAGTGGTGCTTTAGCCAGTGACATTTAGCTAAAGAACCATGGACAGGCTGCATCTGCCAACAGTGAAACACTGAGATCCTCTGTTATATATATATATATATATATATATATATATATATATAAATATAACAGAGGATCTTAGGGTGCTGTTCATTTAATAGATTTGATCAAATAGAAGCGTATCTGTTCTGTGAGACAGGCCAGTGACAGGCAAAAATGCTTCTCACTATACTCTCTGTGTGGACTGGTCTGTTGTGTAAATTTTGTATCTTTATTTTAGATTTAATCATCGTCTTAGCCCTGGGATCAAAGACAATTTATGTTTTAATTTATTTATGTAATATAAATTGTATTAGTCCTTTTTTTCTTGCACCAATAGTGAGTCCAAATGTTGAGGGTATTTTTTTGCCATGCACACACACAGAGAAAAAGAAGTCATGGAAGAATGCACATGTTTTCATTTATTTGTAACTAAAATGAAGTATTCAACATTCTAAGAGATTATATGTTGTGGTTCAACCAAGTTCACTGTGGTGGATGAATATAAGGTGTGACAAGCTCTCCGGGGATGCCCACTGTTCCCTGCTGAAGTTGTCTCTTTGAGCTGGTGAAGTCTGCTCTCATCAAGACATTCTCACATTGAAGAGATACATTCTTTAAAAGCCCATTGGCAATATACTGAAACTTAAACCATATATACTTTTACTGTATATCTCTAAAACACAGAGCTGGTCACACCAGCAGCAGCAGGCAGCAGTCAGGATGTTTCACAGATGTTTCTTAGTTAGAAGCCTGTTTTACTGTCATGCTTCCAGAGGATTGGAGAAAGCGTTCCATAGCAGGTTCCCACTGTGTGGCACTTTGGGTGCTGCTCAAGAGGTGCTACTAACTGACAGTTCCCCGACCAATAATAGCCCGCCATCTTTCACGACCTGTATGATGTCATCGGGAAGGAGGAGCTAGGCATCAGCTTCCAGGAACATTTCCTCATCATGTTAATGGGAAACATAATCCAGTCTGAATTACATTTCCTTCTAAATGTATTTGCTGTTGTAAATGAGTTGTACATAATCATAATTTCGAGGACACAGTGTTGAAAATATAGTGGACACAAAATGTCACAGCTTTAACATCAGGAAGGACAATTTTGATCGGGGGGGTGGGTTTGGTTTTGAGGAGTCAAGAGGCTGTTCCAGCATTTTGAGTCTTCCACTGGCATTCAGCCAGCATGGACGTCACCTCTCTTTGTTCCTTGGAGTTGTTTTCTTCTTTTTTTCACCACAGAATTTTCCCCTGTCCTCATAGCCCATTCTTCTGTCTTTATTAGAGGCTGTCCCAGTGTGGCACAGGGAGCCTGTCACACTACATGCATGTTGAGAGGATTGTTCTACTTCACTACAAAGAAAAATAATATTGATATTGAGATAGCCATATAGCACACTGAAATGCACAATGCATGACAGAACACCACAGAAAATCCTGTCTTTCTCTGGCCATCAAACTTACAAACTCATCTACAGAAGCTCAGGCAGAGATGGACAGGTGAAGCTAATCCAGCCTCCATTTCAGCTCTGTTCTGGTCTGCTCACTTTAAACCTTCTCTATATTTGTATTTTGATTTTTTGTTGTTAATATGGACCTACACCTTACTGTCCACCAGACGTTTATTTGTTAGTTATCACCAGAGTTAACCAGTGTACATCTTGGTGTTCTGCTGTTTTGGATTGTTTGGAGCCTGTTAACTACTTCCTTTGTGCATTGTGTTGATTTGTTCGTACACCTTACCAATAATCTTTATACTTTATTTTGTCATATGTTTATATTTGCACTTTATTGTGCAGTAGTTTCAATACAAAGTAGGAACGAGTGTAAACAGACATTCCCTTGGAATGAATAAAGTAATATCTTAATATGAAGTCTAATTGAAAAAGCTGCAATGGAAGAGCTCAAAAGAAAATTACCAAAAGGGAAAAGCTCTATATAAACCTAGATAAAAATCTGTCAATAATGAAATGGAGGCTCTGTAAGGTTTGAAGTTCATCATATGAGACCTGAACCCTCTCCTGGGTTTGTTGATGTCTAACCGATATGAACCGAACTGGCAATATTTCAGTTCGATTCACCCAAGTTCTGTGTGATAAAGCTCAGTCTGCAGTGAGTGGTGACTGAATGATATTTTCTCTTCTAAGCTTTCCATAACTGTACCTACTTACTACTAAGATTGTTCAGGACTACAAACTCGACTACATGACTCAACTCGAGTAGACTCTACTACTGCTGATAGAGCTCTCGTACTCTTCCTGCATTCCCGTAACACTGGTACTCCCGTACTCTGGCAAAACAATTTCCTTCGGGATAAATAAAGTTGTTCTTACTCTTATTCGTATATGCTGAACTGTCACCGATATGTGAATGATACAGAGAAATCATCTGGGAGATTCATTTAATTGACCAGAGTCAGACTCAGAGCTAGTTAGCCTGTTAGCCTGTTACTGTTCCTGCTGCCTGCTGAGACTGTCATGACACACTGCTGTAACTTGGTTGAGAGTAAGACCACTTGTTGTAGCTGTTTGCATCTTTAGTACATTTCTTCTTTCATAATATAACAAATACATAAAGAATACTAATAAGCTGGTAGGTTTTTCCATGTAGTCATGGAAGGGACAAATTCATAATTTGTGTGTTGGTGGTCTGACAGGCGTGAATTATTAACACTTGATACAGGAATATCTGGCAGTATTGTCCCAGTGTGTCTCACTTATATTCCCTCCTTAATGTGCAGTGCTCTGGCTCTTGCTGTGTGTCCTCAGCAGCACTGACAGAGGTGTGAATGGGATTTTCAGCCCATGATTATATTATATTTCATCCATAATTTGGCAGGACTGACATTTGACCACACTGAGCATTTCAGATTATGTGAACATGGAAGGGGCCTTTATTTTTCAGAATGCACTGCGCTCGGGGTGAAATTGCATCACCCTCGTTCTCGCTCACACTGATCCATGACAAAAAATTCCATAGGAGGATTAGTCATGCAGAGTGCCAGAAATATTTACATTAGCACTGAATTTGACTTTGTTTGAATTTCATGGGGGGAACCTCACAAGCTTAAGGTTGTGGGATGAGCAGGGAAATCTCAGCGCAGGATCTCGGCTGCAGAACACATCCAGTGACTTACTCAAGTCTTTACTGCCATTGTCCGTCACGTTCAGGTGTCAGAGTGCCAGTGATTGTTTGTATCTGTCTTTATCACAGAGGACCAGATCCCTCATGGTTTCCCAGCCATAGACATGGGGCCCCAGCTGAAGGTTGTGGAAAGAACACGTACTGCTACGATGCTGTGTGCAGCCAGCGGCAACCCGGACCCAGAGATCTACTGGTTCAAAGACTTCCTACCTGTGGACATTGGCAGCAGCAATGGGCGCATTAAACAGCTGCGTTCAGGTAAAGTACTCATCTTGTTCACACACAGATGTTTGGTAGTTGTATGGACACAAAGAATTGACATAAAGTTGAGTCAGGTGCACTTTTAGGTGTTATGAGTTGACCTTTGATAACCTTGCAAAACTGCACAAATATGACAGCGGTAGTGAGATTTGGAGGGAACCACATCATGACTATTACTGCATATGCATAACACTAATATGTGACAGGTCATTTATATTCACAGGCTGGGTATCAAAACTCAGCACTTTTTTTTAATCGAAACATGTCCATAGTTTCTTGTTTCAGAAATGATCAAGCACCAAATCAAACGTCTGGCCAAATAAAGTTTTGTTTATTTTGTTGAGGGTTTCCTGTCATAATTTTGACTGCATTTTTACAAGCCAAAAGTCTTGAATGACTGTATGTGATAAGACAACATTTGTTAGAATATAAATATGTTTTTTGATAATAATTTCTGTAAGTTTATTTTGTTTAGTGCAACTGAGGGTTATATTTATGACCTGTATGTCATTTATTAAATGAAACCCAAACATAATTGCACTAGCAATGATAAAACAGAGGAATAGTAAACTCTCAAATTTGAGAAGCTAGAGCCAGCATGTTTGTCCCTTCCCTTATAAATTATTTTTTAACAATTAACAGATTATCAAAACTCTTGTCAATTAAGTGTTTGTTCAAACTCAGGGTTTGTGTCAGCATTAATGTTAAAGAATTTCAAACTCTGCCCTGATCTGGAAGTTATGAAATATTTATCCTGTTTAAGGATATGATCTAAAAGGAAATGGAATAGTTCTGTATTGCACTATAAAAATGAAAAAAAGTTTATGTTGTTTAAAAACATTTACAAAATTATGGCCACAGGAAGAAATAAAACCCACATCTGATCATGTTTTTATGTAATACATGAGGCCACAGCTCACTCAACAGGTTCAGCCGTATCAATGCCCAAAAAATAAAGTAACAAAGTAAAACACACAATAAGCGTATGATGGAAGTAAATGGGTCCCTCTCTGAGCAGGACATCTTAGGTTTCAGTAATTACCTTGTGTGGGAATACTGGTGTGCCAACAGTGCTTAATTTTAAAGTAGAGGCATGTGTGTGTGAAGCAGCTCTATAAGCAGAGAGAGTATCATTCTCAACAAAACCAGCCCAGCAAAGCTGGATGGCTGCTGGCTAAATAAAGGAGCTCCATATAACCTCCAAAAACAAGCTAACCTGTCTTTTACTGGTGGGAAAACAGAAGGCTTTGCTTCTTGCCAAAATTTGCACCTACACAACCCTGGAATGGCCAAACTTTCTTACCAGCCCTTGGAGCAAAAATAGGAAGTAGATTTCCCATCAGTGAGGGCCTGGGGCCCCACCTGTGGCTGCTCTCATCTTGACACAGGCAGGGATGAAGGACTGAGACACAGGCTCTAGGATATCATTGGCTTTGGCCAAGTCACAGTCGGGGCCTTAGGCAAGGATAAACATGCCATGTCTTATTAACAGAACAGCACAGCAATTTGTTTCAGTTTGGTTCACAGGGCCCCGTTGTCACATGTAGTCCCACAGCAGCCAAGCACAGATGGCTGACTTCCTTTAATAAAAACTCTGAGTTAGCCACACCAGGCATGTGAAATGTATAGCTGTGTGTAAAGTCAGCACTCCAGATACATTTTTCAATATATTTGTTTCAATAAAATTCATTATATTAGATTTGCTTATGAATTAGTTAGTCCTATTAAATGACTTTGATCCATTAAGACACACTAATTGCTTCATTTTCAATTTGAGACCTTTGCTCTCTTTTCGAAGATGAAAAAAATCCTCTGTCTTCTGTAAGGCTTCCTCTGGTGCGCTAAACTCAACTTACAAATTACTGTCAGCCAGTAATTATGACCAAGGCTTGTCCATCAAAGAGTAATGTGACCCAGACCAGCAATCGACCATCTAGATGCTCAACCAGCAAGCACTGCTGCAGCTTGCCGTGGGATCTGGTAGTCTAAGGGAACTGGGAAAGAGACGATTAATGCAACAGGACTAAGCTCTATGGTAAACAATGTTGGAAAAAAACATAAAATTCCTGATTCCACATCAGATGCTCAAATACTGAAATACTGTATACTGAGTGTTTCCACTGGTCACAACATTGCCAGTCACCATTAAGTTTCAGGATTTTTCATTTTCTGTCACTTAACAAAGCGGAAAACTCTTGCAACCAATGTGTAGCCAAAGCTTGACAAAGATGGAATAATTGTACTGAGTTATTTTACAGTCAGTGACTGTTAAAGGGGTACTCCAGTGATGTGTTATGGGACTTTTAAATGGGATTTTAAATGGAATGGTTACTTTTTCCTTTGGGTTTAGCTTATAGTACATGCATTTGTTCTAAACCATGCAATACATGACATTAACCTCAGTACATGACTTTCTTCTTTTAGATACACTCTATGAACCGAATCATTTAAATGACATGATCCAAACATACTCCAATGAGGTCTGAGGCTTGAAGTGTGCAGTATATGAATTCAGAGTGTGGTACCTAGAAAGCTTTGTATGTTAACAAACAAGTGCTAAGGAATTATCCCCTGTCCCATTAGAAAGAGTGAATCTAGTCTGTTGTGGATAACCATCCAAAATCCCTCAACCATGACATGTACTAAACCATGGATTTAGCCTATTATTACACAAATAAGGATAATAAAAAGTACCTCTTCCATCAAGCACCGTCAGTTTGATACTGCGACTTCTCCTCAAGGTTGATCTCCACTGAAAGGACTATCAATACATTACCACACATATACGGATGGTTTATATATATAGTATATGGTTTATATGGACACAATTACAGAAAAAAACTCCTTCAATCCAGACATTGTGAAAATATAATAAAATCCTATTATTTTTCACAATGAAACCCTGAAACCTGTCATGACACCCTGATTTCATGCTGAAGTGCTGTGTGATTCTAAAAGCTGTCAGACAGCTGTGGAGGAAAGTCATGGCAGGTCTCAATATTGCCCAACCCAGCCCTCTGAAAGCTGCTGATGTCCCCTTCATCAGACCCCAGGGGCCACACAGCTTCCAGGGCCCCACTTCTGCTATCTTTCACAACCTATCTGACAATTATTTGTGTTCCTGTTGACTCAAGAGCAGCTTGGTTTTTTATCCAGATCACTGGCATCTGCATAATAACCATTCCTCTCTCTACCGTTTGCTGCATATGACATGATATGCCCAAATGGTGCCAATTCCTAATAATTACTTATACCAGGGATATGCAAGATTAAAGGAGGAAATAACACTACTGTGTTACTAGAATTAATAGTACTAGGGCTGAATAGTAAGACAAAATTTAAATTTGTAAATTTTTAGTCCAGTTTTCAAATTACAAGAGCTTGGTTTTCAACTATTTCCCTCAGCTACAGATACAACTGTTGGCAGCGAATTTACCTAACTGTAGTTAGTGAAAGTGAATTTTTATTAACTGAGCAGTTACTGCTTGTAATTTTCTCTGAATGTTGAAGAAGAAACCCCACTTGGCTGTAACTTTAATGGTAAGAAAAAAAATTACAAACAAAAATAACACCTCCTTCACTTCACAACTTACAATATTCATAACTTGTTTAAAGATCTGTTGAATATTTAATTTATAGAAAATAATAGCAATTTCTGCTTCTGTTGCAGGATTGGTAGCGATTGTATGTTTTCCTCAAATTGTTCAGCCCTAAATCCTGCACAATTAAAATGCTACTGAAATGATATGACAACTGTTACAAAAATACATCTACTACAGTGTGCTCATTTCGGAGCATAATAGAGCAGGTCTCCACCGTTGAGGAAGCATCGACACAGTGTATTGCAGGGCAGGAGTGCAGGTTTCTTTGAATTACATCAGAGAGAGGGTAGGCAGCATGTGTTCTTATCTGCACAGTTATGGCAGGATGGAAGAGAACAAAAATATACAGTTTGTACCAAAACATGTTGTTGTTGAATGAGGGGTCAAGTTCTTGATGGGCAGGTGCTGTCAGGGAAAAAAGCATGTGTGGGGAATAAGGAGCGTTATGATCACAATGGGATGGCAGCACTCTGGAGCAAATAGCCAGGTGTATAACACAAATAAGCACCATGTGAAAGTAAATCGCAAGATGCACAAATGACAGTTGAATTTTGTGCTTATCAAGAGCTTATGGGAAAATAAGACTTAAATAAGACAAGAAAACTTTTATGAAGTAAAATTATTTTCCCCAAGAATGCAATTTTGTACAGTTGTCATTTATGAAACTGGCCGTGGAATTATTAAACATTCAAAAGAAAACCTTACATAATTATATATACTTTTATTTAATAGGGTGAGAATAACAGTAGCTCTGATCTTTGCTGTTTTCCCTCTCTTTGCTCTCCTGCCATTCTTGTCTTTCTCTGTTTCACTTTTTCTCAGTATACTAATGCTTATCTCTAATCTTATTTGCATTCAAAATACCTCACCAGGTGGTACACCAATCAGAGGTAAGAATGCCGGATACAGAAATGTCTACTCATTCTCCTCTCCTGCCCCTTTCCTTCGTCACCTCCACCTCCTCAGTGTGTCCCCATTTCCAGCTCTCTGTCCTGTTCACTTGCTCTGACACTTTCTCTGCCTTCACCTAAATAACCTTTCAGAGGTTGGTATGGTCTTGGAAGAGAAGAAAACAAGAGACGGGTTCGCCAGGGCAAATGTGACCCACTGAAATCATTTACTGATAATAGTTTACTCTGACAATTTACCAAGTGATATTCCAGCTAATTTACAGATCTTAGTGGGTTAACAAGTGAGTTAACACAAAATGTTTTCTGATGAGGAAACCAGGAAACATAAATGATCTACTAATTAAAGCCAAATGTAATTAGTCTTCATTTTGGTTTTGTACACACCTATCCTGTTTGGTGCAGTTCGTTCAGTTTGTAATCCATCTTACAAAGGTGACCTCTGGTTTACCTCTAATTGGTGTTCTCGGGTTCACAACCAGCAGAATAATGGGATTCTGCTTGAATTACTCACATTAGATATATCGAGCATTACTTACCATACACACATTGTATCCGTTCGGGCCTACAAACACTGTAAAATCAAACTCTGAACAGAGGTGCTCATCTCACAGTGTGAGTGCAACACTGACAGTGTGAACCCCATATAGTTATTAACAGCTTTAAAAGACAAATGTCTTCTTCATTTCTGCAATCTTTTTTGTATTATATTGGGACATAAGTAACACTTACTTCTTGTCAAGATATGTTCACAAAAAGGTGCATTTAAGTATGCTTTGACTTTTGTGGCATACAGGTCAGACAATGTCTAGTTAGTGTTTACTCTCCAAAACAACTGCAGAGGCGTACCTAAGTTCAGATCATGCACATGGATCAAGACTGAAAACTGAACTGTGGCATATCTGAGTATTTAATCTTGTCTGATTGTCTAAAAAGGACTGCTTTGGCACTACCAGAGAAGATGAGGAAAATATTTAAGTGTTGTCCAAGTGCTTTTAAATGTCACCATAATATTTTTTTTTCTCAGTGGTCTGTGAAGATATGATGATACAGGATGACGGTTCACCGTCATTTTTGTCTAACACTATACAAATAAAATGTATGGTTATTTTAGAGGATATTTTATCCCAGGAAAGTCACACAGTTGCAATCTGCTTTGCTTTCACACAGCAAAGGAACTGTACCAGAGTCCAATTAGAAGCAGACCCAGACCCACCTTTTCGTGTGGTCAGTCCATTCCTGCTTTCAACCAGCCTAAACAAACCAAAATAAAAGGGGCAAACTGCACCAAACTGGTTAGGTTGGGTCAGGTTAACAGTCCATCAGCTGTTCCATGAAGGTTTCTACCACAAGTGAAATAGATGTCCAACAATGCAGGCTTTGTACCAGCATAAATAAAGGTGCTGTGGCATGGCATCCCTCTCCTATTACATGTTTAGCTGAGCATTCTGCTGTCAGTTCTGGATTTCACTGCTTAGGTTGTGCCAGGGAGCCAGGTGATGGAAGTGAGTCTGTCACAGTTGCATATGTGTTAACTTGCCACATGCATAATTAGTAGTCTGCAAACTGCTTGTCATGCTGTCCTTGGAAGGTGCAGAGAGAAGGAGCACATGCTCCATTATTTAATACTCGATGTCTGAATGGCAGAGGAAGTTGCGGCAGCTTCTAACATTTTCTTTGGGGCTTCATAGTCTTCATCTGTAAAATGTCACACCTTCTGTGGCATAACTAATTAGTCTTTTTCATGCCAAGAGGTCAGGTCAAATGTCCATCACCATCCATCCACAATTCTTGGGAAGAATGAAGCGTTTTGTCCGAAAAGGCCTGTGACATATAGAGGTGCTGAATGTTCAATGAGACAGACAATCATCACAGAATGGAAAGTTTGAAATGGATAAATAGAAAAAGATATTCATCTGCACATACTACTCCTCTCACTTCAGCAACAGTGTGAGCATTGGTCTGCAGTCTCCTGGACTCTCAATGTAAGAGGGTTTAGTAATTTGAAAAAAGATGCACAGATCTTTCATTATCATTTTGACATGATGTTTTGCGATATGTTGTTACGCAGGCACAAGGCAGGCAGACCCAAATGCAGGACGTATATACACAAACCAGGCAGAATGAGGTTTTGAATGCAAATTTAATAGAGCGAGATCTTACAGAAATCTTGACATGAAGAGCGTGATCTTGACATGGCAAAGGTTGAGAACGATCTGGCAACGAGACAGGCGGAGACGCAGACAATATATACACAAGAGGTAATGGGAAACAGGTGGAAACAATCGGGGCGGGGATGATAGACAATCACACCGGCGGGAACACACAATGAGGAGGAAGTCAAGGGACCTGAAACGAGAGGAGAGTTAGGGTTTCAAAATAAAAGGACATGCCAGAACAGGAAACAGAAAACATGACAGACAAAACTTAACAGATCTGACGAGACATTACATATGTAGGAAAAAGGCTTACCTACATACTGCATATGTGAATGTGTCTGTGAGTGTGTCTGAGAGAGAGAGTGCGTAGTTTAAAGACATATATCTCTGGCAGAATGTCCTTGCTGGCTTCATCCCAGATGAAGGTTGTTCCTCCTCCATCTCTGGGCTCACCGTCTGCACCAGATCCACCAGGGACTAAACACACACCTGCTGTTACTTTCTTTTTTTAATCTTAAACTAGTTCTCAACATTGTGTTACAAAGTCATCCCATGTTACATTTCAGGATTGTAATTCTGAAATATGTACATTTTCAATTTTTTTGTTTTTCATATTTCTTACCATCTACAGCAAACTGCATGATGTATGTCACAGCCATAGACAATACATAATATTGCATAAAAATACATCCATGTTTTCTATCTCAAATCTAACCTCTCTACTGACAAGTGAATGAAACTGATATGAAATGTTTTTGACATGAATAGATGTAAATCATGATGTCAGGTAAGTTACAGCCTATGTTTTACCTGTTCTTACCCCAAAATGAAACCTTACCTACCTAAAAAGTTTTCTGTGTTCTGTGATCAGTGGTAAGGGGAGAAGGGTCCCTCCAATGGAAACACAGTAACATCAATCAGGATCTAGTGCTGCTAATTTTTACTTGAAACAAGGCAGTTTCTTTTATTAGATTGCATTATTACATTAGATGTAATGTTACATGTTAACATGAGATTAGTCTTCATAGTACAACAGTAAAATGAGTCACCGCTCACATAGAATGTACAGTATGTAGACTTTTAAATGAAAACTTCCATCTTCCATCAGCTTCAAAAAGATTTTACTTCTTTGATCCAGCTGGTAATATCACAATAACACAAATAGCAACTGCCTCAGTGTATGTAAAGTGTAATGATTTGGATGAAACAACTGAGCCAGTGAGCACTTACATCAGCCATCAGCCATACATTAAAGGATAAAGCTGCTGTTGTGCTTACTGTCCATGAAAATACCTCCAACCAACAATCATAATATCGTTAATGTGTCTCTTAATACTCTCCAATTTCCCTAACCAGTCTGTGGTGTTCTGCCCCAAGCGAAATAATAAACGACAGCAGGGGCCATGTCACCCAATGCAAGAACTGAAGACTTACAATATAACCAGCATTATCCTTCAAGCCTCTGCAGCCAGTTGATGCTTTATGGCATTATCATCAACAGTGTTAGCACGACACCACAGCAAGTAATGAGCAAGTTGAACAGAGGTCCTAATAATGTTCATTGGCACTTATGATATAGTGGAGGTCTGCTGATGATAAACACAAAGAAAACATGAATCCTGAATTCTTTACTTACAGGTATGGAATGAAAAAAATCATATTTGGTTAATTTTGGTAACATGGGCAGCTTAAGTGCACATAGCACTAGTGTTTGTGTGTCTGAATCAGATGACTCTACCACCCTGTCCGTGTGTGTGTTGTTTGGATGTGTGTGGTGCAGACCTGAACTGTGACATTTTGGCCCCCCTCCCCAGGAGCACTTCAGATTGAGAACAGTGAGGAGTCAGACCAGGGCAAGTACGAGTGCGTGGCAGTCAACAGCGCCGGGACTCGCTACTCAGCTCCAGCTAACCTTTATGTTCGAGGTAAGCTCCCTCTTGACCCCAGCCGACCCCTTCCTGCTGCCACTCAGGTCACTGCCTCCAACAGTGGGGTCCTCTCTCATCACCTCCTCTGCATCGATGTTCTGCCTTCTGACTGCTAATGAGGAAGCTCCGTGGATTCAACTGCAGTAAAAGTCGAACCTGTTGATGCCCATCCAGTCTTTTTCTGCTCTCTCTACCTCCTTTTTTGTATCATCTTGTCTCGGGGGTGGGGATTTATGTATTTTGCTCCAAAGCCTTGTTGTTAGTGCGTTTGACCTGCCTGACCTCATGGTGACAAGGGGGATGTTTTGACTCGTCAAGGGTAAAAGAGAGGTTGGCTGTAGCTCTGCCTCTTTGTTTTGGGGAGGTAGAGGTTTACGTGTGGAGTCTTGCCACAGAGAGAAGCTGACACCTTCACTGTCGAGCATGTAGGAGAAGACAGGCAGGAAATTCCCCCAAAAGCAAGCTCCACTTGGCTGGATGTGCTGCAACAAAAGCCAGCAGGGTGAAAGCAAGCCTTAGGGGCTTCTCATTAGTAGGCCTTGTCAACAAACAACTCAATTAGCCTCTACCAAAATGAGCCTCTCAAAAGCCATTTTCAAAGCATGGGGGTGATTCATTACTGCTTTAGTCTCTTGTTCGTATGACATTTGCATTTACAATGCTCCTTGATTCGGTTTGCCTTTAAAAAGATGTCAAGGCTTCTACATGCTAAATACATTAACTACCTAATCTTTAGTGCAGTTTTACAATTTTTTCAACTATTTTCAGCATTTCTTCATTCATCTGGACTATTGGCCCATTTTTACCTGGTGTCACAAATCTCATATTTTTTCCTTTATTCAATACACACATATATAGTTTACCTACAGTACATATGTATGCACTTACTTATGACACATATGAATGATTAAAGAGTTATTAAGTCACTGTAATCATTCTTTCTGTCCATACTACCAATGAAGCAATACTTTCAAAGAACAACAACACTAGTTGAAGCAGAAGTATTGTATTGCTTCAGCAGTCTGAGTTGAATCAGGTGATTCTCCTCATCCTGGCAGTTTTTGGTGTGTTATTTGCTGATCCTGCCAACAAGCCTACATACAGCTGGTGTGGGCTGCTATTGATGGGCAAAAGATTAGACTTTCTTACTCACCTCAAGATGCACACGCACACAGTTACACACCCAGTATAACAGGCAGCTTGGATTTTATAAGTTCAGGTTTCTTATACACAAGGACATGAAAAATAGATAAAGAAGCTGTTTCCATTGTTTCTTTGTTTGTGTAAAGGACAATAGGTGTGTTCAGTTCAGTTCAGTTTCAAACTGGACTATCACATGATTTTAATGTAGTAAATGTATTATAAAACCAGTTGCTCACTAGAATTAATTAGAAAGAGAGTGAGGCGATGGAAGGCACAAATGACAAATACTTTAATATTATTTCTTTTCACCACTGGTACATGACTCAAAGGTATATGAAGGTCCTTCTACATTTTAATCAGACTGGACCAGTCAAGCACCATAAGTGCACTGTCCATAACTTTGAGAGAGGGGGGTGACAGGCCATCACTATGGGACAGTGTTACAGATGGTGACCCCTCAGGCTATGGGTCCTTGTGCAGCTTCATATGCTGCAAAAAACAAGGACTATTGATTTTGTCCCCCATTTCTTACAGCATAGTCATGCCATGGAGGTGTTGCTTCATAGCAGGTATGGGAAAGAACAATAAATTAGTATATATAACATTTGAGTGTTATACTGAGATATTCTTTAAGATCTATTTTTGTGCTGAAATGTTGATCAAATCACAGCCACAAGGGAAATGATGCAGTGTAATCCATAAGCAGTCAGTCCTTGTTTCTTGAGTGTTTCAAACCCATCACAATACCAGAGTATGACTGTAAAAAACAAGAACCTGACAAACACTTGTCCCATTCAAAATAAATATCAAGTGAAGGGAGATGACTGATTCCTCCGAGCAAAGCAGCACATATGTGTGAGCAGATGTACATTTTTATTTTTTCACCAATGAATGCATTTCTCAATAACAAATCATGCCTAAATCATGCCCCTGAGAACTAGAATAAAAAAATGTTTTCCAACAAAATCTTAAAACAGTAAGTGAAGTCATGACATCGTTTTGAAGCTATTTGTTTCCAAACATGGCTGATTATTCAATTAAAAGTGTAGCAGTTTTTAGAAATAAAATTTGTACATTTTTAATTTTTCTTTTGCAAGAAGCATCCTCTGTTAAAACAAACAGAGCCACAGCCAACAGAATTGGATTATGAAATATATGATTTGTTATTTCTGCTTCTCTTTTTAAAGTTCCTATTCTGTGTTGCTTTAACCTTTTAACTTCTACAGGTGTGCTGGTAGCTTAGGTTTCCATTTCCATCTCACACTGCAACATGCCATATGTTGCCCAGTATGTATGTGTCTTCTTTTTTGTTATCTACTTTATCTATTTTACACTTTCTCTTCATTTTTTTAGCGCTCCATGTCTTTTCTTTCCCTGTATTTGATACCTCAGTTCAATCACTCATTCATTCATGTCAGTCATATACACAGACTGTATGTCTGTGTTTATCTCTAAAATGCTTATCCTTCTATCTATATATGAAGACATTTTTTTCCAATGTGCTTTGCTTTGTTTGCTTCTTCTCTATTGTAAATGTGAGTGTGAGTATTTAAAGTTGGCTGTATTTTGTGTGAGAGGATGTATTTGTGAATGTTGTTGCTGGTATACAAGTGGCAAGTGGTATACTCTGGCTTTAGTTAAATACTGGAGAGAAACTAGAGACATCATTAATCAAGCTCTCCTTGGTAGCAGGGAAATCAGAATATGAGTAGATAAGATATTCAAACTGCTTCATCAAAACAAAGTGTTACCTTGTCTTAATCACACATGGATTACTTTAAGCTTGTGTTCTCATCAGTTAGTGGGTAAGTGGCCCCAAGGACTCAGTTTGCACCTTTTAATAGAGCATTAGCTTATCAAGTATTTGTCCAAAGAAATGAATCTGTTCTCAGTTAGGACTGGGCACATTGCAAAGGAAGTATTCATTCTCAAGGTGAGTGAGTGTTGACTAATCCTATCAGGCGCCATGTTTATGTGCTCATTAATTTCAGGGCTTGGTGGCTGAGCTCACCCAGAGTCAATGGGCAGGATAAATGTGTGCAGTAATACACTGTCTGATTTTTGTGCTTAATAGAGACTGGTTGTCAGCAAGCCTTGACCTCCTCATTGCTGTCTTAATTCACAGACTCTGAAGGGTTCAAAACACTGCAGCATAGTTAAGGACAGAGAGAACAGTGTGTGTGTGTCTGTCTGTGTGAGTGCTGACTGGATGATGTTTTTTACAGTCAGACTTAGATTATCACTGATGCTCTTACTATGTGCCTTATTCTGCTCATGTGAGAGTGTATCCTTCATTTGCCTTGTGTGTGTGATTACTGTGCACTGCAGTTTTCTGTGCCATATGATGAGTGTATGTGTGTGTTTGTTACTCCGCTGCACAGGCTATTGTCTCTGCTGTAATTTTCTCACTCGTTAATGGATAAGCAGATATTTGCCTGTTTTACTCTGTTTGTTTCTCCTTTTCTTCTTCCTCCTACTCCTTATTTTGCCCCTCTTGTTGTTTACTTTTCTTTTTCACGTTATCTTAAATCCCTCCATCATCATTGCACCCTGCCATCCAAAAATACAATCCAAATCTCACCACTCAGATCAACGGGAAGGTTGGTTTTTTCACTCTTTACCCTCCTAAAGCTAAGGCCTGGCAGACTGGAGCCGTGCTGCGCCAGCATCTTGCTAGGCGCCTCAGGCCCGTCCCGGCCTCTTTCTCAGGACCCCAACCCCACAGTGCAACCCCCCTGCTACCCTAATTGCTCCCCCACCCTGCTGCTACTATATATGCTGCCTTGCATCACATATTGCTCTATGCAGCCCGCCTCTCTGAAATTTTGTGAAATGAGCATTTCAAATTAAAGGCCAAAGTTTACCATCCAAAATGCATTGTTATTATACTATGTGACAAACATTATGGATACATGTGTCACGTGTAAATTACCTGCTGAGATTAGACTATTCTCACTTCAATGACCATTGATGTTGACCAGCTGAGGCCTGTACTACAAAACAGGATTTAGAGTTAACCCGGTATTTTTTTTAAATCTGCCAAATCAGTTAACATCTGTGTCACCACAAGTCTTCATTCAAATGTTACCAAATTGGAACAGATATTTTGGGTAGTAGATAGTAAATAGATAGTAGTAGACATGTTCTAGATTTTTATCACCAATATAGGCATTGGTCCAAAGTGAAACGTTTGATAAATGGGGATGCTGAAAAAGTCTATGACATTTTCAACAATTTCATACACATTTTCTCTACAAAATGAACTCCTCCATATGTGCCAGATATTTTAGTTATCTCTTTGTTTGTAATATGTGTCAGTAAACATATTATGGCCATATACTTCAAACACTGCCCATTTTATGGCAATGCACTGAAAGCTATATTGGGAAAACCTGGGTTGACATACCGAGCTGATACCCAATGTCATGTGATCACTTAGCAGTACTGCCTTTTTTAGGCTTAGTGAAGCAAGAAAATATAACCTGGATATGATGAACTTGTATTGTATCACAGGCCTCTGGTCCTGGCTGGCAAGAAAAATATTCTGTATATATTTCAAATCTAAATGCATAATCCCCCCCTTAAAAAAACATCATGTACTTCATCATCTCAGCTGGTTGTTGCAAAATGCAGGCAGGGATATTTGAGCATCCCAAGTTAAAGTGAGTCAAGTTAGTTTCATTTATATATCCCAGTATCTTAAATCACAGTTTGCTTCAAGGAGCTCTCACACAAGGTGGTTCCCAAAGTATCACAGGTGAAATATACAAAAAATGATCAACAGGATTTGGCTGTTCTTGGCTACATGATATTAGACAAGAACATGAAAACAGGAGAGTACAGACTAGAACGCTAAATGGAGGCCTAATGTTGTTAATGGCCTAATGCTCACTGTCTTTTGAGTGGGCGGGGATCCCTTCTGGTTGAATCATCTGTGCCAAAAATGAAAAACTGTGTTTGAAAATGGTTATTTGATAAAAGCTGTCAAACCTGAATTAGTTTAAAACTCCTTTTCTCTATTGTGAATTCTCTATTTTCAGATTCTGGATCACTTTTTGATTCATTTAGTATCTAACATCAATTATTCTGATTTTGCTACAACTTGCTTTTCCTCTTTAAGATCTGGGGCTAAGGCTCATGGGTATCATTTTACTTAAAGCCATCTTCCATGCCAAAATGATAGAAGAACGTTAAATTCTTCCTTAGAAGATGAATTTCTGATGATTAGAAATGGTGATACCTGATGACTAGAATAACAGCAGTTCAGATGAGTCTGATTTTGTTCCCAATATTTTTTTTTCACAGTTGGAGAAACAATATAAGAAAACAACAGGAGCTTTGTAGGTGGAATTAATGATCGATACATCATACTTTTACACAGCCACCTGGGTACGTCCCAAAATATATGTTAGAAAAAACTACACATATGGTCTTTGCTCAGGATGGCTACTCTTTAACAAACCTTAGCCTAATTTGGACCAAACCTTTGGCCATTCCTTACATGTGACAATGCGATTATAGTTATGTATCCAATTACTACTGTTCTCACACTTTTCTTGGTGAAGGAACATAATATTTGCATAAACTGTGACCACAACATCATTTGAGTTCAGAGTTTGTGCTCACTTCACAAAATTCTGTGACTATCCCATGAGTTCCTCTTCAGCATGCTGAACATGTTTTTATTGTCTTGGCTAATTCAAAGGCATGGCTCGTCCCAGCTGTCATCTGCTGTCTGACCATCATTACACTGAGAGGCAGGCTCTGAACCCACACAGCTTTTACCATGCTCTCCTCTTATCTGTGTCTGCTAGAAAACTAGACTCTCCAAGAGAACAAAATAGCCTCAAACATGTTTACAGCTTTTTCTAAGACTCTTACTGCTGGATCATTAATAGGAGAACACAAAGAAGCTCAGAAATTGAGGGGGAGGTGAAATACTACTGGAGAGAATTGCAGCTCCAGCTGAAGTGTTTGTGTTTGATATGTGAATTTGCAGACTTGTGGTGCAGCTTGTTGGCTATCTTTTATTCTACAGAAACAGTATTTTTCTTATATCTTTGTGGTGTTATGTCTGAGGTGAAAAGAATACATACAGCAGATGCCGCTTAAGCACAAGGAATCTTAGGTAATTATAGAGTTTCACACTTTACTAAAAGTAATACTTAGTTTTTTGTCATTTCTTTTAGGAAAGGATGTGTTAGTTTCTTGTTACCTGCAACAAGCCATTAGAGTTTGTAATATGGAAACATCAGTGAAAGTACCTTTTAATTTTGTAATAATGGCAGACTTGAAAACTAGAGAAGCAATGAAAGCCAAATGGCTGAGGAGACTGTAAACATAAATTGCTTTAATATATATAGTGTATTTTACAATATAGTAACTATTTTATAATGTATATTGGGGATTTCTGTCTGAAAAGACAAATGTAATCCTGCGAAATCCAGTTGAACTACTATGTATGAACACAGTTAGAAGCATGGAAACATGTTACAGAAGTATGACCACATCACCTTTAAACTATATAGGGCAACAAAACAACAGATTGACAACAGAAACTTGACCTCTCCAAGGTATGATTTGTGTCTAAGATTCTACAGTGTCTTATGAGACTTATGAGATTATATATATAAGTATATATACCATTTCTGCCAGCTGAAAGTCTCTGCACTCACCCTGTTTGTCCAGTGATGAATCAAAACCCAAAATTCTGGATGAATATGTAAGTGTGCAATTTCATTCTCAATCAGTGAAATGTAACTTTTTTTAAACTAAACTTATGTGAGCTTAATGTAACTCGGTGTAACATAAATTAATTTAAGTAACTTAGCTCATCTTGATTTCACTTTGTTCAGAGGCTGATACTTAAAGGGACACTTTTATACAATTCCAAAGTAAAGTTGGTGTAAGCAAAATGTCAGTGTAACTGCAATTGGAGATTTTTCGATGTTATATAAAAGGGTATACTATCCTCGCATGTACTGCTCAGTATAGTGTGGGTTTTACAAGTGCTTTGACATGATGAATATCTATTTCTTGGCATGTACTGGTACACTATCAATTTAAGACTACATCAGCTTAATGTTATATGTGAAAGGTGCATTTATCAATACATATTGTCATTTCAATTTTGATTGATGTTTTTGACAGCATGTAGTGACTGGCTGTAATGGACAGTACAGATTTATTCATACTTCTGCTTTTCACAGTGAGTTGGTAACCAAAGGAGACATTATGCTTTGCTATGCTGCAAGCTCCTCATCCCTACAAACTCACTGCTCTATAAGACAGGAAGTGAGGAAAAATATCTTAATTATATTAACTACATTACAATTAACAGTTTTGATTTTGTACTCCCCATGGGAAAATTCTGTGTGTCAGGTAAATATTTCATTTAAATTGACTACGTTCAACTAGGAGTTGGCTCAACTCAACTAGCAACTTGCATGGTTTGGAGTAAAGTTGCTCCATTTGTCTCCTTCCGCTGACTTTGAATGCATTCATGTTGTTCCATTCATGTCAAATCGTCGTAATGTCTTTTTGAAAAGATAATAAGAATATATTGGTGGTGTTTCTAGGAACAAGCTTATTTTTCTGATGTCATAACAACATTAGCATCATACATAGAAAATGCCATTATTTTGTAATGTGCTGAAAGTCAACCAACAGTTTTTTGGAGATTGACTGAAGTTCTGAGCTTTAAGCTAACCCCAACCCAGCACAATGGAACACAATGGCATTTTTTAGAGGAGGCTTTAAAGGGGAACTCCACCAATTTTACACATACACATTTTACAGCCTGTTTAGATTTGGTGTTGATGGTTGTTTGCCCCTCCTTACAGAACTAACTAATATGTTTCATGTTGTCTCAGACTGAATGAAGGAAGTTAACTGAAATGACATTTCAGTGTGATTATCAGGCTAGAGTTGTAATGAGCAAAGAGAGATTGCTATCAAAGTTATCTTAAGAACACGCTGAGCAACCCAAGCCAGTTGTCATTTAGCTCCACTATATTGCTGTGAGCTATAAAGCTGATTACCCAAACCTCCACAAATCACACCAGAACTATCTGGCTGGATACAGATAACTCCAGGTAAAAGGAGAAGTAATTTTCAGCGGTGTTTTGAAGTCACTTTTTTAAAGTTTTGAATAAATAAAGTTTTTTTTTTTTTTTTATTCTGACTTGTTACTATGAATGAAACAGAACTGTTAAATGAACATTAGACTAGAGATGTCATCAGTCTAGTTGATGACAACAGGTGCTTTTCTACTTTAGATTCCCACATTTTTCTATTCAGTATGCTTTATCCCTGTCCATGAATCCTGCACTAAGCATTCTGCTGCCTCTCCACCTGCACTGCTGCATGACTTCCCTGACAATGCATACAGATGTTTGCTTCTCCACCCATTGTGGCTTCTCCTACAACTACTGTTTTTTCTTGATTAGGACTGTCCAGGTTTTTTTCATTTGTCCCTCCTTCCCTCCACCTCGCACTCTCATCTCTTTTGTCTAGCATGCCAATAAAGACATGAGTTTGTCTGCACTTTGTCAGTCTGTCAGCTGCTCCTAACGACATCTGTTACTCCTAAATATCCTCATGATGACCGAGTGACAAATTCAGTCTCACCTGGCATCAGTACCTCAGTCATCCAACTGTCAGGCCCTTATCCAGACCAAATGTAGCACTAATAACGTCACTTTTAACTTATCATTCAATAAACTATTGTCATCACATTGTCACCATCTTCCATGTCCACGGGTAACTTCATGGCTTCTATCTGACTAATATAAATATATGATCATGCCTTCAGTGCTGGCCAGCACGTTGATAACTTCCCACACAAGACCATAGAAGTTAATCAACAAGCAAGCATCTCAGCGTTACCTAACTTGAATATTCTCATATTCACATGCTAATTAATCAATTAACTATATATGTCATATATTATGTTTATGTTTATATTATGTTTATGTATATAAACAACTAATCTATTTTACCAAGACACTCACACCAGCTGGACAAGATGATAATGTCAGTTCATAGAAGGCCACAGAGGGAAAATGTTTTTTTGTTGCACTGCAGTTACTAATCAGCATAAGTCGTAATGCGTTGAGATCCCCTGAAAGAGCTTAGAGGACGAGGCTGTATGAGCTACATCTTCTCCGAGAATCACCACCTTAACATGGTGGAAGGTTTTTTAAGATCTTTATCGAGCTGTATTGTTTCTTTGGGTTCAAGAGTGAGTATCAGGCAGGGAAGGTAAGATAGAGACAGAATTGACAGGTGGATTGGTGTGGACACAATCACTAGTGTTAATCAGACTGTCAAGGGGAAGAATGAGCTGAGCCTGAAAGCAAAGCTCTTTCCCAAAGGAGCACAGAGTTACATGGTATTTACATACATTACTCATATATCAGCTATATATTAGAGTAAACACAATATCTAACACTGACATTAGCTTTATCCAAAGCTTGATATGGACTTGAGTCATGAATCATATATTTGATGACTGTTGAATTGGCAAACTCAAAACAGACTTCCCAACTACGCTTTAACACCGATGACTTGTATTTTGCTTTGAAATGTTATGAAGTCTAGATAAAAGAAGCAAATACAAATGTAGAGAAGCATTCCCTAATTGTGTGTATTCAGTGTACAAAAGACTTTGATTTACTATTCATAATTATCATTATTATGATTTGGGACACTGCTCTGCAATCTGGCTCCTTTCTTCCATAATGCATTACAGTAGGTTTTCCTTACATATGATGTGAGAGGATGAATAGTATAGGAAGGCTACAAATCACCCACCTTATATTGCATTCACATCATGTAAAACTGAAATGTTTGCTAAAGAAATAAGTTTTAATCTGATATTCAGATTGAATAATCAGGGAAGCAGTGCTGATATAACTGCTGGCCAGCTGAGGCTAACACATCCTATTTTAGTGCCCTGCCTACCCTGACTTTGCAGTGGTAAGGATATAAACAGGTAATATAAATGTTATGATGTCTATAAATATGAACTCTGATGTGCTCCTGGATGTAGTGTTTCCATTCACCAACACACACACAGAGCTCTGTCATTCTCCTATGCTGGCATCCAAATTTGATCTGTATTCTTTATACAACATTACGCATTGAAGTGAAATGCTTGTTTCTAGCTGTCAGAGACAATCTTGCTCTGAAATAATTCTTAGAGTTTTAAGAAAATGTTACTGGGAAACACTTCCCACATGGCCACATTAGAGACAGGGTACCTGTGTGTGTTGGCAGATCAATGGGGAAATGAAATGTTAAGGCCTGGCTTTTGCTGTGCACCTGATGAAAATTTACCACCATCATTAGATTATTATGCCACATAGTGCCATTCAATAAAGGCTTGATACGAGAGATCCAGATTCCTCCAATAATTTGAGTTAATATCACACTCCATACACTTTAGATAACATTTTTATCATTTAATGTAACAAGTCGAATAAATTAAATAAAAACTCATCATGTAATGACATTTATGACATAATAAATAGAAAGTCAATATATGACTTTTATAAATCTCTTAGCCGAATTTTGCATGTGTGAGTGAGTTTGAGAGAGAGAGGGGAAGAGATGATGGGAGGTGAAGAGGTGGACTATTGCACGCAATGTTTCTGTAAGTTATTAATAACTCACTTGAAACGCTGCTTTGTCACCTTTTGACCCTCCTGCCTAAACGTGATGTTTTCTTGTAAACTTATCCAAACCTACGCAGAGAGTGTTGACCTGCACAGTACCACGGAAGAGCCATCAAAATTTACAGACCCAGATCTTTATTGACCATACTTTATTTATATTTTATTATCTTGCTGTACAGTGATCACTACTGATTTCAGGCTTGTTAAAAACTCATATGATTGTCTGACCACAAATATTTCTTCTTTTTGTGAACTCAGTTCAGATCAGTAAAAGAGGCTTAAACTAAGAAACTGACAAAAAGTAAACCTTGGAAAACAATGATGTAAAGAAAAGACAACAAGTAAGAAACTGATAACTATAGTGTTGACTTTCCACAGTGAGGGGGCCTGTAGTTCATCTTGTCTCTGTTTTCATCTGAGACATATGCTAACTATTTAGAACAGAGATCGAACCCAAACTCCCGATGAAGAGGTGGGCTGTTTTGTTTGTCAATGCTGTTGATTGATAATGGTATCGACCCTGACATTAAATATCTTTGCCTTCAGGTTGTAAAAATTGTATTTGACCTTATTGCGCCTTTAATCCAAACCTCAAAGCAGATATCCTCCAGCATCAAATATATGACCAGCCACAGTACAAAAGATTTCCCCAAAGAGTCCCCATTTAACTGTCCTGGCAATTCGCCACTCCATCTCCTCCTCCTTCTCCATCTTGTCCTCCTTTCCCAGACTTCTGCCTCCTCTCCTCCTCCACATCATGTTCTCAAACCTCCATGGGAATCTGTCGTACTGCCAGCCATCTGCATTTCAGAGCCAGCCGCTTCCCATGCCAGCAGAAGTTGCTGTTCCAGTATGAGCAGCACCCATACAAGAGAGCATTCTCTCCTCCACCACAGTAACATTTAGCCTACGCATGTACTCCTAAACAGTCAGTGATTGTTCAGCCAGACATACTGCAGGTACTACTAGTGCTGCTACCACATTCTCAGCTCCAGCACCATCGCTTCTTATATGAAATCTGATTTTTCTGCACTGAGAGGCCAAGTGATTGTGAATGTGAATTTGTTACCCCACTCTTCCCTCCTCTTTTGTTAAACCAAGATGAAACCCGTGGAAAAGCCTCTGATCCACAGTGTAAGCTTCTCACACTCCAGCCTGCAGCTTAAATTGCACTTTGTGAGTCAGGTTTCCATGACTCCATGCTCAGTTAAGTCAAGAGAGCGAGGACTTCACTTATGCAACAGAGCGGTCTGCATATTTAATGCTCACATTCTTGCACTGATTCAGGTGTAGTGTAACAAGGGAGCAGATCCCAGCACTTAAGGGAGATTTCTAAGGAAGAGATCTAACACTAGGGGAGAATCCTTCAGTATTCTCTCCAGCACACTCTGTGGCTCAGCATCAGGATGTGATGAAAGTGCTCCTGACTAGCCACACAGTAGACTCCAGGTGCATTTTAATCCCTCCAGCCCAGCAGGAAACCCCAGGTACTCCAGAGAAATCCAACGACATGCTTTAGGCACAAACTCTCAATTTACACCATTTCCAAGTGAACATGGCAAACCCTAATGTAACAACTAGTGGAGAAGAGATGGCATAAAATCATGTAATGCCATATCAACATTATGGAGCTCTGAGAAGACGAGTCTAACTAAAAGACACCTTAAGATGGATTTGCTGTGCAGAAAGAGGTCACAGTGTAGCTATAGAGTTCACACATATAACCATTTAGTGTTGTGGTGGGAAAAATGACAATAAATTATAAGCCTCCCTGCCGTGAGACAGCCACTAACCCATTGTGTCAAGTATAAACCTAGCTGTAGATCAGATGTTGCTGGTACACAGATTGGGAGTGTAAACTACATAAAATCCCTCATGCAAATTTTCTCTCCTCTCACAGTAAACTACAGTGCTCTTGATTGTTTAATATGTTTTACTACTTTCTGGTAGTCCATTCATTGCTATTCATTATCAGAATATACTTTCAGAGACTTGAGGCAAGATGTTTAGAGATGTTTACGGTAGGTTGGCTAAATCAGTGAACAACAGTTACATTGTCTTTCTATGGCTATGTGTGGTTGTTAAAGCAGACTGACTTGTCTGCATTTGAAGCAATGATAACTTCACTAAAATGAAAATTAGGACCGATGTTCACTGAAGATGGATTGTAAGTCCTTAGACATTTAAATTAATTAAACCAGTGGCCCACCTAATGGTAATGTGCCAAATCATGTAAACGATTGGAATTGTCCTTAACTAACTCAATTCAAAGCTCTCTTGAAGTTGCACTGAGACAAAAAAACACTAAAGACATGGTGACACTACAACTCTCTCACTTTGAAACATTAAACTGATTAAACTGGACTGGAAGACTGGAAGGGTGAACTGTAGACATGAGGTGCTAAAATCAACATTAATTGGATTCTCTAATTTAGCATCTAAACCAAGGACTAAAAATCTCTCTTGAAAATCAGTTATATTTAAAGTGTTTAGGTGACATGGAAAATAACTTCTTATAAATTAATTTCAAACTGACTGAAGAGCAGAAAAATACAATCGTCATGAAATAGTCTGAAACAAACCTTGCAGTATGGTGGACAGTAAAACTCTAATTAATGTTGCTGAGGCTCATCTGTCCTCACCAGTTCATTCACACTGATGTACAGTCTAAGCCAGGCCGGTCAAATATAAAGTCACTGGATAGTGATCCCCCTCTACCCCAGTGCTCTCTGTCCTCTCACACTACCTCTTTTTACCCTTGCAGTTCGTCGTGTGCCTCCCCGTTTCTCCATCCCCCCTACCAATCACGAGGTGATGCCCGGC
The DNA here is from genome assembly GCA_023238725.1 of Scortum barcoo. Lineage (NCBI taxonomy): Eukaryota > Metazoa > Chordata > Actinopteri > Centrarchiformes > Terapontidae > Scortum > Scortum barcoo. Next base: position 1,146,277 of record CM041538.1, on the reverse strand, counting down.
CATGGCGGTGGCAGCGTCAACCTGACATGTGTTGCAGTTGGTGCTCCAATGCCTTATGTGAAATGGATGAGTGGTGAGGTGGAGCTGACCCGGGAGGAGGAGATGCCTATTGGCCGCAATGTCCTAGAGCTCACTAACATCCGGCAATCTGCCAATTACACCTGTGTGGCCATATCCTCCCTGGGCATGATCGAGACCACAGCCCAGATCACTGTTAAAGGTCAGAAACACTCTGTGGGTAAATGTGCCTGGGTAGAATGTGAGAGAAAAGTAAATGCAGATTACTGCTAGCATTGGGTTATGGTATTATTATTATTATTATTATTATTATGTATTATTATTATTATTATTATTATTATTATTATCATTGTTAAATATGATTATTATTACATAGATATAGACTGCAAGTCAAACTGAAAAACACCTTTGTTATTCTTTTTTCAGTGCATATACCACAATGGCATGACTTATATTTAGGGCAGGTATCCACCAGAATCATTCACTGTCAACCCTGCCCACTAGATGTTTCACATGAAATGCCTTAAAGTGGCCAAAAGCACCCAATCTTTCTCTTTCCTGTGTGTTCATCATAAAACCAGGTGCAGCTTGTCTTTCATCCATGCTCTCAAATTAATAATTCATATGTTCAAACTCAAAGGGTCATTGTTAACTTTTGATGTGTGTTTAAAATGATATTTGGATTTGTTTTAGCAAATGGTTTATTTATGTATTACAGTCCAGAACCAATTAAAAACTGCATTTGATTAGATTGTCCATAATCTGACAAATCTCTTTTTTTACATCATATTAATTTTATTTAATTGTTTTTAATTGCTGTAGCAGCAGGAGCTGAAGTTCCAGGTTGCCTTTCTGCTGTTTGTCCTGCTGTCATTTAGGGAGGAGCTCACAGAGCATTAGCAGCAGGCTTGCAGCTGTCTTTGATAATTAACTGTTAGACTGGCAGTGTTGAAGAGCTCCATGTCCTTCAGTGGGTGTTCCTTCTGCCAGACCTTCATAGAGAGATGAAAAGTGACTGTAGAGACTTGTTTGTTTGACTCTCTTATCTGTCCCTGCTTTCTAACAGCCCTACCTAAGCAGCCCACCTCCCTCATTGTGACAGAGACCACGGCCACCAGTGTCACCCTGACCTGGGACTCTGGCAACCCAGAACCAGTGTCCTACTATGTGATCCAGTACCGCTCCAAACTGTCTGACAATGGCTTCCAGGAAGTAGACGGAGTAGCCACAACCCGGTACAGCATTGGAGGCCTCAGTCCCTTCTCAGAATATGAATTTCGTGTCATGGCTGTCAACAATGTTGGACGGGGGCCTCCAAGCGGAATTGTGGACACCCGTACAAGCGAGCAGGCACCCTCATCACCTCCTCTTCACGTCCAGGCACGCATGTTGAGCTCCAGCACCATGCTGGTCCAGTGGGAGCCTCCGGAGGAACCCAATGGCCAAATCAGGGGCTACCGGGTCTACTACAGCTCCAAGCATGATGCCCCGCTCAGCGCATGGCAGAAACACAACACAGATGACAGCCAGCTCACCACTATCTCAGGTCTCACCGCAGATATCACCTATAGCCTGCGAGTGCTGGGCTTCACCTCCGTAGGAGATGGGCCTCCCTCTGATGTTCTACAGATCAAAACCCAGCAGGGAGGTGAGAACATACTATGCCTCTACACAGCAATGACACAAGAAAGTGTTATAATCACACTGCATTTTAATCTACAAGGTGCTACAAGGTCAGAATGTTGCTGGATCGTTTTGTGGAAGAATTACTCAGATAAGGTACTTAAGTGAAAGTAGTGATACTTTCTTACACGTAAAAGTCCTGTGTTCTCAGTATTACTAAGTAGTATTTATTGATCTTTTTGGCCACTGGATGCAGTGAAACAAGCTGTAAACGCAACACTGATTTTTACATTATACAGTTGTTATGGCATGTTAGTACAAACAGTTGTTCATGTACAGATTGAGCAGACACAGAACAACATTAGTATTCATTTGGAGCAATGTTCGCGTCCATCTGATGAATATGGGTCAACAGTCTCTCTCCTTTTACGCCTGATTTGGTTTCCACCAACTCCTGAGAAAAATATTTTGCTCTCTAGCTTGATGGGTTGCACTTTCTTCACCGCCTAATGATTAAATTGCTGTGTCCCAGTTGTATGTATTACTACTCACAAGTTAAAAAATGTTATTATTTATATATTATATATATTATTATTATAATAAATCATGGATAATGGTCATAGATTATGATGCTACCTGCAAATAAGTAGATAACAGTATACCTGGACAAATAGTTTAGGGTAAATGTACTTGGTCACATTACATTACTCTGTTGCAGGGGCTAATACAAACATTAACAGCAACAAAACCAGCAATGGGACATAACCAATGGTGTACAGCTGGCAGTCATCAACACTGACACATGTAAATATCTAAATTTGACTTTCATGACTTCCATAATTATTGTGAAATTAGAGGGCTATGTAATGTAGATTTATGCCTGGCTGTTTACATCAAAATACACACGGACTTGTGTTGAACGAGCAAGAATGCAGCAGAACTGTGTGGGATATATTTAGTCACACTGTGTTACACTTGCATCATTTTGATATAGCAGAAAAACAGAGCTGTAATGTGAAACATTAGTCTGTCAAATATTCACCAGCTGAGATGAACACAGTGGGTAATTTATTGTACAAGGATACTCTGGAGCATATACAGCATGCATGTGTGTATGCACGTGTGTGTGTGTGCAAAATGCAGGGGTCACACTCTTTATCGTCAAGGACAAAGTGGCTGCCTGTGTGTAGTGGAATAATAATAGTATTGCATTCACAGAGAGCCTGGTTTTCAGTGTTCTCAGCCTACTGTGCTTGGCTGGAAGAAACATGACATCACAACAGGGCTGCAATGGAAGATAAAGCCACCCAACTTTAGCTAAGCCACTTCATTTAGCACCATTACAGCCTGACATAAATCACCTTGACTTAAATGCATTGCACAATGCTTATTAGCTATATCAGACTGAGAACGATATGGTCTTTCTACCCCGTCTTATATCAGAACATCAAGGTAATTGATGTCATTTTTCATTAAGAGGCCGTCCACTATATCATATCATCAGAAATCTGCTCAATGAAGTGTTCATTCATAAGAATGTAGTAGTGCTGACCCATAAGTCCCTTCCTCACTGATCTAACGGCTCTATATTCACTCTGTTTTAACCCTCATGTTGTGTTCATTTCATGTTAAACAATTTTGTGTTCCTGGTCAAAAATGACAGTTCCATTAAGACTCATCATAAAAATTATAATAATACATATATTATCACTATTTGTGAGTTAGATTTTCTTATCAACTAAAATTCTTGTGAACAGTTTTGAATTTCTATTTGTTATTCACGGCCTGTATGCCTCATTGATCTGAGCTTATACATCTTGAATTTGAGTTCTAAAAAACATAATTTCTGGATTATTTTGACTTTAAGAAATAATCAAGATGAAACATAGAATACTGTTTATCACAGACTACTTTGGGTCAAAGTTACCAACGACATTTGTTTTGAAACCATTTAAAATTGTTAAACAGAGTCACATAAAGTAACACCTTTTGTGTTCCTGGTCAAAAGTGACCTGGGAAGATTTTATTTGTGTACAAAGGAAATTATCCCAACGCTACACTTAACAATTTCACAAATATTCCAAGATCAATATCTTAATACATTAAAGAACAACTGTTGTAATATGAGCACTATAAAATGGTTTAATACTAATAATAATAATACTAATACTAATACTAATAATAATCCGCTGGAGGGTAGCTGTTTGTAAGAGATGCTTTTTCCCGGGGTTTTCCCTCTCGCGTTGTTTATGCCTCTGTGTTTCACATTTTGAGCAGTGTAAGCCTCGGTGTACAAGAGAATGCCTTTTGCAAGTTATAGATGAAGCTCATATGAGCAACAGCAAGTTGTCGAGTGGTCTTTTTAAAAGCCACAACAACTAACAAGAACCATAAGATAAGATAGATAAGATCCTTTATTGATCCCACCATGAGGAAATTTCACCGTTACAGCAGCTCAAACACAATCTAAAAGGAGACACTAAATAATAGAGACAAAATAAACAATAAAAAAAACAATATGTGCAATAAATAGTAAATAGTAATAATAAGAGAAAAAGAAAGAAACAGTATTTATATACACAGCCTCACCCAGTTGGATGTGCAGTGGTGTGTTATTGCACAGGTGAATATGGATATATAGCAGATATGAATTAACCGTATAAGTAAATGAGTGGAATGATAAAAGACCATGAAGTGCATAGCTAGGACATGTTCATCAGTCTATCAGTTTTTTTTCTGATAACAGAAAAAAAGTGAAAACTGATATAAAATCAGGCTTCTAAACTTGGTGGAGTGGGTTCAACTCAAACTTCAATGGTGTTTTTTCTTCATGCAGATGTTGGACAATATGTGCAGATTGTTACATGTGCCTTGCAAATATATGCATTGCATTTATGGCACATTACGTTTTCACACATCAGTTATGTCTTGCTCTGGATTATATTCTGTCATCTTCAGCTTCTGTTAACTTCCTCCTCTAATCCATCCTCACTGCCAGTTTCCTGGCCTCTCTCCTCCTCACCAGTGTGGAGATCAAATATATAATCAAGAGCCTCACTTACTGTATATATCGGCCTGCCATGGTGCTGCCACATAATGAACCGTGAGCAAGGCCTCATAAAAGCATTAAATACCAAAGCTACGAGAAAAGTTCAGTATTATTGAAACTACGTTGCAGCTGTCTGTGAGAAGCTGCCAACAGGTGTTGCTCCTGTGGGAGAGAAACTCTACTGGGCAAAAAAGGTTCATCGTAGTGGTTGAAAGGGAACCCAAAGTGTGTGTGTGTGTGTTCATCTGACAAATGAGAATGTACCTGAGCTCACTTTTATACACTAATTGTCGTCTCCCCCATTCAAGAATTCAAGAATTCAAGAATTTATTGTCATTACACGACAATTTACATCAGCAATCATTAGTAATGAAATTCCTTAAATCCCAGGCTCTCCTAACAATGCTAAAAGAATATTAACAGCAATAGAGGCTGTCAACAAGAAAAGTAAAAAAGATAATTTAGAAAATAAAAATATAAAATAAAATTAAAGATAAATAATAAACTAGAGTAATAAAATAAGTAAAGACCTTAAAATATAAGTTATACAAATAAAATATAAACTGTAAATGTAAACTAAGTATTATGAGTAACATATATACAGTAGATATTTATACAATAGAGAGTATATACAGCAGCACAGGTGGTGGGTTATTAAGAAGTGGTGGTGCTGTGAACACAGTTTAAAAGTCTTATGGCCTGCGGTATGAAGCTGTCCCTGAGCCTGGTGGTTCGGGCTCGAATGCTGCAGAACCGTCGGCCAGACGGCAGCAGGCAGAACAGTTTGTAGCTACTGGGTGACTGGGGTCCTTAATGATTTTGGTGGCCTTCCTCCTACACCGCTGGGTGTAGAGGTCCTCCATGGATGGCAGCTCCGTCCTGGTGATGTGCTGAGCAGCTTTCACCACCCTCTGTAGAGCCTTACGGTTGAGGGCGGTGCAGCTGCTGTGTACCAGGCGGTGATGCAGCCAGTCAGGATACTCTCTATATGGTGCACCTGTAGAAGCTGCAGAGGATCCTGGAGTCCATGTTGAGTCTCCGCAGCCTGCGGAGGAAGAAAGAGCCGCTGTCTGGCTGACTTTGTGATAGTGATAAGGGATAATGATGTCCCTGTACTGTCTCTTTGAGCTGCTGATGGCTCTCCGGAGCGCGTACCTGGACTTCCTGTACTCCTCCAAATCACCTGAGTTGTAGGCGTCTGTCCGTTGCTTTAAGTTTGGCACGGACTTCTCCGTTAACCCAGGGCTTCTGATTTGGGAATGTCTGCACAGTAATCCTCGGATGCGGCACGTCATCGATGCATTTTCCGATGTATCCAATGACCGCGTCCGTGTATATGTTTATGTCTCTGTCCTTAAACACACACACCGCAGCAGAGCCGAGTCTGATTGGTCGGACCACTGCTGAATGGTCCGCGTCACCGGTCCGTCACGCTTCAATTTCTGCCTATAGGAAGGCAGCAGCAGAACTGAGGCGTGGTCAGATTTTCCGAATGGAGAGCGAGGGAGGGCCTTGTACGTGTCCGCGTAAGGGGTGTAAACATGATCGAGTGTGTTCTTGCCACGTGTGGGACAGCTGATGTGTTGGTGGTATCTCGGCAGGACTTTCCTCAGGTTGGCACTGTTAAAGTCCCCGGTTACAGTTACAATAAACGCAGCCTCCAGCCGTGAGGTCTCTGTCCTGTCGATAACTCCAAACAGCTCGTCCATGGCCTTGTTGTTGTCGGCGTGTGGCAGAACATACACTGCTGTCATGACAACCGATGTAAACTCACGCGGAAGATAATAAGGCCGGCATCTGATCATGAGGTGCTCCAGGTCCGGAGAACAGCCCGTAGAAATAATCTCCACATCTGAGCACCACTTGTTGTTCACCATGAAGCAGACACCTCCTCCCTTGCTCTTCCCTGAATGAATTGTCCGGTCCTGTCGGTGAATGGAGAGTCCCTCGGGAACAATGGCGCAGAGTCCGGGATCGAAGGGTCAAGCCAAGTTTCCTGTGAAAACCAAAACGTTACAGTTCTTAATGTCCCATTGTAACGCCATCCTGCTCCGGAGTTCATCCAGCTTGTTATCCAGGGACTAAACATTAGCCAGAAGAATACTCGGTACAGGTAGGCTCCGCCATGGAGATTTATTCCCCGTTGTACGCTGGTGGTGGTATGGCGATGAAAAACGTTTTTTTCCACCACCGACCTGATTGTGTAGAAGTTTTTCTCTATCATATTGTATGATAGGGCTCTCTTTAGCAGGTTGCATAACTTAAAAGAAGAAATAAATAACAAAATAGTGCAAAAAAACAGCAAAGTTCAGGGGAGAGCTCGAGACACGGCAGCCATCCTCGGCGCCATCTTGGCGCCATTCATTCATTTCTAATGACTGGTCATTTTTGACCGGGAAACACCAAGAGTGTACAAAAGTTGAATAAAACACACAAAATTGTATTTAAATTAATACAATTTATTTTGTGTGTTGAAATCCTCTTTGTGGACAAAGTCATGGAATCTTAGGTCAGTCTGACCAAATTAACTACATTTTTCAGAGATAAAACTTTTAAATCGGTTAAGTTTGACCGGAACACAACATGAGGGTTAAGTATGGATGCTATGTCCACACTTATTTGTCTCATGATATTGATTCTCATACCAAAACCCTGTTAATATTGGCTAATGAGAGCTGTTCTTGTGCCAGTGCTCTTGTTTTAATGTATATCAATGTAATCTGCATATCAGCATGTAACTGACTGGGACTGTCTTTCTGTGTCTAAGATGATACACATTTACATAGCATACGCTCGACATTCTTCTCAAACTTGTGTAAATTTCTAAATATTGTGTGAAGGTTTATCAAAGTTTTTTGGACACGTGGAGGAAGTGAAACAACCTAAAACACAGCATCTGACATAATATATCAGACATACAGTAGTACTTGCAGTACCTTAGACACAGGTTGCTCTGTGTTTTCTAGGTGTATCAATTGGAATTGATCTTACTTATCAAACCTTCCATTTAATTTAACTGCTACCTGTCAGGACTTAATGGAGCCTAGCAGGTACTGGGGTAAAAGTTTTGATAATCTGTGTGCAGGCATTAGTTATTTGTACCCTCAAATTATACACATCATGTGTATAAATGACTAAATTTATATATGTACCCTTGATGTAATAGTAAGATGCTATAAAAAGCAGCTGTGACTAGTCCAGAGAAGCACATATTGGCAGCCAGCTCTGAGCTGTGATTTAATAGGGAAGTTCCCTCAAATAAGTAAATGTACAAGTTAAAGGCAGCTAATTATACTTCAGCTCAGGTTGAAATTGGCACTATCCTAGGAATTTCATAGGCTACTGAACATCATGTACTAATAAAAGTTTTTCCATTAGTGGAATAAACGTAAAAGGAGAGATGTAAACCAAATGCAGTCTGCACACACTCTTGCTTCTCTGAGAAAAGCTCTAATCAGTGAAATCACTCAGGTGTGGAGGGGCTTTAAAGCTGCATTAACTGATTTTTTTTTGGCTACTTGGGCAAGAAAAGCTATATGTTTAGGATTATAAGCAATTTGCAGATGAGTTGTGATGCTTGCTGCTTTTTTGTGTCACCTCAGCTCCACTGTACGTTGCCACAATAAGGATTTTCAGGCTCTAGTAACCAACAAAGATGACAAAGGTTTTTTCCTCTGTGGACTGCTGTATTATTATGACACAACATGAGACTAGTAAGCAAGTTTCTACATTTGATTCTTAAGTTGCTCACATCCCCTCAAAGGACTTCAAAATGATGACATTCTTTATGCTCTCTCACTTGGACTTTCATTTATACCTGTGGAATTTATTCCTATCTTTATTTATGAGTATAGTCTTTCAATTTGAGAGCATGACTTATTGATCAAGTTCAGATTTTGTAATGTTTTCCCTCAAAGCCTTGCCCTCTGTCAAGTAGGCCCTAAATACTCCCTTCACTGTCTGTGTCTGTGTCTTTTAGTCTCTTCATTTGTTTATTTCTGCCTCCAGTTCCAGCTCAGCCATCTGGGTTTGAGGCCGAGGCCGAGCTGGACTCACGCATCATGCTTATGTGGCTTTGGCCTGTCCAGGACCCCATCATCAGCTTTGAATTGGTCTACTGGGCCAGTCAGCCTTTGAATTGGCCCAATTCTACTGGAAGGCCAGCAATCCTTTAAATAGACCACCACTTGAAGGTAAAAAAGCATTAGTTACTCAATTGAGCATTAGCTCAATTGAGGTAGTTTGATGTGGTAGATTTTACTTTAATGTGTGTGTTTTTTTCAATTTTGTGGTGCCCCTCCTTTCCACCTCAAAGTTCACATACTTCTGGTGATGTCATGTGGTTACTATTTGGCACAATTGGCCCTACATTTCACACCCCTGTCGGCTGGGGGCTACACACTATTGGCCAAAGGCTGATGACCTGAAACATCCTGAACAGCGAAATAAGAAAATCCAGGCAGAGGACAGGGTCTCTGTATATCCAGACACCACTACACACTTCTTGTGGTGATGAGAGGGATTATTTTTATATGAATCTAAAATAGGACAATCCCACTGTTTTTGCCTTAAAAGGATTAATAATTATGCCCATAGAATGTGTGCAGCATATGTAATATGATTATGTATATGTATGTATATGTATATATATATATATATATATATATATATATATATATATATATATATATATATATATATATATATATATATAAAATTACATGTTCAACAGCTGATTGTGTTATATATGTTATATGCATTTTTTCACCCAACACATGCTGCTTTTTAAATTGACATTTTTCAGACTATAATTAAAGCCTTTTTTTCCCCATTTTAATTAACATGGTGTTGGAGCAACCCCTCTGATCTTACAGGAATTATTTGGTTTTTATCTCATTTTACCTGTCAGACCTCAGAATGAGTTCTCCAAATATGAGACGATTCTCCCTTTACAACCCACAAAAATAGCTCTAGAACAAACAGACTTATGTTAACCTAAAGTACACCTGCATCAATTGCTTCTAATTTCATTCAATTTATTACAGGGAATTAAATGAGAAGATTTGAATTATTAACAGGGATTTGTGTGTGTGTATGTACTGTAGCCTTTATGATCTCATGGTTTTCATCTCCCTACAGAATCGTGTAACTTTCGACCCAGCAGACTCCTTTGCAGTTGATAATCTAAAGCCAGATACACTCTACATGTTTTCCTTGGCAGCAAGATCTGACATGGGTCTCGGAGTCTTTACTCAGCCTATTGAGGCCAGGACTGCCCAATCCAGTAAGTACAACTGCCTTCTCATATCACCTTCACATGTGTGGTTCCAATTAGTTGTATCTCTTTTATGTTTAAAATAACGTTTTACAAATTAACCAAGAGGACAAAACATGAGGTGGTATCGACTGACAGGTAGGTCATTTATTGGACAATGTTGGTGACAGTGCTACATGGAAACAAAGATCACATTTTGATGGCACTTTAATGTAGGGCTCTAATACTTAAGTGTTCATATGTCTGGGCACAAAAGACTCCTTCCTCCTTTACAAACTTCCAAGTTGTAAGTATGTATAAGTATGATAAACATTTCATCATGGGATTTTCCTTAAAGTTATCCAGCATTTCACTGGCCATGATAAGGCCTACTCTCTCTGGTGTGGGAGTAGACAAAGTGTTCCCATTCTCAATTTCATACTTGAAATAAAACTTGAGTGAATCTTGATGTTTCTTTTTTATTGCCACATAATACCTGGTCATTAACAAGTAGCCTGTTGTCAGGATTTTAGAAATATTGAGGTCTAATTTCCACAGCACAATGCCCTCTAAGAAATGTCTAACAAAAGAAATCTGTTAAATAAAATGACTTGCCATTTTTGCAGACTGGTCTGCTGATCTGCGATGTGTACATGTTGTATATAGCTAACACTAAGCGCACATTTTGATACTGACTATGTTGAGCTAAAATAGTTGTAAGTATGATTGATTATTTTTACTGTTATAATATAATCATGAGTTGGAAATTATAAAAGAGCTGTAAAAAAAATAAAACATTTTGATGGAAAAACTCAAATACAGCTAAGATTCAAGGGTAGGTCCTTCCTAGTGTCAGCATGTTAGCAGAAACAGTGGTTTCAGTACATGTACAATGTACATAAGAGGAGAAACATGAAAACTTGCTTTCATTTTGTATTGTGTGTTTGTATTACTGTGCATTAAAATCATATCCAAACTGAGGAAACTTCTTTGCTGAAGCTTCAGAGGGATACAGATGGGTTTGTTTAGCATTTGACTGCACAGCAGTGAGAGAGCTCATGGCAGTCATGAAATTTCTTCATTCAGAGCATGACAGGTCGACTAAAAGAACAAGCTGTGGGCTGGGCTAATCAAGAGGTCTGAGTAACAACAAAACCTTCTTATAGGTGGTCTCCTGAGATGAGTAGTTCTAGTGGTTTCACCCACACAGTGTTTTAATTAATACTAGCAGTTTTCTGTCTTTCTGTAAGCCAGCAAGCTCTGTGTTGAGACATTTAATCAGGACACACAGGACAGTATCAAGATAAACTAAACTAAAACTCTTTTTGGTAACACTTTCTATGACGGTAATGTCTATAATACATTATAAGCATACTTATGCATTCCTAAGGCTTTATAAAACTCTACAAGTGTTTATAATCATGCATGACAACTTATAACAGGTTTATAACGTGGCCTGTTTATAACAGGCTGCAGCTAAAGTGTAAGACAAAAAAAAAAATCACTGCTTATCAAAGCCATGTCAAGTCTTCATTTTCCAAAACACACAACTTCACATTTAGACTTGACAAAAAATGGCTCCATCCCACCAAACACAGTGGCCAATAGTACAAGACTGCAGTAGTATTGGCTATCTCCCAGATCAGGAGTGAATATGCAACAAAGAGTGAAGCAGTGTGTTGCTGTGAGTGTTTTTGTTTTGGCTGGACTGCAGAGGGCCGTCCCTGCAAATGGGAAAGTCTGTCATTGAGTGAGTGACTGAGTGATGAAGTTACAAGATTAGTTGGCCAAGTGTTGGAGTTTCCTCATTGGCTGTTACTCTTTAAAAATGAATAGGCAGGAATATTAGCTACGTACTTCATACTATAGGCCCAGCTGCTACCTCTAATCCCTCGCTAACGCAGCACTGATCACTTTTTTACACCCACTTACTACGTGGGTCTCACCTTGTTGTGCAAACCTTAAACTCAGACTGGACAATTAGATCCCAGCTTTTTCTTCAGCCGGCGAAGAACAGTGAGTATGTAACTGACAATCTATTCTGTACGGCCCTGTCGTCTTTCAAGCTATTATTAGTGCGATAAGGGTGAAGCGGGATCTAGACCATACCCTGTTGGCTCCATCTAGTACTACAAGCACAAACACACACCCATGCATATCATGTAAAATGATAACCAGTCCACACTCCATCAATGAGTCACAGCAAAATAGCGCATCACAGTACAGAGACGGCACAGCACCTGATATTACCTGGTTGTGGAGAAGTATTAAATCAGAGAATTACAGCATCTGGGAAAACTTCCCAGACTTATAATGCGTTGACTAATAATGAGTTATTGTAAACTAATGTGTATACTGTTGCTATCAGATCAAGTCATCATGTCATAGTTAAGTACAGCACTCTCCCAAGGTGATTAACTCCTTCCTGATAGATGTTGGACTGAAGGTCAAAATTAGATTTACTCACTGACCTGTCAAAAAGGATGGGGAAGCCGAGGCTTTGGCAGATTAATTTCCACCACTGTCCAGTTGGTTAGTATTATCTTAAAGCATGATCTGTCCTCTGATATAGGCATTGTAAAATAAATGTATTCATCCACCACAGTGGTCTCTGTGGTCTGCCAGCTCATTTACTTATTAAGTTTACCAGTGGGTTCTTGGGTTTTCTAAATATCCCAAATACTATGCTTTACTTTAATGATTTCTTTATTTCCTTTACTTTCATGTTGAGAGTAGCAGGGGGATTGATGAATAAGAAGCTCAAATTAGTGGATACTCCTTGTTTTGTGTCCTCCAGGCATGGGGGTGCTGGACAAATGCCCCCTTTTTCTTTTCCACATCAAAGGTTGCAACTGGTTAAGTAATCCTTAAAACATTACAGGAACCACAACAGAAAATTAGAGATGAACATTCAGTATCCAGGAGTTCACATTAAAGACACAACCTCTGAGTATGCCTGTAACAATATAACTATATATATAAAACATATACAGCAATATGCTTTGTACCTAAGTTTCTTAATGATGTTTACAAGACATTATTCCTTTTCCAAACCGTAGAATTTATAATCTGTTATATACATTAAAGCAGTGCTCCATTTGTCTTCATAACTAGCTAAAGTTATAATGTGCTATGTGACCCAAGACTCTTCTATCGAACACTGTTGTCATTTTTCAATCACTTTAATACTTGTTTAATCCTTGTTATTAGTTATCATGCATGACTGTAAACATTTCTAAAGAGTTTTATAAAGCCTTGATATGAATGTGCTAAGACATTACAGACCTGACATAACACGAAGTGTTGCCCTATTTTCTTCCACAGCGTGTTTCAGAGAGAGGTTGAAGGTTTTGGGACTCCTAATGTCAGTGTTCTTTGTCATCTGTTTTTATAAATTTAAATAGAGACTTGCTTTTATCCAGAGTTTTGTAACTCTGACTCCTACCTGAATAAGAGAGCAGAACCTCCTGTTCTGAACCAGCTCAGTGTGTGTGCTCAAAGCTACTATAACACAGTGATGCAAGCAAGCAGACAGGTTGTGTATCTCACAGAACTGTGTTATTGCAGATCTATAAGTTTCAAACTTGTAAAATATAATTACCAGTGTAGCATTAATTTCATGTAGACTTTTCCTACATGTATCAGTCGTGCTTGATTTTGCTCAACATGCAACTCAATTGCAACGTTCAAGCACCAAGGCAAAAACAAAAGAAAATGTCATCCTAAAAGAGGTTTTTGTCAGGTGTAAAATCGAGTTTTTTCACCTAAGCTATTACTTATAAGCCCACTGGAATGTATGTATTGTATATATATTTTCTGCTCTTTGCTGCCTCTGTGCAACAGGAGCTACACACTGCACATTTTGACACATAGTCTAATAAAGCACTGAATCAATACAAGCAGCATATGACCAAGGCATGACCAAGTAGCACAAATAAGCTGTTTCACAGAGACATCTTTTACCATGAATTTAATTGAAAATTATATAGTTTTATAGTATGCCATGTGAAACATGACATAGAATGTGCTGATGCGCAGGACTTCATCTGTCACTAATACCATTCAACACCTTTAATTCAAAGCCTGGCTGCATATCTGGCATTGGATCTCTGTCTGCAATATTTATGACAGTTCCCAGAAGGAGTCTGAGCCCTCTCTCAACTACATGTTTTACCTGTCAGGAATGAAATCCCTCAGCCAGCAGCCACACTGCAAAGAGAAGAGTTTAAAGCCAGTCACTTTGATTTCCAGGTCCTCTCACTTCTCTGGCAGCCAAACCCATGATGTCATGAAACTTGCTAACATGTCTACAGACCGTGACCACTGCTGTTACTTACTACTACTCAAATTCTCTCCACTGTTTCATTCATCTGTTTTCTTTGTTCCGTGGATTTACAGTATATCTTGAGCTTGACAGATTATAATTCTAAAAAGTAAAGGTACATAATTTAATATAGAATCATGAATCAATGAAAAACTATTAAAAAATATTAAAGGATTTGCTAACCCTGCATTCATACAGCCTCAACATGATCAACCAGTCTGCATGTCATTCATTTTGTATAGAACTTAAGGACTGGTCAGTGTTTATCCAGACTGTTTTGTGAGGCTGTTTGTCATGTTATCAAGGTGGTCTCAAGCCCAGAAATCTATAAAAGAGAAACATACTACTATTGTTTACTGCCTACCAAGGCTAAAAATATTTTTCTGTGGTTTTAGTCTGGCTTTGATTCTCTAGATGTATAAAAAATCCAAGCTGTTTAAATCCACAATTTGTTTTATACAGGAAGAATGAAAATATGGTTTATTTTCCCATAAATAAATACAACTTTCTTATGAAATCCTGAGAGGCATTCTCCATCCGAGAGATATCACGTAATCCTTAAATCCATGCAGTCTGCCCTGTGTCTCGATATGGCACCACTTTGTTTTTATTTCAGTTATAATATCTCTTTTGGTTTGGGTCAGGATCATACTTTTTCCATCCAAATCTTAATTCATTTTCTATCACAGCAACCCACCTCTACTAAGTTGAACACTTTCTATTTGTAACATTAATCGTCTTCATTGCATCTCCCACACATGGTCTCTAATTGCATCCCTAGAACTATTGCACCCCTGCATGTATGTATCCAAAGGTTCTTGTTTGTGTGATGGAATTATAACTCTTCTTGAGCATCTTTCTCAACTCGTCATGATCGCCTCTACTACAGGTGAACAAACCTCTTTCCAACACCAGTCAAACAGAGTCCTTGCTGGGTCCACACACTGCCAAACCACAGGCGAGCATTGAAACAGCCCCTTGTCATCTGCCACCTGCTCCACACTCTGTTAGTTTTGCATTTTGTTACATTCTGCTTTTGTATATCATTATGCAGAAATGCATTCACCTGCAGTGTGCCTGTTTTACTTTTCAGTTGGTGAAACTTCACACTGTGATTGTTAAATATCTATGTGGGATCACAGTTGTTTCTCAGTAGCTATAGTGTGAAGTGTCACCCTTGTTTTTGTCTACCCTCTGGACTGGGAGGATTATTTGTTGAAATGGATAAAAAATAGTTTTATGTTAATTAATGTAATAATTTCATGACCAGACATGCTTTACTCTTCTGTGAAACTGTGCTCTAAAAATATATTCATATACAACTAATTTGATTATCAGTGTGCTTTTGTAGAAAACATAATGCTGCCAAAATTACATTTTTACTCACCAAAGTAAAAAAAAACATGTTAGATGGGTCAAGAAACACAAGCAGTGCGAGGTTTAGACAGGTTGTAGGCAAACCTCTAGTTTCTTCTTTGGAAAAGAAAACAAAGGAAAATGGTCCAGTGTAATTGACTTTTTAAATTCAGCTTGACCTACTGTACTTACTGTAGTTGTGAAAGCAATGATGTTTTTCTGCAGTGTGTAATTATCACCAACAATTCAGGTGGACTCACTTCTAGTTTGAAGCAGTTTAGATAATTTGGACAAGATATTCACAACCTGTCTGATCATGTGACTGCTCATTTCTTGCTCAGTGAACTTCATTAGCACTGTCACTCCCTTTGTCATTCCCAAATCTGTGCAAAAGGCGAGCACAATTTTATCATAACTGATTAACAGGATGGCCCAAACTAAAACAAAAGATAAATATCAACAACCTTGATCAAGTATTTTAGTAACCTTAAGCTGGTACTTGAGATGTGAACCCCAGTCTTTAGTGTCAAAATAATGAGCTTTGCATACACAACCATCCATTCTGAGTCCTCCCTATGACTTCTGTATATATAAACATTACCATTGAACATAAAGGGCTGCAATTATGTTTTTGACAAAACATAATGGAAAAGCACGTTTGTAGGACATAGGCTAGCCAGTTTACACTGTCAAACCAAACTTGCCTGTTTCTGTATGACATTAGCACATTACCTCTCAGCAGTCCAGATGGTCAGTTGCTCTGTCTTCCATTATCCATCCTGCTTGACCATTACCCTATTATGCCTCCTCCCCTCCCATCAGCCCCATCAGCTCCTCCCCAGGAGGTACGCTTGATCAGCCTCAGCTCCACCAGCATCAAGGTGAGTTGGGTGGCGCCGCCCACAGACAGCCACCATGGAGAGATAGTGTGCTACTCCTTAGCCTACCAAGCACTCTCAGGGGAGGACGTGGTGCGCCACCAGGTGTCAGGGATTGGTGCAGATGTCACCAGCTACGAGCTGGAGAACCTGGAGAAGTGGACTGAGTATTTGGTGTGGGTGAGGGCTCACACTGACGTTGGGCCCGGCCCGGAGAGCCCCGCAGCTCGCATCAGAACCAAGGAAGATGGTATGTTGATGGTGTCATAAGGAGCAATACTAACCCTCCAATACTCACTCTGCTCCTCTTCTGCTGCTGCAGTTTAGTTTCCCAACTCTTGCTAAATGTGTGATGTGACTTCAAAAAGCAAAACAGGAGTGAAATAATACTGTTTCCTGGAAGAAAGTGTACTTAGATAAGTATGGGCATGGTTGAAAAGCAGGCCACTGCCTCCGTCTCTTGGGGGGCTCCGGTAAATTGATCAATTGCAAATATAATGCAGTGTTTTAACACCAAATCCAAAGGTCCTAACTTAGGATAAGTTTTCTTCTGAAATAGTATTTCATTAATAGTAAATATTGGAGTAAAATCCAACACTTGGCCTTAAATAAATAATTTTTTAACTCAGATTTGCTCTGTTCCTCAGAACACAATTACTATCCTTAGAGAAATTTTGGAGAAAGACTAGACAGACAGATTTTGAATTATTCCAACATAAAACATCACAGTCCCTTCCTTCAGGCCTTTCCCCAAAGCCCCCAAAACACATGAATACATGAAGTCTGACTGCTGCTGGAGGACAAGTTGTAATTGTAATGTAAGAAAACACCTAACGTTATGAGAATGAACATACACAGCTTCCTAGCTTGAGCAATATGTTTGCCTAGCCTTGTGCAAAACTCCAGTTACACGTAATGTGTGCACAGGTAGTCAAAGCAAAAATTTTAAATTTTAAAGTAAATTGTCTACTCTAGCTTTAATATCTTGCTAAAACCCAGACTTTTATCCTGAGGAATTAAATTCATACTAGATCATTATTTCAGCACCTGGACAATTGGCTTTAAACAATGTCTAAACTGCCAAATTTTAACAATGACCTCACTGTTTCTTATATTAGTCTACCACTGTCAGACTGCCCTGCCTTCCTCTCTCTGCCAGTCTGCCTGTCTTTTTTTTTCAAACATGATGGCATGGCTTTAGGCTGCTGGACTGCTCCCCTGCTAGACTAAGGTATCTGGAGAATTGCCTGACTTGCAAGATGATATGCTCTCTCTCTGCCTTAAGCTCTGAGGTGCTAGCTAAATGGTCACTATGATTCAGTCCATAGAGAGGCTCTGCCGTTCATAGCACACATTCATTATTACTGTCACTGCTGAAAACATCTCAGAAGCAGAACACATTACAGCCCAGTGCTCACAGCTACAAGACAGACACCATTACAACAAATCCTTACAAGATCATTCTCCTTCTTTTTGTGAGGGCACAATTGGCCATATCATGACCAATGAGAGCAAAGAGTAATGGGCTCTTTTCTGGAGCCACTAGAGGAAATCAAAGTATCAAAGGATAAGTCCTGGACAATGTCAGGGAGGCTTAGAAAGTGTAGCAGCACAATGTGTAACCTCTCCTCTGTTAAAGCTCACTGCTCTAACCACCTTAGGCCTCTTTGTTACTACTTACAAATGAACTCCAGCACTGCCTTTGACATCTTCCTGACTGCTTCCTTTCATTTTCCTCTTAATCATATTAGTCATACCATTGTCCGGATTAATGTGATTGCCTCATGCTCTTATTGTGTTTACATTGTCTGTGTCTGTATGGTAAGTACAGAGAGGAAAGTGGACAGAGGGAGTGATGGTGCTGGTATGTATGTGTGTGTGTGTTATCATCATCATGTATCTGCTCCCTGTTTAGTGATTTGCTAGAATAATTGAAGCTGTCTGATCAGGTCAGATGTGTTCTTTTCTGGGTGGAGCTGATTCATAAGTTAAAATAAATTTTAGGATCATAGAGACAAATTTAGCTAACTTTTACTTCCCCATTCCAAAGCACAGTGGAGGTCTGTAGTGGGTAGATGGTCACAAACATTTAATTTAACTCCAATGACCAGGGTTTTTATTTCACTGAATGACTCACTGATTCGAATGCTGTATATTATTTCATGAATCCATATACAAACAGAAATGTAAAACAAAAGTGTGTGCTTGTAGGAGGGCTACAGGTTTGGGGTGCACTATCACTAGTCTGGCAGTAAAACACCTACATATGCAGCAGTGTGCCGGCAGAAGCACTGCTAGCAAGTGAGCATGAATGTAAACAGTGCTGGATTTTGAATACTTTAAAAAATCAGCTTTGCAAATGATTTACAAGGAAGGAACTGTATTCAGCACATCTGTTAGAGCAAAAAAATACACAAAAATATGTTTGGTAATTAACACTGAATGTAAACATAACTTTTGTCCACAGGGTACATTTATGTGCTGAAAATAGTGCTGTTTCTTTCCCCCTGCTTTCAGTGTTTTCATTACTTTTTGTAAAGTAAGTAAGTGCATTTTTTATGAGAGGCTGAGCAATTCCTTCTAAGTAACTATTTGTATAATTATAAAATTGCCAAACACAATGCTCCCTAGTGGTGGTGTTAAAAGAAGATGTTTCTGCAGCAAATTGCCAAAAACATGCATCAAATTCTACAAAGAAATATGAATGCCATTGCAATGATTTGAATGTTGCAATAATTACATTGCCCTTCTACATACTGTGGCTTTAAGCTTCTTAATCACATAATGTTTACCCAGCCCTAAATATTTTATGAAAACCTTTTTGTTTTACACCAAAGCTTCCCAACAGTTACCTGCCTAAACTAAATGTTGTACTTTCATATTCCAACAATGAACTTATCCTTTCACGAATCATGTTTGTTTTTTATCTTTGTCTGAGTCTATCTTTGACACCACGATTATGGGACTTTTGAGACAATCTAAATAAATTTGAGAGCTCTTTCGTTACTCCTTCCAAAGCATATACCCTCTAAACCTGCCATCCTTCTCTCTCAATCCTCATTATCTCTCTCAGACTCTCCCTCCACATTTTATTTCTACATACCTTCTGAATTTTAATCTCACACTCTTTTCATTGCTTTACATCTCTATGCACCCCATTTGACTTTGAGCTCTCATCATCAACTGGATTTCTCTACCATCTGTCCATTCTAGACACAAAGTGTAGCAGCTTTCTCTGTGCTCTGCCCACGAACCCACTCTGCAGCTCCCATCAATGTCAGCCTGGTGCCTGAGTATCACTACACTGTCTCATTTTGCTCCCTGACATGTACAGTAGCTTGCTGCGCAGCTCTAAAGGCTGCTGGCTCACTATTAATGCATTTTAATAAAGTGTAATCTCTAACAGTAAGCCAGCTCTTCTCTTTAGAATTAGTGAGATTCAACATTTTTCAATAAATTGGTTGTGATAGTATGGTCAGCACATAGGAGTTCATTTCAAGGTTTGTGTCAGACCTCTTTTCCTCCACTTTTGCACCGTTGATCACATGTCACAGGGATGTGCTTTGGTTCTGCTCCTTCTGAGACATGCTTCAAATTAGAACTTAGATCCTTTCCCTGTTCCCTTGAGCCAACAGTAACCATTTCACTACTTCATCTATCAAGTAGGACAGTTAAATACTTTTATTCTTTATTAAACAGAAGAATGGGCAGCACAAATTAGATATGCCAAGATGTTCAGACCCTCCTTAGACTTTGGGTTGACAAGGCCATTTGAAGCGTGCTGCAATCAGGAGTTAAAGGGAACCTGAAAAACTACAAAGTCATTTGATGGACAAGACCCCATTTCATCAGGTTTTAGCTGGCCACAGCAGGGATCTAGATTCAGTCGAAACATGAAAGAAAACTGACAGTGATATATGTCCCAAAACTGCTTATTTCACTCACCTGGCAAAACTAAAACACTGGTCCAGCTCTTGCCTTTTTAATGATGTATTTTATGAAATACAGTGGAAACACAAAAATAACCTCTTTAAAAAAGAAAAGAGGGGGAAAAGGTTATGGCAATCCTCAGATTGTGGGATTTCACTGCAAGTTCCTCCAGTGGAAAAACACAGAACACTTGAAGTCCTGAATGATGATTTTTTATCTTGTGTGCACAAGATTTGAATCTTGTTTGCACAATATATTATATTGTGCACAATATATTATATTGTGCACAATATATTATATTGTGCACAATATATTATATTGTGCACTAAGGATAATAACTTATGCAAACAAGATCCATATCGTGTACAAGTACAGGACTTGTGCGGAAGTGTGAATGGTACCTTTAGTTTATGCCTTATACTGGATATATTTTTGAGTTTTGATAATTTTATTCAAAGTACAAGCACAAACACAGTCACTGTTGCTCTTAAAGCCAAATAGGAAATCTATGAAATCTACTCCAAAAATAATAATAAAAATGAAAAAAACTGAATGTATTTTAACTCAACTGACTGAAACAACAATAACTGTCAAAAACTTATGTTGTGAATGCTAAAATCAAATCTGTCTGTACCTAACCTAACCTTAACCATGCTGTAGTTGTCAGTGTAGAAAGCGAGAAATTGAATTTCCTTGTCATTGAAGGTAATTCAGGCAGAATCATCCATTGCTAATGTTCTTGTCTGGTGATAGTGTTACCTAAGATGAAGTGGCTAAGTGAAAAGGGGGAAACAACCAAAGTGGCTAGAGCACCACTGAACATCAAGAGGTTACTAATATTTCCTGTTGACTAGAGCTCATTTTAATCCATGGCAGAGTTGTTTCTGCTGAGGGAATCTGTTGTCTGTTTCCTGGTCTTTTTTTCTTCTTCCACAATGCAAAGACTGTGGATTTGTAGTTTGCTGTAACACAGAGGTTTATTGACATTTTTCCTTCAAAGGCTGAAGTCGTACTATATGAGGTTAAATGATTTTAAGTAGTCTAACATGCATAGTGCTGACATCAAATTAGCATAAATGAGCTTTTTTTGGCCTGCTGTGCTGGGTAATGCTTTGCTGCTGAGCTTCTTTACACTTTCCTCTCCATGTCTTAACCTTTTAATGCAAAACAGTATAGAAGCATAAGAACTCATAAGAGGGTCATATTGATAGTGTTTAATGTAGAATAAATGTACCATATCCATCATAGCTAAGGTGGATTGGATTGCAAAAGGACAATATTAACAAACTTATTTATCAGTAATCTCTAAATTGGGAGTAAAACTAAAGTACCAACCTTCACAGTCTGCTGAGTCCCATCCATGAGCAGGGTTAATGAGATCTTTTGCTGACTGGTATTGGCTGGTTAAAGCCAGATCCTTTTCTGATCCTTTGTTGTCTGTAACTCTTATAAAATCAATGGAACCATTTCCTAACACAAGATGCTGCCAGCAGGTGAACCAGGAGGGGGCCAAAAAAAAAGAAGGAAGTGGTTTCACTGAAAGATATCCACACTGACTGTGTGCATCAATGAGCAGTTTATGCTGGAGATGAAGAGGGTCTCTTTAAATCTGTCCAAAATTTCCTAAAATAGTCTAGGACACTATACAAAACCTCACAGGAAACTATTATGTAAGCTTGTTTTTTCCTTTGCAGAGCTGTTCAACTGTCAAACGTAGCTAAATATTGAAAATTATTCAGGAAGGATCAGGTGATAATCAGACTATAATTCTCAATCAGAACAGCAGAGCCGGAATCTGACAGCTTTCTGTGGCAGTGTGAGTGAATGGCAGTTGTAACCAAAAGGCAAATGCAGATACCACAAAAGAAACATTCAGTTTTCCCTCAAGATTGGAAGTTAAAGTTGTGTACTGTGTTATGCTACAGTGCCTGGAGCTCCTCCCAGGAAGGTGGAGGCAGATGCCCTCAACTCCACTGCCATCAAGGTGACCTGGAAGCCTCCTCTGTCTGTGAAACAACATGGCCAGATCAGAGGCTACCAGCTAGTCTACTCCAGGCTAGAGAATGGGGAGCCTCACGGCCAGCCGGTCATCATGGATGTCTCCCTCCCTGAAGCCCAGGTACTGTCACAGTCTTTCAAGTTTCATGTTAGGCATCTGATTTTGGTTTCACTTAGTGAAAACAATGAAGGGGAGTATGGTTTATATCTCAGGAATCACTGGGAAACAAGTCTGAACTGAATGCTATCAGATAAAAGTGAAAGCTGCTGCACAAGGTTAGACATGCATCTTCTAATCTCACTATGATCACCAGTTATCTCACCTTGTTGTTGGGAGAATTCAGATCAGGTCTAAAAAACCAGCATTAATAATCTGAATTACAGTCTCATTATTTTATGTGGATGAATAAGAAAGCAGGACAAATTCAGTGTCTTGCCTTGAGTCTATTGATTCTGACTTGATTAAACGAGAGGAACAAAGCAAATTTTCAAAATGTGTCTCTATTAAATAATGACAAAATGAAAAACAAATCTTGAAAAAGGAAATAGACTTATTCTTTACCTTATATGAAGTTTAAGTTTCATTTAAAACTCACCTGAGAGAAGCTTTACATGGAGTAGTGTTGCAATTCAGCCTCTTGTAGTCAAAATGAATATTACAACAGAAACATTTGGAAAAAAGAGGCTGGAAACTTCTCACTTGCCTCTCAGGGGGTCCGTATTGCAGCTTGTGAGAAAAAGAGAAAATGTCCCTCCTCCTTGCTATCATATTTAGCTCACGTTGCTCTCTCACATAGTATACTATTGCAGCTATCATGTTAACATTGTGTCTCTTTTCATAACTATTCTGTCATGTCTGAATGAAGCCGTATCTAAAATATCTTTTATTTCACTGTTGGGTTTGCAGTGGAACAAAATAAAAAAAGTTCTGTGAATAATTAAATTTATTCATATCTTTTAAAAGTTAAAATAGCTAATTGCAATCAGTCTTTCAATCTCATGCAGCCAGTTTAAAAGGAGAAAATAACTCACATTGCTGTGTTGCACCTCTCTGTGCATTCAGATCAACATGGCAATTTAAAGGAAAAGCAGAGAGTGGCCTGAAGAGATTGGGGGGGAAAACAGCCAAGTGGTCATAGCCAAGCACTGTCAACATAAAAGGAACAAAGACATCTCCAAAGAGCCTGATGTTCTTGTCCACTGGTTCCAATATTACTGAGAAGTTTAAGGCCCATGAGACTATAGCCTGCATCTTTGGACAAGGATGTAAGAGGAATGATCACTATGAATCAAATTTATGGCTGGTTACTCTGTTGGGTTAACCCTCCAATCCTGGAGTCCTCAAAAGCAATGAGCTAATCTGTGTCGAAAATATAGACTGAAGGAGCTACGTTCAGTTCAGTTTCAACTTCTGATACTGGTATTTCATTTCTTAGTTCCTTTCTTGTTTAAGTAGAAAGGCATTTAAGCATAACAATAATAATAGGAATAATAATAATAATCATAATAATCATCATAATAATCATAATAATAATAATAATAATAAACAACTTGATTTATTATTTCTGCTACTGGCCCAGTGGAGTCTGTTTCCTACAGTGCCTTTTTACTACTCTTTTGACGAATGCACTCCTGTTTTATTAGAACAGAAAGTTCAGGGGGATAATTTCTATTCATTCTCCAAATTTTATGAGACAGTGTTTTTTATTGAGGGTGCCATTTCACATGTAACTGCAGTGTGATGTGATATGACTATATCAGGATTTTTTCTTAATACATTTTCTAGCCCCATATATGACATGAAACTGTCACATGTGCTAAATATATTATTCAAGTCTCCACCCAGGATAAGTATTGCTGTTGGAGTCATATAAAATTTTTTCTGCTTTTAATTTAGGAGTGCTAGATCTGATGAAGGTCAGACATAATATTAATTAATGCTTACCTACTTCCTAAAGTCTTATTAATAAACAACTCGTGTGCAACTAGATGTGAAGGTAGACTCAAAAGCCTCTTAAGATATTGCAGTTCCTCAGTTTTTAAATGAACCTGTGTGTGAAGTGAGACAATGTCTGAGGGCATTTACGTTTTAATGACCTTGAACCCTCTTTAAGTGTATTGTTATACTAGATATGAATTGTAGATTTGTTACATAGAGGTTCTATATTCTTATTTGGTACCATTTGTCATTTTAATGCAACCCTCCCTGTGGCATTGCTTGGTTTTATTCTTTTCTTCATCGCTCTTCTTCTGTTTGTTTCTGGTCAGTCAGTTGTCCATCCACCCTTACGTCCACTCTGAGTTAGCTCATACTCAGTAGAGCCTGTAAAGGAGAGAAGTGACTGAGGCTCCATCAGATACTCTGCTCTGATTGGTTGTTTTGATTCAGGTGTGGTGGATTATTGTCCAGTGAGTTGAGAGGCAGCAGGTGGAGCCAGAGGAGTCTGATTTTATCACAGATTATCTGTCTCATGTTCAGGACATAGAAACAGTTTTAGAAAATATGAATAAGAGTCATTTTTAACTAAGTTACCTACTTCTGCTGTAATCTTATAGGATACAGTTGTTTCAGTCAAGTCAGGGCAAACCCAAATAGAGATCCAAGACACAGAACATACACTAATATGACACAGATAGAACACAAATAAACAAAAACATACACATACTTCAGAAACCTTTTCTGCTCTAGGCATGCTTAAGTGAGCTGGTTACCTGTTCAACACCATGGTGTAAACCATCCCAAAATTTAACAAAACAATCTTATACATCATCAACAATTTCATCACCATTTTGATTATTAAGCTGAAATAAGTTTAAGGAGAATCAGGAAAAGGGGAGAGAAAAATGAAGAATGGGAGAGAAAAAACTAAAAAACTAAAAACTAACTAACAATGTAGGTTTTAACTCCCTCTTAAAGTATATACAAAAGCACCAATACACATCCTCTCCCAGTATCTCACACTTTATTCCAACACCCTCACACACCTGCTCCATTACCTGCCATTCATTCACCCACACATGTACTCAACCACCAGCCAAGCCACTACCTCTCATTCCCATACACCTGCCATAAACATTTTCATCCATTCTGTTGCTGTCAAACCTCACAAACCTTACTCCTTCTTATCCTCATCTACACCATTCTCTGTTACAATGCCTGTAGGCTTAGAAAAGGAGAAATACACAAAATAGGAAAGAGGTATACACAGACTTTACAAAATTGCCTTATAATAATAGGCCAACTTGTTTCATTACTTCCACAGTTAACTTGTTGGCCTGTTACTTTAGCCTGGTGTTGTCCTTTGTGTTCGCACTCATTTGTGTCAGTTAGCATGCTCAGAGGATGACACATTAAATCGGTGATTAATTTAGGTAATTGCAACCTTTCCTTACTCTGCTGGGGTACACTGCTAAACATGAGCCATAATGATGTGATCCTCAGTTGTATTGCTTTGTTGTTGGCTGGGCCTGAGCTGACATTGGGCTGAGTACAGTGTCGTCTCTCTGGACCTGGAGCTCCTGGAGCTCTGCCCTCCTGTGTAGCTGATGATTTATGACTTTTCTTCAGCTCCATTCCAGCATCATGACTTTTTAATGGCTTTAGGTCTTTTTCTGTTCACCTGTCTTACCATGGATGAGTGTTAGATTTTTATGCCTCATGTAGAAATCAGGCTGGAACTAGTACAATAAAAGCGACACCTGCAAATTTCCATTGCAGAATAACCAGCAAAGCAGACTGTCTGAACAACAGCGTTAAATGGAAAAATAATGTCATGGATTAGCAGGTCAGCAGCAGTAGGAGTGAGCACAAAGTTGAATGGTGGGTGTTTATGAACTACTTTCCTCTCAGCTTGTTTTGTTCCTGGAGGAGCTTCTCACCTGATTCCCTTTATAAGCAGCATTCCTGTCTTATCTGTACAAGACAGGAGGCCTGATAAAGGGCCCACATCTCACAACCTATCTAGCGCTTCTGTCTCTCAACACACAGATTTCACAAGCCTGCTGAGAGAACCATTATTAAAGGAACTATGGTCAAGCCTCATCTGTAATAAATTTAGTTTCACCCCCATGGCGTGAGTCAACACATACGTGCACATTCCTGGTAGATTACTTGGATGAACACAGTATTTCTACTGTTTCCCACATCATATTCATGACAAAAGATAAAATAGTTGCTGGCGTGAAAACCTCAGGTTGGCTTCTGATAAACCTTACTAAACTCAAACTGGACCTCCTGGAGTGTGTTTCATGTCAAATGAAGGGCTAATGTCAGTCTGAATGGCCTGAATGGTTAATCTTTGCTGAAAGTTCACAATCTATACATTGTTTGAAAGCCAGAAATTTTGGTATATTTTAAGTACCTAACATTAAACATTATATGGGATGTGTGATAACAACAAACTATTTCTAAGACAACATAGCAGCTTCAATCATTGTGGAGGGCCATTGAAAGTTGTTGAAAGCTTTAGAAAAACTATGGTTAAAGGTTAAAAAGGAATCTTAATGGTCAGTAAGTGATCTGCATTATCTGTTGGTCCAAAGAAAATGTATCTTTTAACTTTTCCCACAGTTAGCCAAACAGCTTTTCCATCTGACTTTTCCACATTAGGGGTGCCCAAACATTTCACGCCAAAGGCAACATTGAAAAAAAGTCTACAGCCCTGGGTTACGATGCTTGTCATTGTCTTTAAAGAGAAGTAGGTAACTTCTTTAAAAGTGACTTTTACTCATGCTAAAACTGACAGTAGCCCATGATATGATTGCAAATGATTCAGTTTACCAAGTCAGCTGTATCTATGTGTATCGCTATTGCTTTAATTGTATATTTTTTGTTAAGGTGGTCCATAATTTGTAGTTTCTAGCATACACTGTAGAGGATTCAGGAAGGTGTCAGCTGCACTGTCCCTTGGAACTTCAGAATAGAGTGCTCAGAGTTTTGAGGAATACGTCAGAGGCCTCCTGAATTTTGTTTTGGGATCCCTGATTTTGTGAATTCTGCTATCTTTTTTTATTTCAGTTTCAGCACCAATATTTGAATAGACTTCCACTTTCCAGTGCTGTTTAAAGTACTGAAGTTGTGTAGCCAGATGGTTAATTTTGTTTTAAGGAGAAACTATTATTATCTGCACGGCCGCTGTTTTGAAATTTTCACCAGTTTGAGTCCTGCCCATAGTTGGTGCTTGCTCTTAATGTCATTCAGTTGTTGTTTCTTTGTGTCCCTGCGAAAGTCACAGCTTTGCCACCTTGTACCTGTGTAGGTGTTTTCTTTGTTTACAGGTCATCCACCAGCACCTTTTTAGTTTTTCCCAATCTTGCTCCGTTGCCAAATGAAATATTCACAACAAATGTTATATTTAATGATATAATAGGGCTAAGTAGGAGCAGTCAGATAGAGAAAGACAAAGAGAGACATTTCGTAATATAAAATAATTAGACTTGACTGGAGCCACACTCATCAGTCCTGTGACCCAATGGGCTGTGTTGCTGCATGACAAGTGTAACATGGATACTGATAGATTGTGATTATTAAGCTTACAGACATTGTTGTGTGAAATGAAATAAGCCTGAGAGGGAAGTTCTGACCCTGGCTCCTTTCTCACGCCTACACAGTCAGCCTAAAGGGGATTGTCAGCGTTGAAAAGGTAAAGAAATGGTCAGACACAGAACCCCACCCAGTCTGAGAAAGGTGAGGTGGGAGGGGCTTCCTGAAGCCGTGCAGTTCTGACTGTGTATACTGGCCTCTTAACAATGTTGAGAGGCAGAGAGGAGTCGCTAGGTTAGTCTGTGTCACATGTATCGACAAACACACACACATTCTCTGTGATGAATGACTCCACTCTCTGGTTTACTGATGAGTCATTTCAGAGGGAGGCTCAGATCTCTGTGCCAGAAGAATCAGTTGCAGCCCAGCTGCTTGTGTCCTGCCATGTTTACAGCCCATGTATTTTTATCAGTGCGATGGACAGCAGCCTCCAGCTCCACTGATGAGGTTCCAGAGTCCGTGGTCAGTTCCACAGCTCAGTCAGATGTTACTAAAGCAAAGACCAAAAGACAGTATTTTTGAAAGTCACTGAGCTGGGCTGTGGGTGCTGAGCTGTGTGTTGTCTCTAGTCAAGCTGCTTGAAAATCCCTCAGTTGTTCCACTGGGGCTTGGCTTGCCAACAGTCAGTACAGAATATTGCTTTTTTGTCACAAAAAAGACCTTGATGACAAAATAAATTTGTCAAATTTGTGCCAAATTATCTGAGCTTACAGGCAGAGAGCAAAGCTTTCATTTGCTGCTCATCCTTAGTTTTTAGATTTAACTCCCTCCATCTCTATTGCTTTTCTGTTGGCAAGCTCAAAGGTTTAAGATCTCAGTGAGGCGTATTTTTGGATGGTTTAAGAATGCTTGAAGGAGCCTCTTATCCCTCTCAGCATTAATGGCTGTGAAGCGTAAGCATTGCCTGATCTGATAAGATATGGCAACCTCTCTGTGGCTCAACTCTGTTGTAGCCCAGAAAAACACCCAACCCGAGCGCCGAGTTAAGAGTAGGAGACAATGTCATCATTTCCTATATTGTCATCCTAAGGAGTTGCGCCAGAGTATTTCATGTGTACAGAATAGGATAAAGGTCACATGTGAAAAAAAAAATGTAGCTTAAAGTCAGAACTCAAAATCCTTCTCAGCACAATAATTACTATAATTTACCTTTAGTGCAACAACACTAAAGGTAAAGACTGCATTAATTGATAATCTGCTTCTTATTCAACCACATGTTTTATGATGGACCTTTGGCAGTGTGTTGGCTAAAATCAACGAAACAAAATAGCTAAAAGCCATAATGTAAACAGTGCAAGATGGCTGAGTTACTAGATCCAGTTCTGCATATTAAATGGCACATCTCTTAATCAGAAACCTCAAAACAAAAGTGCACAACATATTACAGAAATAAACAAAGGTCATTGCAACAAAAAAGAGAAACAAAAGGTATATATTACCTGCTGATAGCCAGCAGTTTTGTAATGAGATTATATTGTGTTGGAAAAAGTTCTGTTCTCTCTAATCAATATATTATAGTCACTAGACTCTTTAAAACAATGCCATTTGATGACTTTGTATTTAGACCAGCAAAACATCTACTAGTGCTCATGATTTAAACATCTTTAAGTAACACTGATAACTGACCCACTAACACACCAGGCACTGAGTGTTTTGTTACTCTAATATGTTTCAGCCTTAGCTGTTTAACTGTAACTGAATGTCAGGCAGTGTCCCTGTTTCACTTGCCCAAGAAAGGAGATTTTTGTTAATCCTGGAAGACTTCTGGATTCTTTAGCTTCTCTCTGTCTTCTTGAGGTAAAGTTTTCACTGAGTGCTGCTGTTGAATTGGTAGTTAGAGAAACTGACACCTGCCAACTGAACTGATT
This sequence comes from Scortum barcoo, assembly GCA_023238725.1. Taxonomy (NCBI): domain Eukaryota; kingdom Metazoa; phylum Chordata; class Actinopteri; order Centrarchiformes; family Terapontidae; genus Scortum; species Scortum barcoo. The sequence continues at coordinate 1,116,437 of CM041538.1, read as the reverse complement.
ATCCCACTCACAGTTTAATAGAAGTCTGCACCACGCACAGCTGGTTCCTTTGTGCATTTTATGAGACATTTAAATTGTTTCATGGAAAACAACAAATGACACAGTGTATGATTAATTTACACAGTTTACAGAAATATGATACAAATGTTACATGGAGTTTTCTAATGTGAAAGGACACTGCTTCACTGCTAATTCATCCATTTTTTTGTAAACCACAGATACATTTAGTCATCAAAAGCAGCTCCCAAACATTCTTCACCAAACCTTAACTCTGACCCTGTTCCTATGTTCCTTTGGTGTTTTTTTATTGATGGAGCAACAGCAAGAATTGATTACAGGCAAGTGAAATAACACCAGACAGGATGACATTTAGAATGACAAGGCCTTAGCTCAGCCCGCAGCATCAAAGTGCCACAGGCTGTCCCATGCTCGGTAGGAGGGAGAAGTCAACAGGCTGATTGCACAAACTGAAATTGATAATGATATACATGGCAGCACATACATGAAATGCTGCCAGCTCACTACACCTTTACCAGTCACTTCACAGACATGTCTGCACACCATATCCACTCAGAAGGCAACAACAGCAAAGCATCAAAGAGAAAGAGAGATGCAAACTGAGAAATAGATTTTGGTTGGTACCTGCCTATAGGTCATTTCATCCAAATTTAAACTGGCATTTGAAATATCTGCCTCTGTCCAATACAGTTGGGATGGATTGGACTGATTTAGTCATGTTTATAGCACTTAAACATAAAATGTACTGAACACAACAGTAGAAACAAATGTATGATATGTATAATACACAGATTTCACTGTCAAAAGGTTTCAGAGGGCCTTTTCTTCAGTAAGACATAGTTCAAATGAATACTGTTAACAGTGTGGTCAGTGGATTATTGACCATCAGGGAACTTTAATGGGCTGTACGGAAATAAGGTCAGTCATCATGAGTTCAGAGGAATTCATCCTCATAATGTACAAGTTCACTGACAGAGCCAGTGATACATCAAGGCACAGCACCCACTAATGCATCAGTTACTGTATTAAAGAATGATGGTTACTCAACACTGAGGCCACTTTTGGTCTCAGTGCAGTTGTATATAATGGATTCAGCATGAGTTGCACTTTAGCCAAGGAACAGAGCTGAATTTCACCTCACTGTCAGCAGCTTATATTGTTTATGATAATGGCTTTTATTTATTTCTTCTATAAAGGAGAGGAAACAAAGTCCTTTGTCTTTTATTTCTGGTTAGTCAGCAAGGTAGTCAAACAGAATGCAAATGTGCTATCCCTCCAAATGACTGCTTTTTAAGCAGCCGCTCATATGTTGACACTAAAACAGACTGACTATGTCCTTTGGCATTCATTAGAAAACCAACACTTTATTTATATTAAGGGCTACTTAAAAAATTAGTAGCAATTGTTAGGACCTCCTTGAAAATGAGATGATACTTCTTAAGAGGCTGTCCTATTAATAAAATCCTTGATTAAGCCAGTCACAAAAAATGTTTTTTACATAGTCATTTTAGCATTATTCCTTTTCAAGTCTCAGTCTTGGGTCCATTACCCAAATATCCATGGTTCCCCTGGTCCAGAAGCAATGGGATAAGTGAGCAGTTTAAGTTTCAAGAACTTTACATTTCCACAGGTTCTCCATAACATGCTCTGAGGATTCATAATAGGCCTGTTCTGTATTACTATTCTTCAATGACTACAGTGTAATTGCAAATCGAGCATATTATGTTGTACTTCCCTCCAGCAGAATAAACTTGTCACTTTTTCAACCTAAATTCTCATGTCCAACAAGCAGCCCATTGACTATTAGCAGCTGATGTGTGTATATAGATTCTCACAAAGCTTCTGCATAAAAAATGATTCCACCACTTCTCATAATTCAGTGGAACCAACATGCACGCAGATGTCACACCCATAGTGCTGGAATCAGCATAACCTACTCTTTCCAGTGATCACTGCTGATGTTTATCTTTGTAGCTAATTCAGCATGACCTTCCATGGTGCAGCATAATGTAGCCAATAAAACAAAAAAGCCTTTTGTAGCCCACAGCTAATTCTGAGGCAACATTATACACCCTGTTTACAAAGCCTGAAGAGAGGTACACTTCTAAACTCTAAACACATTCACCCCAAATGGAAATAAATAAAAGAAAAATTTGTTTTTAGGGGAGTTTTGGTTTTGCACCATAAATACATTTGGGGCTCAGGCTCAAAACATCTTCACTGTTTTCACCCCAAGACTCCCCTGATCCCTTTTGACCCTCTAGACCATATGCACCATCCTTACCCTGTAGACCCTGCCAATGGGAAGAAGCATTGGCTAGGTGCTTTATTAGCATACTAATGGGGTAGTGAATGAGCAGTTTACTTCATAATTCTGACTTGGCTTCTCTGGAGATTCACTTCTGAGCACCAATCACTTGTGTTTGGTGGCATTGTGAATTAAGCCACTTAGCCCAATAGCAGTGATTTTACTGTCCAACTCTGACAACATCTATTTCTCTATTTCTCAGTATGGGTAATGCCAGTTCAGAGTGCAGCAGTGACGTTATCTGGCAGCCCACAGACCATCCCAACACTTCACATTTAACCCCCACATCATTCCTGGAGAGGGAAAGGGGCTCCAACATCTGAAGGCAAAATCTAATCTGACTTTACAGCAGTACAAACTTTGAGCAGTCTCAATGAGTTCATCTTCTTCCCCTTCCTCATCCCCCTCTCAACCTATTTACTTAAGTGTCTTTCTTTATTTATCTCTGCCTGTTTCTGTCTCTCTTTCTGCTCTGAGCACAACCTCAGGGAAGACCCACATCTAAAGTGTAATGAGAAACTATGAAATATGATTTTCTGCTCTGCTCCAGTATATTTAGTGTAAATAGATCCAAGTGACACCAAGCGTACAAGGTAGAGACAAAGCTGCAGTAATTAAAACACATGTTTCCCCTAGTTTTCCCCTAGTTATGGTTTTCTATCGTTACATTAATCTCACTTCATGGACTTTTGCAGTCAAAAACCAGATTTGATACCATTCAAATCAAATCAAGTAGGTTTTACCTAGGAAACACCAAAAAGCGTACGATTCACATCATTTTCATCCTCATCAAAGCATTCAGTGAAAAACTGGACCCAAACCATGACAGCAAAATGCCCCCCACAGTTAAACAGAGACACTAGATTAAGATTGGAGAAGAAGGTTATGTTTCCCCACTAATTTATCAAAAGTTCTCATTTAATTGTGTCTGTACATATTTAGTGACTTGTGAAGAACATGCAATGACTATTTGAAATTAACATATTATAGAATATTTAGAAATTCAATTTAATGCAACAGTAGACACAACAGAAGAGAGAGATTTTTTGGTAACAAAAAAGAACTTGTTAACTGGCAGAATACATTGTAAAAATAATAAATAATGTATCACTATTACAAATGAAGGTAAACTCCCTTTACAGGACTGGATCCTTCTTATATTTTGTGTTTATCTGATGTAATGTTCACTACACATTTCCTCCTATTTGAGTAGCAAATGGCAACAGTTGTCTGAGGAAATAACTGAGACTTTTTGCAAATGAAACTATATATTTGTTAAGCATTTTTTAATTAGTCTACAGTAGATCCAATGGGCATGTTGATGAGAGCCACATGTGGTTTACGGAGGTACAAAAGGATAGAGATATGGATTAACTCATTGTTGGTTTTGACAACAACAATAAAAGAAGTACAGTATGTCACCAGTCCTATATTTAAATAACCTGCTACAGTTTAATGCAAATGTTGTGGTGTGGCATAGACACTGTCACGAGTGACCAATGCCATTGACAAAGTCTTGGAAAAGACGAGTGTTTTTCATCGGGACAACAATGGGAGCCATGACAACAGTGAATTACAATGAGGCACTATCTGATTGATGTAGGGAACTGTAAGCATGCAGTTGTGTGTGGTCCAGGTTCCCAGGTTGAACAAAGTGGGTTCATGTTGCAGGTGAGTCAGCGGTCTGCTGAGGGGAGGCATGGGGGTCTCTGGACCACTGACACTGCTTTTCTTATTGCCTTTCTCTTTTGAATTCCTCCCTGCCATGTCACCCAGCAGAGAACCCCCATCACCATGGAACAGACTTGTCTCACCAGGTGGTACTCCAGAGAACAGATATACACATAGATATTCACGCATTACTTCCATTAACACAATTTAAAGCAACCCCCATTCCGGCAGCTCCACCTCTCCTCCAGTCTTTAATAACTGTATTCATCCAGCATGCTGGTCAGTTCAGAGAATGGCCTCAAGTACGTTCTACTGAGAAAAGGTTCACTCTGTTTCTTTCACTCCTCTCCCCTGTTTGTCCTTTTCAGTGGACTGATGAGGAATCAACAGACTATGTGAGTAGCTACATGGTGTGTTGGGAGGGCAGGCGTTATGGGGAGTGTGTTTTCCATCTTCTGAGCTCTGTGTGGGTACTAACACAATTATTTTCCACCAGTCCCTCTCTCATTTAACCACTCTAAAATGAGAAATATGAGTGTACAGCATCTATCCAAACGAGTCATTTGTAACAACAGATACACCCATCATAGCTCCATGTCCTCCTGGTGTTAGCATGTGACCTGTGTGTGGATATGACACCTGATCGTGGGGCCTTTGCATTAAGAGGTAGTAAATGAAAAATGCTCTCACCATGCCGATTCTGATGAGAGCTGAAGGCATGTTTGTGCTATACATGTTACACTTGTTGGTTTTGCTAAACAGGAAACTTCAGCCCATTGTCCTCTAGGAATTATTATAAAGAAAGGATGTCAAGCTCAGAGTATACCGTAGGCATGCAGCATGTGTGATTTTAATGCAGGAGACTGGAGCTCACAATTTAACAAAGAGAAGAGAGTCTCCTGAGGCCATGTTGTTTATGGACTCTACTTGTATTTCCTTTGCAGAGGAGGCGTGTCTGTAGCTTCTTGATGGGCAGTTTCAGAGAGCAGGAGGTTGTACAGTTGGTTGACCAGATCTCCAGATGTGGTCTGGAAGTGTTTCCAATTCAGTTTCATTCCAAATCAGAAAACTGGGACCTAGCTCACTACATTTTCAGCATACTTACCATTTTGAATAACAATAATAATAACAACAAGAAGAATTTGGTTTTATTACAAAATAGATCTTAATTTTGTAGTTTCATCCATTACTCCTGTCTTTAACAAAAACATTGCAGTAAGTTGAGATGAAATTACTAAAAAGCAGTCAGACAGGTAAAAAAACAAACAAACAAAAAAAAAAACAAGTAGTCACACAAGAGGTTGAAAAGAGGTCCAAAAGCTGGTTAAACTTATTTGGTAGAGACCTTAAAGACCTTAAAGTTGAAAGTTAACAAACTTTTGTCTGTTGTCATCGATCAAACATCGATCACAGTTTACAGACCCATTGACTGTTTTAACTTTGACACACTGCAGGAATACAGTGTAGTTGATCCCACACACTATTCATGCAGTGACCTTTAAATAAAGTGGTTTTGATCATATGTATAGACTATTGGTTTGTTTACAACCTGTCTGATCATCTGACTGATCAGTTTCTTTTTATACTGTCTTGTGGTGAAGTCTCAGCAATTAACTTTGTTGTGCACAGTATTATCATAACTCGTAGATATAATGGCCCAAACTAGGAAAATAAAACCCAAGTTGTAATAAAACATTATCCCTCAATATAACATAATAGAAAAAATATTAAACAATGAAGCAGAGTTACAATAAAAGAATACAATTGCAATAGAAGATGAAAATGACACAGTTGTCAGTTGCTCCAATTTCCTGTTCCAATGGTCCTGAACCTTTTACCACTTGGTTGGAACCACTTTTATTCCTCATCCCTCCATCTCCAAGAGAGTTGTAAACGCTCTTTTGATTTTATTCTGGAAGTAAAGTTTGGTTTGTGGTTTTACTGTATGACTGAACACACACTCATATACACACAGATGGATCCCAGACTTTACAGCAAAAAGTGTCAAACATGTGCTCAGCTTCTAGTTCAGTGTCTCCTGCTGCTTTCTCTCTCACACTGCTTGACTTGACATTGTTATAAGATTAAAGGTGGAGTGTATAACACAGAGGTTTGTTTTTAGGCTCATTCCATCAAATACATGTTGAGGCTGCTTATTAGTTCTACCAGTTCCTCTTGGTTTGTTCTGTAATAAAAATCCACAGACTAGCGATGCATGCAGCTTTTGTTTGTGAGACTGTTTATGAAAAGCACAGTGTGATTATTCTAACTCTATGCTTATTTTTTTTTCTGCTATTCTTATCTGTTTTGTAACTCCATGTAACATCTTAACTCGTATCTCGAACTTAAGTCAGTCAGTGCTCATCTATCTAAGGTGAGAGGTTATTGGTGTTAGAATCAGAGTTACACACGTGGACAAAATTGTTGGTACCCTTCTGTTAAAGAAAGAAAAACCCACAAAGGTCACTGAAATAACTTGACACTGACAAAAGTAATATTAAATAAAAATTTACTGAAAATTAATTAATGAAAATCAGACATTGCTTTTGAATTGTGGTTCAACAAAATCATTTTAAAAAAAAACTGGCCAGGACAAAAATGATGGTGAGTTTTTCTTTCTTTAACGGAGGGGTACCAACCATTTTGTCCACATGTGTATCTCTATTGGCCAGGTGTGTGTTCACAAGTGAGGGATTTGACTACATTTTTCTGTGCCGTTCTCAGTGTACATGAACAGAAATAAAGATGCATACAGTTTAAAACACGAATAAAGATGAAATCACTCTTATTTTTTGTGGTAATCTTAGAATGGAGTTTTAGACAGCAAGCTTTTATACCTGTGGTAAAAGTGGTACATTGGTACATTAGTTAGCTCTGTCGCCTCACAGTAAGAGGGTTCTGGGTTCAAACCCACCCCCCTTTGTGTGGAGTCTCCCTGTGCTGCGCTGGTACTCTGACTTCCTCCTTCAGTCTAAAGACATACAGGTTGTTTTGTTGACTTAAATTGTCTGTGAGTGGTTGTCTTATTAAATATCGGTGCTTGATTGGAGACTGTCCAGGATACTGCCTCTTGTCCAATGTCAGCTGGGATGGATACAGATAATGGATCAGTGTAATGTAATGTTTGGTGCTTGTCGCAGTGTATTATCCATGACAGTCATTGTAACACATGGGATTGTGAGAGTGAGAGGGACTGGGGATATTTAATGCCAGGTTCCTGTCATCAAAGAAAATTCCTGAGGTTACAAGTTTGTGAGGGCTTGAAGTAGTTCCATTTAATGTGAAGGGTTTTTATAGCCCTATAAAGTAGAGGAAAAATATTAAACCATATTTAAAAATACATTGTGATATAGCCCACCTCCAGGAAACCCATTTGTCTGATAGTGAACATGAAAAAGGGGAGATATGTGATGGTTAACATGACAATAGCTGTTCTCCCTGTGCCTCTTTGGAGTAGATGGTCGATGGAGTATCTGGATCACTGCTAAATGTGTAAGCCCCAAATGAGAATAATCCACCATATAAGACCCTGTTTGTAGAAAAGACACAAGGCATACTGTTAATAGGGGAACATTTTAATAACATGATAAATATCTCCTTAGACACAAAGCCCAAGTTCAGATGTAATGTATGGAGATGTTTACATACAAGTTTACTTACGTTTACTCCCTCCTTCATGCTGCAGATTCCAGGACTGACTGTTTTTTTCAAATCAATCAATAGATCAATCAAATCAATCAGTGATCCCCTACCTACAGTGAGTAGAGGCAAATCATCTCTGAGTCCATCAATAACTACAAAATTGAAAATGCAATTAAAAAGCCAAAGGACAATAAGAGCACAAGCTCAAATGGGGTATACAGGTACACAGCAGTAGGCACCCTGGGAGGATTGGGGGGGGGTGCAACCCCCCTTGTTAGCAACATGACAAAAATGCAAAGAGTGCAGGAGCGGAGGCATTAGGAGTTGAATAATTATTAATCTTTTTCTCTGACTGAGGTTTGTGTAGATTAGCATCTGTGGCCCCAACCATGGTTCGGAAATATCAGCAGCTGACTGCTGTATCATCAGATACATCAGATACATCAGATCAGAACATTTCCTTCCAAACTGCGTCTTGCCACTGAAAAACATGTTCCTAACTTTAGATCACCTTATGTTCAGGGTAACTTGGCAAGGTAAGTGTAAGATACAAGGCCACAACAAACATGCAAGATATTACAACTTCCAAAAGACCTCAGTGGTTGGGTACTCACCAACCTCAGGCATTATTGGTAGGCTTGTCATTTGAGGGCTCTGACAATATGCACTACAGATAGAATAGAGACAATATGGCATAAACTTGAGAGATCAGCCTGTACAACTATTGCTTTATTAGAGTCAGAATCACCTTTAGTGGTCAAGTATGTAGACACATAAAAGAAATTTGACTTTTTTGTCAAACTATATTTTCCATTGTTCCCAATGTACTACAAAAGAATAGATACAACTACTAAGAACAAGTACAGCAACGCTTTACTGATAAAAGGTAAAGAAAAAGAAAATAAATATTGAATGGATATACATGGAGTGGATGATTATGTACATTATATGTATATACACATGTTTATATACATTTTCAAGTATACAATTTGCTGGTTTTATTTTTTTGATATGTCTTGAGAGGGAAATTATTTAAAAGTCAGATGGATAAGCCCTTCCTTTAGCAACATTTTTTAGATATATTTTAGACAGTGTGTAGTAAGTTGGACAGAAGAAAGCTCTGAAAAGTTTCAATCTATTTCCCAAAAAGCTAGTATTGCAGATTTGACAAAATCATATCAAAAGGGAGTGTGAACCTGATCTGATGCTGTCAGCTAGTGACCACAGATCATTCAGTCATGGCTGGTCTCACTATACCGAGGTCAGATCTGAGAATAAGTCTGAGACCAAGTCTTGCCTTTGCAGTTTTTTAAGTTGTTCAGACCCTCCAGATTCCAAATATGAATAGTATTGTACTTTGTTTTTTTTTTTTGTTTGTTTTTTATCAGTCCATTACTGTCCACTGTCTGAATGGACAGAGGTATTCACTACAAAGTCTGCAGTCATTTAATGCATTTTTTGTGTAAACCACTGAGACATTTTTAAAACTGAGCATGGAGCTGTGAAAACTACTTTACTCATTTAAGTTAGTCTGTCAACACCTTTTTAGGACTGACTGCTCCGAAACTGAAAAGACGTAGATTGTAAATTGCAAAGACGTCCATGATTGGTAATTTTAAATCACAATAAAAGTAGATTGCTTTGAGAAAAAGAAATCAGAGTTCACCCAAATTGTATAAAATTTCGTCACGTTCTTCTAGTGGTCTGTGTCAGTCCAGATAGTCTGGGTTTCATTAATCCAGGATATATATCTCTTTAGATTTCTGACTCCACCTTAATACAATGGAGATGTATTTCATTAATTGACATGTTAACAACTCTAACAGCATCAGCTCTTTCCAGAATGTCCACACAGTACACTGCTAACACTTTTCACAGAAATTTTAGTAACTGATGACATTGTTTTCTTTCTGGGGAGAGATGTTGCTGCTGCTATATTTTTTTTGTAATTATTTGTGTCACCTCACTCCTGCCATTCTGTGTGGATGGCCAGGACTTCAGAAATACTGAGGGCATACCTATCAAAAACTTTCTGAAATGTTTTAATTATTTACATCTTTTCATACTTTTCATTCATGCAGTTTCTCATATTTAAATTTTTTTACATTTTATTTAAATGGAGCAGTTATTTCAAGGTTTAACTGTATATCAACTCCATCCGTAAGTTACTCCGTACAAGTAAAATACTCTAGAACTATAAGCAGCACTATAATCCTCTGCATCCATCTGCAGCACAGCAGCATCAGTGTTCTACATTTGAACTTGGTGGCAGAAGTGCACAACTACACAACACTACAGGTTAGTGCCATGTACCTGCTCTACTCCCACCAAGTAGAAAAATGGAGCGTCATAGATTAAACTAGAGTAAAAAGGGCCAGGGCCAGGCTCCAGACTCCCATCACACACCATCACACTCCCTCAACCCTGCAGAGGATAAGTGGATAATGATAATGGATGGGCGAGGATACTAGATTCCACTGACGGGCTGAGAAAAATGCTTTTGAAGTAACCTGGACACACTTTCAGCTCCTCATCAGGTCTAGCTGTATGCAAGCCTAAAAGCCATGGCTACTATCTTGCAGAATTTGAAATTTTAGCCAGGCTTTCCTGGCTGCCATTTAAAATGTCTTATTTTGAATTTAACATGCTGACTGTGACTGTGGTTCAAACTTGATCCCCAGCACTGATTGAAGCATCAGTTAGGAGTGTCTCTCCCATGTCGGTCTCATGTCGGTGGAAATGAATCAGCACAGTGTGGTAACTGCTAATGAGCTTTTGTAGTGGAATTGTTCCCAGTACTGGAGCCCCACCCCGTGGAGGTTTTAAAAGAAAATGGAGGTTTAAAAAGGAGGGAGGTGGAGGGCAGCAGCATTTGATGTTTGACACACAGGAAGTCTCTGTCTTTTGACTGGCTCCTGTTAAACCAGACTTTCCCCTCACAGGAGTAGTGTCTCCTATCTTCATGCAAAATGTTTCATCTGTTCAGTCATTGGGAATTCATCCCCAAAGACTCCTGCTTGCTGTGCATTTGAAAAAGACAGATGAAAGCCCAATGACATTTTTTCTTCTCTTTCCAAATGCAAGACAGTCTTGCAACAAAAGTGAAAAGGAATACCACCAGATTAAAATAATGAGGCTTTTAGAGGACTTCAGTAGTTTCACATGAGTCACATTTCTCTCTTATCTTTCACCTTCTTTGCCCTGCAGAGAAGACAGGAGGGAGGGAAATATCTTAACTCTTTAGGCCCCAAATGAATTCTGCTCTGTCCATTTCTGTTCTTAAATTAGCTGAAAGGAATCATCTACACATCCTGTGAGAGATCTAAGATTGCCAGCCATAAAATAATAATTAGAGCTTTGGTTGTGTCTGGCTGCTTTGGCAGGGCCTTGCTAATTTGTCATTTCCATGGTACAGCAAGCCCCGGGCTGTAGGCGGAGGTGACGGTCTGATGGGGGGAAATGGAACCTGCTGGGTGTTCTCTGCTGGAACTATCATCCCCCTGCACACACTCACACCTCCACCACCATTCTGCCATTCTTTCTCTCATTAAAACTCCTTTCCACTCATCACTCTGGAGCAGCTATCTGAGAAGAGTGGGCCTTTTCTGAGCCTTTTAATGAACTCTCAACAGTTGATACATTGCACATGTTGCTGTATTAACATGGGTTTTTGAACAGTAGAGTAAGAATGTGTGTTCTCTGATGTGTGTGATGTGTAGGACATATCAATTTTGATGTGTCTGATGTCTCTGGTTATTGCTGCTCGGGCCTTTGTGTGCTTTCTATGTAGTATGTGAATAAGTAGAGTGAAAATACTAGTTGAACAGACACATATATGCAATCTTTTCTAATACAGCTCTGACAATTCTGGTTGATTACAACTTGCATCTTACTTTCAGGGAATGTGCACCATGTCTATTACTAATTATAAAGTCAAGTCTGGAAACTAGTGAAAGCTGTGCTGTCACTTGTTGCTACTGCTGACACCCCACCGTGAGCCTGTAGACTCTGAGGCCACATTTCCCTCAGGGTTAAGTCATTATTATTATCACTCCCTGATGTGCTGAAATCTTTGAGGGAAGTGATTAGATCCAAGCCTACAGGCCAGATTCTGTAAACTCTGTACATATTCTACATTCACAAGATAATCCGTTTTGGTGGACTGAAATAACAATAATGATTCTAATAGTAAAGTTTCTGACATCTGGGAACATGAAAACATTGCTAAAAAGACGTCAGACGGAGCAGAAAACGTAAGCAACTTGATAATCACACAGGTGGTGAACAAACCTCCATGTTAGTCAAAAAAAATACTTGTAATCCATCAGTTAATAGACCCCCTTCTTGCTGCACTTTTGAGCTATGATACTTATCTATGCTATGATGCTTACCATAATGGCTCGGGAGCCTATATAAAGAACATCTGTTTCATGAATACTTCCAGGGGCTGCAATATTCTCTTTTTCTGTTCATGTTAGTTTCAGTGAGCTTATACACCATCTAACAGTACAGTTGACATCCAGGAAATACAAACCTTCATCAAAATACAAAATACACTCCAGGTTTAAATTCACGACCGTCACTTGACTTTCTCCTCAAAAGAGCAGTTTAAATGCTTGGGAGTGTTGGAAATGTGAAGCATGTTGTGTGCGCTTGACTTGTCTAATGTGCCTGAGTGCCTGGTACAGTAAACTGGCTGACAGCACGTCAATTCAGCTGAGGCTGTTATCTCAACCTGAAACTTGTTGCCCTTTTCACTCGTCTTTTCCTTTCTCTTGCACTCTATCTCCATTACTCTTTTCACCTTCTCCCTCTTCTTTTCTGTGTCTCTCTATCACACAGGAAGCCATCATAACAGGTCTGCTCCCAGAGACTACCTACTCTGTCACTGTCGCTGCGTATACCACGAAGGGTGATGGAGCTCGTAGCAAGGCCAAGTTGGTCACCACCACAGGAGCAGGTGTGTACTCTGTAGATTCAAGTGTGTTGCATCTACATCTTAGGCAACAAAAGTTGAAATTAATCCTATCATATATTTTTCTTAATTATGTCTCCATGACAACAATAATCACACCATCAGTGGTCAGCTGTGACAAGTCAATTTTGAAATAAAGAATAAGACATTCCGCCTCTTTAAATGAGAGGGGAATAATAAATAAAACACAAACTTGCTCAATTTAATACCCTCATTGTTTTATCTTATGTCATCTTTCCTGGTCTGGCATGACCGTGTGTCTGTTAGCTTTTGCAAACTTTAGATAAAAATAGCTGTACAATTAGTTACCAACACCCCACATTCCATTTTCTGATCTGAGACCGCATCATTAGGACAGCGTTGTTTGTTCCAAAATGATAACAAATCACTGTTAAAGGTTGTAACAAATCTAGCCAAGCTTATTTTTAAGGAAATTAGGTTAATGTTAAAATTACAACTCAATCTGTACATTCTAAACATCTGTGAAAGGTCATAGATCAAATTCCAGGTTCAGCTTTGACTTATCATTTATGTCAAAGTTTTCCCGTGAAATGGGAAAACTGTCTGTGGCATTATGAGTGTATTCACTTTCTGTTCAGTGCTGCTAATCTGGAAAAACGCTTGGCCTGTTTACAGCCTGTATCATTGTGTGACTGCATGTTGTTGTTTCCCTTCCTTTTTAAAGATGTCGCCATGTTCCAGGATGACAGCAAATCCATACAAACTGTGTAGATAATATCATAAGCATATAATAATGAGGTCTTTTAAAATATTTCCCATTCTCTTGAGCCAACTGAGAAGGTAAAGCATTTTTCTCTTTCAATGAGAAAGAAAAATACTTTAGACAAGGCCAGGCCAGGAAGCAGTGGCTCTATAACAACTAAAGTAATTGACATCAGTGTGTTTGAATTGAGTTCTTTAGTGTTTCATGAATTTAGTCATGATGAGTTTTCAACTAATCACAACAATATTTCCTGTCTTCCAGTGCCTTCCAAGCCCACTATGATAATCAGCACCACCATTGGGAACACTGCCTTGATCCAATGGCAGCCCCCTAAGGAGATGGTGGGGGAGCATATGGGATACAAGCTTCAGTATAAGAGAGCAGAGGAGGATGCTTTCATTGTCAAAGACTTTAGACCAACAGACGATCACTTTACAGTCACTGGCCTCCACAAGGGAGCCACCTACATCTTCAAACTGTGCGCCAAAAACCGTGCCGGGAACGGGGAGGAGTATGTGAAGGAGATCAGCACACCTGAAGACATTCCCAGCAACTACCCCCAGAATATTAGTGTGGTAGGCCTCACCGCCACCTCCACCAAGCTGGCCTGGGACCCCCCTCCTCTGTCTGAGAGGAACGGGAAGATTGTCAAGTATGTGGTGGTCTATCGAGATATCAATAGCCAGCACAACAAAACCAATAGTACCACAGAAACACAGATGACCATCCAAGATTTGCAGCCTGACACAACTTATGATATCAGGGTCCAAGCCTTCACCAGCAAAGGGGGAGGACCCATCAGCCCCAGCATTCAGAGCAGAACTATGTCCACCTCCATGCCAGGTGAGAACAAACAACTCAGATTATTTATCAGTGCTGCATTGTGCTTATAAGCAGTTTACTGTAGCTTCATCTGACCTCAGAACTCCATACATTACTCCATGATTTGAACATTTAGGGCTCCATTTTCCTAAAACAGGGTGCAAGCACAAATCTGCAGGCACAGATGCAGACGACCAGGACATTTTTGCAATTTTGACCATAGGCACAGCTCAACACAACAGCTCAACAAGCAAGTATGAATACATTATTCATAGTAGGAATACAGAATCAGGAGGTCGAGTGTGGAGAGAAAAAAAATATTTCCATAAAACATCTAAATTTCCAAGATAAAAACCACACAACATATTAAATAACGTCTCCCCAATATAATGTCAATGGTAGAATGAACAGCAATCTGATATTGGCGCTGCAACTGCTGGAATATTGGCACAGCTGGGTACTGTTGTCCAAACTGTTCATAAAGATGATTGAAAACATTTAAAATATGACACTCCTCCTCTGAATAATTTTAAAAAATAATTTCTCTTTAAATGAAAATAAAGAAATGCAAAATGTCACTGCTTATTCATCCAGTAGAAAAAGATAAATTATTAAACTCAGTCCTCATACCTAGATTTTCTAGTTAACATTTAGAAAAATGTACAAGGTCAGTCATAATCAAAGCCTGGTGTCTGCACCCACAGGTGTCACGGGTGTTGTGGCACCTGCACCTCCACAGAAATGACTGTGATGACAGATTAGGAAATAAGAACAAATCAGAGGTATGAAACAGCTCATTAACCAGTTAGTGATTTTTTGTAACTGTCTGTAACTGAGGTGGGCACTGAAGAAGTCCATCCACCATTAAATTGTGGGGGGTTACAACACTCACATCCCATCTCTAGAACCCACACACAAAGATGTGCATTATCACTGACACCAATCCGTCTGTCCATCTTAGTTCCATTTTGCCTCACCTATGAACAAGACTTATTGATACTTGAACTCCATCAATTGGTGATGGGACCCACAGCAGCTACTGCTGGAGAGAAGTGTTGTTGCAGTGGGTGACTGTGTCTACATTGGCTGCAAAAGGACAGTGCTACTATGCTACACTGTAAAACAAAGCTGCGAGAGCTTTTCAATAGAAGACACCTGGGACTGTCTCCTACACAGTAGATGAAAAAGTCTCAAATGGGTTTATAGCCAGGCCTGCCTGTGTGTTGTACAACTTAGTGCAGTGTGCTGAAATATTGTATTCAAATATTATAACCTGCTATAACCTGCTAACCTCCTATTATAACCTGCTGTGTGTGGTTTGACACTACTAATCCATCTATCTTTTTCTACTGTAAAAAATTCTTCATTTCATAGCCTTATTAAATTCACCACCGTCAACATGGAAAATGTCACTTGTGAGATTAAGCTATAAAACAATTCAGCTGAAGGTCCTTAACATCAAATCAAATCATAATCTGTACATCTGAAAGGAAGTGCAACTGCAGAGGTGGTGATGATTATCTGTGAGATCATCACTATGAGTGACACCTTTCATATTATACATATTCATTTGATTGATATTAAAAATATAATAATATAATAAAATTGTTGCAGCTTTAAGGAACTGATATTGTTCAATAAATGATCACAGAAAATAAAATCACCATATTGAGATGATAGTACTCTTAGTTTAACATATTAATTTTCTTGCTTTTGTGCACTAGCCCTTTTGGATCATCACTTTGAATCACATTAGTCATATTTGCAATTAAAATAACCACCTAATAATCATCTAGACCTTCCTTCAGTGTTCACCAAGAACTTTGGAGTGAAGGCTGTGACGAAAACCTCTGTCCTGCTGACCTGGGAAGTGCCAGAAACCTACAAATCTCAAGTGCCTCTTAAGGTAAGCCCATGCTTCTGCCCAGACAGCAGCTACAGCACTGAAGAAGACAATACAGCCTCTGAATTTAACAACTTAAAAAGGTTGAATAATTAAAACTAATATCGTAATAATGTAATGGACCATAGACAGAGACTGAATGATAACCTGAAGACTGACTAATGATCAAAAAGATCACCTTAAATAGCACTGTATTTAAAAAAAACACATCAATGGGTTATACATCCATGATAGTTCTAAAATGAATGTTTATGTAGGAACTGTATCATACCATGTATTTGGATATCATTAACACATTGTAATGTCATGACTTACACACAATCAACAAACAAGGGACACATTTTGTGAAAAGTTTCTTTTCCCCAGCTACTCTATATATCATCAAGAGTACCTTATAACTGGCTGTTTGTTATGGGGCCTGTCTGTTCTGTCACTCAGCCTTTGGTTCTGTGTAACTCTGATGTGTAAAAACACAAGTTGGTCACCATAGATCAGTAACTAAATAATAATAAGCAAGTAAATCATTATTTATTTACTGCATTTTTTCATACAAAACAGTGAGTTATAGAATGTCTCACAAAATCAAAAAACAGCAGGGAGCAAGGTCACAGCACTGTAAAAGAGATGCAATAATACAACTGCAAATTGGAGATATAGATAACAACAGATAAATACTAATGAAACTTTCAATAAAATGCTGGAGAAAACACAAAACTGAAACTGAAATAGATTTTTTAAAGTTCATAGATGGTTGATTTTGTCTCTTAAATGGATCACTATTTATCCAAGAATAAGATTGATGTCAATCTTGTGTCATGTTCATCAACTACAGACCTAAAGTGCATATAAATTTTGCATTTCTGTTTATGTACAGGTTAAATAAACAATATACTAATTAATTGATGTGCATTAGGTGTTGTTAGGTGTATTTTTTTGCTTTATGCAGAGCCAGGCTCTTCCAGTGCCTCCAGTGTTCAGCATGTGTCCACTTCTTTACATAACAAGCACTGTTGAACAGATTATGTGTATCAATCCAACTGAATCAGGGAAAGTAAGAAACTTCTGCTTTCAGATCCTGTACAACCAGCAGAGTGTGGAGGTTCAAGGCAACCTGAAGAGGAAGTTAATTACACAGCTGCAGCCAGATACTGATTATTCCTTTGTGCTAATGAGCCGGGGGAACAGTGCCGGTGGTCTCCAGCAGCAGGTTTCCATCCGAACAGCCCCAGACCTGCTTAAGATAAAACCAGCACGATACCAACATGATGTAGAGGAGAGTGGTAAAGTGACCATCAGTCTGCCCAGGGTCCCTGCTGGAGTCCCTGTAAGGTATGTGCTGATTGTTTAAGGAGAAACCTCACTGAAGGAGTGAGACGGCTCTTAAATGTCTTCTATAATTTTAAGGTAAATGCTATAATAATCTGAATACTTGAGTGTGAAATCTAACCGTTACTGAATTCTTAAACCTGGAGTGCAGAACTTTTGTCTCCCTTATAGTTCATTATTTAAGTAGAGTAAATGTAATAGCTACATAGCTTACTCCAAATACTCCTAATATTTCCACAAATACTGAGCTGTCCAAGAGCAGTAACACCATCTGTGTCTGTGCTCAGTCGAAAAAAATCTGACATACTGTAAAATACAGAGATTTACCTGGCAGTGATGCTTAATCAGGCTTTAAAATAATGGACGTTCATTTATATGTAAAAAAAAAAATTCCCAAACTCTTGCTTTAATGTTCAAATGTAGCTACCACTGAATCTGAAGTATTGATCGTTTTTAATACTTCATAATAATCTGTCTATCTGTAATTTCCCAGCTTGGGATTAATAAAGTATATATCTATCTCATATATCTATCTATCTATCTATCTATCTATCTATCTATCTATCTATCTATCTATCTATCTATCTCATTGTCCGTCTGTTTTCATGCAGTTTGATATCTCCCTTTTGAAAATCCAATTTAAAAGCCCATTTGTCTCTCTTGTTCCTCCCATGTGTTTTTATTAGGAAAAATACCTTCTGTATTTTAGGATGACATCCATTAAAATTGATGGTCTACTGTGTGTCTGTGTCCAGCCCCAGCTGCAATGTTCAGACTGCAGCTTTCACCTGAGTTGCATTAACATATTTAGGTAACACTGTTGTGACTGCGAAGAGAACCCAACCCAAACCCTGGAGATGGAATTAGAGGGAAAGTTACTGATTGGTTTGGAGGACAGGATGGTAGAGAGGATCAGCTGGACTGCCTGGGCAGAGTTGCAGGGCAAGGAAGACTGGTGTGGTTTGCTGGAGTTAGCAGGTGGTCAGTAGCAGCAAGCAGGCGAACACTTATCCTATTGATGTTTAAGAGAAGAGAAGAGGAGATGAGAATGTAAAAGGTTTAGAAGAAATAGAAAACTCCTTCAAGACACAGTAAATATACTGTCAATAAATGACTGAAATGAAACAGCATATAATTCACTTGAAAGCTGTGTGTTTTTGTACTGTATGTATACGCATCGCACTATATATATATATATATATATATATACTCGCTATAACGCTGTTGTGTTTTCGGTTTGATACAGATGGTATTACATAGTGGTTGTTCCTGTCACTCCGGCCTCTCTGAGAAGATGGGAGAACCCTGAGGATATGGATATACATGAGGTCAGTGGACATGTAGTTGTATTACCTTTTAGGTGCCCAGCATTTGGAAAGTCCCTAAAACCTGCTTCCAAAAAGGTAAACCATTCCTTCCTTACGTAGGACAAACTGTTTTTTCAGTTAAGACTGTGGTCAGGCATGCAGTAGTTACGGTTGTCGTTGTAAGGCTTTATATATGTTGTTCATGATTCTGTTCCACTTGTGCAGTAGTTTGATTATATCATTTCAAAACCATAGGCATGTGCTTCCCACCACATTTTGCACCCTGGCTGCAGGGATTTGTTCCCATTTAGCCACAACAGCATTAGTGAGGTCACACAGGTGTTGGGTGATCAGGTCTGGCTTGCAGTTGGCCTTCCAGGTCTTTCCAAAAGTGTTGGATTTGGTTGAGGTCAGGGCTTCATCCAAAATGTCTGCATATTTATATATCATGTCACCCATACTAATTTTTCTAATGACGATATATAGCAATAGGATATTCAATCACGACCATAAACATATTGATATTAAGACAAGATATCTGCAGGAACAGATGAGAGTTGAGGGGCATTTCTATCATCTGACAATCCTTATATACCTAACTAAATGTCTGTGAGGATTCTCAGTCACCCAGGTCTGAATTTGTATTGTAGTATAAACATAGTATTAAGACTATATGGATTTGGTCATTTCTAAGAGAAGAAAGTAAACTGGACTTGCTTGAGGTTCTTAAAGACATTTTACCCCTCAGCCCTTCAAACTACCTAACCCATTTCTTGGCAACCATGGCGGCGCGTGTACACACAGCAGCTTGGTGCCCCCGGCTTTTCTTTTTTTGTTTGTGTCTGTTTGTGTTTTTGGTGATCTTTCGGTCCCTGCTAAGCAGCAGTTGTGTGCGGTGGGGCTGGACTGTTGAAGATTGGAGAGGGAGAGTGTGCACCTGCGAGCGTGAGCGTTTCCGGAGCTGGATTTTGTGCCACCGGAGATTCAGCGGACCTGCCGAGGCTTTCATAATCCCCCTCTGTGCTGCCAAGGAGACGGAGGAGGCATCGTAAAACAAAAGCGGGGCAAGAGGGGCGGCCTGCGTGCTAGGCTACAAGCTAACCCATACAGACCGGCTCTTTCCCAGTCTCTTCCTCACAAACGCCAGGTCACTCGTCAACAAAATGGACGAGATGAAGAAACTGAGGATCGTCTCTGCAAAGATCGACAGCTGTGTGGCGATTGTTACGTTGTTACGAGACCTGGCTGGATAACAACATCGAAGACATGGCATGGCAGTGGAGCTAGCGGGGCGCTCTCTCTTCTCCGGGCGGACAGGACTGCAGCCTCAGAGAAACACAGAGGCGGAGCCGTCTACATATCACCACGAGCTAATGCTAAATAATCACTGGAGGAGCTGTACTGCATGATCAGTCTGCAGATGAACAACAATCCAGAGGCGGCTGTGATCGTGGCCGGAGACTTTAACCATGTCGAGTTAAAGGCAGTTTTCCCCAAATTCCATCAACCCCCCCCCATTGTACATTGCTGCTGCAACTTTAAATCTTTAGATATTTATGTACATATTACATTTTTTACATATATTTATGTTTAAAGCAAATATATTTATGTTCATAGTCATAATACTGTGTTCATGGTCTCAATATAGATTCACAAAATTACAAATGTACAGGACTATTCGCAATAGGATATCATATATAGGACATTCATACATAGAAACTGTTCAGCTGTTGCTCATTGTTTTTAGACTAATGCAGGTTCTGTGGAGACAATGCTCTGCAAAAAAAAAAAAAAACAGCAGGGGATTTTTACCTTAAACAGCTTAAATGCCCTACGCCCACACTGATTTATATTATTATTCTCACCTCATCAAAGGACTTTAAGATGGAAAAGTGTGTTTCCAAGTGTTGAACTAATCAGCAGGAATAATGTGGGGAAAAAAACTTCCACTGTCCTCTGACCTCTAGGTGGCAGGAAGCACAAGAAAAAAACTAGCTTACAGAGATCAGTTTGTGATGTCATGGTGTGTTATGTTCCATTCATGCCAACTCATGATATGCCCATTCCAAAGTCTGTCATTGTGTTCTTCTGGCAGCTCCTGGAGGCTGATGCTGAAATCAGTCTGCAGAGAAAGAGGAGACAGAGCCAGGACTTCCTCCAGCCCTACATCGCTGCCAAGCTGGACACTCTGCCTGAGATCTTCACTCTGGGTGATGAGAAGAAATACAATGGCTACTACAACAAACCCCTCCCTGGACAGCAGCAGTACCGCTGCTTTGTTCTGGCAGACCTGACAGACAACGAATCTGTGAGTGACCTTTATGTATTTATAAGGATATGAGCATGTACAGCACTGTTAATACGTTTTACAGCTCCAGAGATTGAGCCCAGGCTGCTGAGACATAATACCATCACCATGTTCCAGCATATAGACATGCACATACAGGGTGGTGCATTTTTTAGCCAGTCACAAGACTCTTAGCCATTGCAATCACAAGTTAATTAATCACAAGTCAATCTCAAACAGAAGATGAGGATGTAGTGAACAGCTTAAAAAAGGTGGTAAGGTTAATTTTCAAATGATTAAATTAGTTAAATTTTGAATATGTCTGCCATTCCAATTATCTGTTGAATAAGATATAACTGGTTTGTAGTTCTGTGATTATACACTGTTCATTCCATTATGTAGCTTACACTGTCAAACCTGCAGAGAAGTGTGTGCTACACTAGATGTCCTGATCAATATGAAGCATCAATAAGTATAATTTTTAAATATAATTATCACAAGTATAACAACCTAAAAAGAGCCCCTTAAATGAACAGCATGCAGTGCAGGCTTTATTTAATACTCACAGCTCATGTGATACTTAGAAATAAAGAACTTAGAAAGGCAACATTATTTTGTGGAACTCTTCTCCAAATGGAAAGCACAAACGAGGGGTCGAGGACGACGGGGTGGCTGTGGCAAAGTCGATAGGTTTTTAATATGCAGATTTATTGCCCCCTTGTCTGTATTTGTGACCTAATAAAATCAAATGAATAGATTGCATAAAACTATGCGGCACAGTGGTGTAGTGGTTAGAGGGTTCTGGGTTCAATCCCACTGGTTGACACATGGGCCCTTCTGTGTGGAGTTTGCATGTTCTCCCTGTGCCTGTGTGGGTTCTCTCTGGGTACTCCAGCTTCCTCCCACAATCCAAAGACATGCAGGCTTAATTGGACTGACTCTAAATTGCCCCTAGGTATGGATGTGAGTGTGAGTGGTTTGTCTGTCTTTCTATGTCACTGTGACTGACAGTCAAGGGTCTAGGGTCCAGCACACCCTGTGACCCTGTATGTCGGGATAAGCAGGTATAGATAATGGATGGCATAAAACTATGTAAAATATGTAAAAACATAATTTCCGCCCTGTTCAGGTACTTACGGCTGCAGCGTATATCTGATACATTTCACACAGGTCTTGCATTGCTGAATAAACAGAGCAGAACTTGCTGTGAATGGCACTGTTTTCTGTCAGTAAAACAAAAGAGCAGCCCCTCAGGCAATGATGCACACATGGCAGGCACGTCGCAGTGATGCAGATCAGGTCCTTGCATCATACATGCATCTGCAGATACACTGTATCTTTCGGGCAGTGAAGCTATGATATCTGATGTCATTCATAGGCATTTTGCCTCCAGAGCATAGCATCATCAGACTGCCTCTCAAATTTCAAGTGCCTTTACCTAAAATCAGTCATTAGCTGTGATGTGACTTCTGGCTTACTACACTCCCCTCCAAACGTATTGGAACAGTGAGACCAATTCCTGTATTTTTGCTTTTTGCTGTAGACAGAAAACATTTGGGTTTGACATCAAAAGATGAATATGACACAAGAGATCAACATTTCAGCTTTTATTTCCAGGTATTTACATCTAGATCTGATACACAACTTTGAAGATAGCATTATTTGTAACAGAAAAACAAATTTTCATATGTTTTATGTTTAGCTCCACCTGCAGCAGACTGTTGGCACACTGGGCAGTGCTCTGATTTTTGGGGACTAAAAGGTCTTTTCTGACCCTTACATTTCTACAGATTTTGCTAGGGTTAAGGAGTAGGGGCTAAGAATGACCACAATTTAGCTAAACTCAGAATAACTTTGGTCTGTGAAATTAGAAGTATTAAGAATACTTAGCTCATTGTACACTTGGAAAATCCAACGAAAAGACTGCACCCAGCATTTATTTGATCATCATAGAGTTCAGAATTGCTGAGAAAATGTTTCTTATTTTGTATTTTTACACACTAGTGCATGTTATAAACTAGATCACAGCATAATAACAGTAATATAGTGACTGTTATTTTGGGTCCAATTATAGAGCAGTATTTCTGTAGGCAGGCCAGTTGGTTTCAGTGCACAACAACTACAGTGAAGCAGTCAGCAATAGCAGTATGTACGCAAAGTGTGTATAGAAGGTATTAATTTCACCTGGGAGAGGCGCTGACATTGTCTCAGCGTTACTGGTTTCCCTTTTATAGTCTGTGATGGTTCTTTGTCTGGACCTAGGGTTGGAGCCTTGGTAGTTAGACTCCACTTTGTCCCTGTATTGTCTCTTAGCACTGCCTATAGCTCTCTGGAGTGCGTACTTTGACTTCCTGTGCTTCTCCCACTCTGCTGTCCATGCTAAAGTTTAACACAGATGTCTCTGTTAACCCGGGGCTTCTGATTCAGGAACCTTTTGAGAGACACAAGAACCCATCCTGAATTTTGACTTGAGGAACGAGGGTCTTAAAGTTAGTTCCTCTACTTTAGTTCCAGGTGCCTAAATTGTTTTTCTCTGGGGGCAGTAATTTGTTTTGGCTCAAGAACTACTATGGTGGAGCATACTGTACTTAATGTACAACCTTGCAGGTGCTCCTTCTTGTGGACAGCTACAGCTTCACACAAACTTGAAATGTCTGTCAACGTTACAGTAAAACCCCTTGCAGGTTAAATTGACCCTTACCACCGTCCTGTTTTAAAGCATTATTGGATTCATTTTCCCATTTGTGACTACTCTTTACATGTGGTGCAAATGCAAACAGGAATGCACAAAACAGACAAACTAACATTCAGAGCTCATTCAAACAAATAACTGCAATTAAATACAGCATTTCTCCCCAGTGCCTCTGTTTGATGACAGGGTTGTCATGTGTGTAGCCATAGACAGTACATGTTTTCATTGTGTTAATGACACTGTGATTGTGATTCACACTTGTACAAAAACAGAAATCTAATGACATTCATTGAAAACAGTTAAAGTCAGCTTAGCCTTTATTGCCACTGCAGCGCTGCTGGCAGGATAGAGGCAGGAGAGGAGGGGAAGAATAGGAGGGAAATTAAAAGAGGGGGCAAAAGCAAAAGGGCACTGCAGCTTTCTGTGGCCCCCGCTGCTGGTAAACAATCTGGGACGTGTGAAATTGGATAAAAGGAAAAGGCCATATTAGCAGTGTGATCACTTCACAGAGTAAAGAAGGAGGATAGTGAGCAGTGAACAGCAGCTTCCGAATGCAGAGCCCTGTGGGAGTGACAGAGAGGTGAGGAGGAGAGTGAGAGTTGGAGAGAGAGGGGGAGGTGGGTGGGGGGCACCTGAGGGAAATGCACAGACGTACTTGAAAAGCAGAGAAATGCTGCAATCATTGGAGTGAGAATGGCTTGGATGCTGGAATGAGTCTGATGTAGGGGGGACAGCAATGCTGAACTTTGAGGAGAAAAGACAAAGAGGAAGAGATAATGATAGTGGTGCAGAGGGGATTGGGCGTTGTAGGAAACTGGATAGCATTCAGTTTGTCACAGATATGCAGTATGTGCTGTGAGCTCCAACTGAGGTGGGAATCTTCTGAGTTCTGGGACATAACGGAGCTGTCAAAATATATTTGAATCACACAATGTTTCAGCTTCTTTGTCAGTGGCTTGCTCTTTTTTTGGATGAGATATGGACAACATGAAACAATAGCAAAATGCTCTTTCTCACACTACTATTAAAGCAATAAACCTGCTCTCTCCAAATTGCAGTTGTACCAGCAGCACGTTTTTCACAGCTGAAGCATTACTATCTATCAGGAAGTGCCACTGAGATTGATGACTTCTAACCCCCCCTGAGATTATCTAAATATCATTTAGAGTATGCTGTATGTCCCTCTAAGAGCTGTGAAAACTGTCATTTTTCAAAAGGAAGTTTTCTGAGCTATAAGGCTGAAACTAGCTTCACACCTTTTGGCTGTTAAGGTTTCAAGGTTTCTTTCATAGACTGTTTTTAGAAGAGTTAATAAAAGTTGTGTTTCCAGTCTGCCTTCAAAAACATCTGTGGACACACATCACATTCAGATGGTGAAAGAAATGTTCACATCTGTCTGAGCTGTCCACAGACAACAAGCAAAAATCATTTAAAATGCTTGTTTTCTAAATGGAGTTTGGATTGATCAGGACTGTCCAGAATCACAGACTGTCTTTTACTTGCAAATATGGAACTAAGGAGCTTTTCTTGTCATTCACAGGGTTGTTGAATCAATTTGGTATACCTGACAGGTATAACCTGACAGGTGCAACCTGTTACACTCTTAGCACTAACAAACTTTTTCTTTTGTGTCTTGTCGGTCTGTAATATTTTCTGTTTGGGCGATATAAGGGCCTTTTCAAACTGATGTTCAATTAATCTTTTATAGCCATGTTGTTCATACATAGTTCATTTGTAGCTGTCAGTTTCGATATCACAAGCCCCTACAATGAGTAAAAAAGTGTGTGAAAAATGGTTTAAAATTAATGAATGAATAGTGACATTGTTTTAACAAGCAGCATTCTCTAATTGTGTTTACAGCTTTCACCTCACCCATGAGAGCTGCAGCGGGAGCTGCTGTAGCATGGTTGAGCCAGAGCCCCATCAGGCTTATAGGAATATTTATAGTCTCATTCACTAACACAGTCCAACTTGTCTCAAAGAACATAAAGTGACAAGCAGCACAGTTACTTAAAGTGAATTACGCCTTACAAATTGATCCATGTAACTGTAATTTAATGTTTATTGTGTTGCCAATATCCAAGTGCTTACAAAACTAACTTATCAGGACTGATAGATTTGTCAGGGTCAAGAATTGAAATGTTTTTTTTATATAGTTAATGATGCAGTGATATTGTTCATATCACAGTGATGTGAACTACCACTCATGTAAAGAGGGTCCATACACAGATGTAATACTTATTTACATGCGCTGACTGTTCAGGTGTTTTATGGTGTTAGCACTCAACTAATTCTATATGTCAAAGTCCATTAACTAGTCAGGGGGAGCTCTCAGCTTGTGAAAACAGTTGTATAATGGGCTCTGTGGCTCCAGAGGAGTTTGTCAAGTCTGAGAAAATGAATCAAGTGACATCACTTGAGAAACCTTAGCTTGGACTTAACAGAGACTACTCATTAACAGAAAGTCTGGACTGAGAGTCATGATTCCTCAGGCTCTAATACTTAGACCTAGTCCACATGCATAAGGCTATTTTTTATGGCTATTTTTCCCTTCCATTTAAAATAATTATGTCCTCATGACCTTTGTCTTTGAAAATATCTGTCTTAACATGAGAACACAAACCATTCCAAAAGCTCAAACAAGCATTTCAGAGCATTTGGTGTCAATAAAGGTATAGTAGGTCAAATACCACAGAACAATATTCTCAGCATACGTAGTGATCCTGTTATTTAATCATTTACAGTTATCTGACAACTTGTAATTAGACCTAGCAGTGCTAACCAAATGTTAAAGAGCCAGTAATCCACCGCTGTTGTTGCTTCAGGTGGATTCTTATTACACAAAGCAATGATGGACAACGAGACTGTTTTGTCAACTACAGTTTCCAAGGTACAGTATGAACTGTCAAGTTCAATGTGGGTCTTATTTTTATGAATTTCGGATGTTACCATGGTCCGATAGTTCAGCAATGAACATGGTGAGTACACTGTTATCTTAGATTGGACAAAACTATAAAAACAAAACCCTGTAAGAAGTCGTAAAAATGAAGAAAGGAATTAATACAAATATACACAAATATACCACTAAATATAATCGTAAAGCTGGTTTATTTAATTAATTCATTCATTAATATGTCAGCAAAAGAACTTGAATCTCTGAAGTAGGGAAACAACCAGAGCCAGCCTGCAGTCCAGAGGGCAGAGTGAGGTTGTACGCACTGGATTTGTCAATCCACTGAGTTTCTTCCTTCCTGGCCTCAGTGCCACCCCACCAGCCCCACTCCCTGCTGCTTTCTAACAACTGTCACAATTAACCAGCTGCTTTCACCTAAAGCAGCTGTCGTGGTTGATTTCCTTCTCCTTTTTTAGCCTCATTAACTTTCAATGAATAACCACTAATAGGTTTGTAGGAACTCAACACAAAGATACAGAGGAACAAAACTCTTTAAATCAGTTAACACAGGGCATTTTATTCTTCTTCATAGCTCTTTTTTTTGTTTACTTATCTTTCATGTAAACTGTTGTTTTGCTTGGTCGTTGGTGTTTATTCTCCATTAGGTCCACTGTGAGTTAGCTCGTGCAGTGGAGTGAAGACTTTACAGGAGCAGTGATTGATCCATCAGATACTCTGCTCTGATTGGTTGTTTTGATTCAGGTGTGGTGGATTCTTGTCCAGTGATCTTAGAGGCAGCAGGTGGAGCCAGAGGAGTCTGATTTTATCACAGATTATCTGTCTCATGTTCTACTGTCAGGACACCGAGACAGTTTTAGAAAATATGACTAAAAGGCACTTTTGAATAAGTTACCGACCTCTACCGTAAAGACAGGTTTGTTTGCCATTACACCCACTTGAAGATGCTGTTACACAAGGAAACTTTCTTACTGTCACTGACTGAGCATTTATCCCAGATTCCTGCGAGGAAGGAGTATCTGGACATATAAATAGCACTTCAGAGAAAGTGTCTCACCCTCATGATAAGAAAATGTGCAAATAAGCAAACTTCCCAGCTCTTAGGTCATGCAGATAATATGTTTGCTTTGATTCAAATATAACACATCTAGGTTATGAAATAGATTATTTCCCCTCTATACTCCGATATCGAACCTTGTCTCAGCTGAACATATACGCACCAGTGTCCAGTCAAGAACTGGTAAACTGAAAAAAGTATGGCTGCCAAATAAAGTAACATAAATATTAATCTACATCCCCAGACCTTAATAAAGTTACGTTAATATTAGCTTAGCTTTTTGTAAATGTCGACATGTTGGCCGGCATGTTTCTGCAGTTTCTCCTGGCTGTTCTGTTACCTTTTCTTGTCCAATTTTTGTGGCATTATAGATACATTCAGCCTGTAAATCATTAATTCATTCATTCCTCATATTTTGGCATCATTTTTGTTTTCAAAAGTGACTTTTGTTTTGAGTCAAATCTTTACCATGAAAGAAAGGTTGTTCATGAATATTTTTTGTCATGTTTTTTGTTAACAACATTAAAACTGGAGCAGGACCAAAGTCAGAGGACAAGTTTTTAGACCTCTACCTTGCAGATCAGTGTGGAAAGTGCAGTCTTGATTTATTTTTTTCAAAACATGCAAGGTACCAGTGGAGTTACTAAACAGTCCAGCCAAGTTTTTCACACAATTCAACAGTTCCACAGGTGCAAGAAACAGCAATGCTACAGCAAAGGAAGAAAAGAAGCTTGTAAACATGGATAAAATCTATACAGGACTTTAGTCCTTTAATAAATCAACTTTGCAAATGTTTTAGGAGGAAGGAAAGATGCTTTTTAGACCTCAAGGATACATACAATGACTTTCGGTAAGAAACACTAAATGTAAACAAACAAAAAAACCCACCACAGGGAACCTTAAATTTCTCTTTGGCTGTTGGAACTTCCTGCAGATACTTGATGTAGCGTAATTACTTTAAAAGGAAACGTTCCTTTTAGTTGGATAGACCCTTAAAACAAACACAGCTAGCTGTATTTTGTGGAGCTCCACAACCCTCTTCTGACACTGTAGCCATGGCACTGATCACAACAGTGATCACACAGCCAGCTGTGAGAAGCCTTTGTTTTTCAATTCAAGTGAGCAACTTCTGGGTCATGCTGCAATGGAGCAATAGTTGGCTCCCAATTTAAGTTTAGATGTCATCTGAACACATCAGCTATTTGTCAAGGACACGGAGAGACATGTTGCTCCTTTGATTTTTCAGTTGGTTGGTGGAATTACAGAAGTTACAAAAGTTTCTTTGGAGCAACATGACATAGGTAACACGGTGGTAGATAGCACCCAGCCATGGTAGAAACCCAGGAAAGAAGAGTCTGCAGGTTAAATCTTACAGTGTGTGTGTGTGTGTGTGTGTGTGTGTAGTGTGAACAATAAAGTTATATTTTCTGATGTACTCTGTTGTTGTGTATAACTCAGTGACTGTTAACTGACTCTGCATCATCCTTTTCATTTGCAGCAGAGGACATGTGCGGCCAGCTCTTTTTCCGAGCCCATCATGGTGAAGCTGCACAGTGGGATGACCCGACAAACTGAGGACCCAGAGATGCTGTGGGTTATGGGTCCAGTGCTGGCTGTCATTCTCATCATCATCATAGTCGTTGCTATTCTACTCTTCAAGAGGTGAGACAGGTGTTTGTTATGATAGATTATTATTATTATCATTATTATTATTATTATTATTATTATTATTATTATTATTATTATATACATATTATTATTAGTAGTAGTAGTATAGTATCTCTGTGTGAGGGTGGAAGGGAATGATTAAGATGGGAATGGGGGGCTTAACCTTGTGTTTCACCTTTTAAAACACATAAGGGCCTTCCCAATGTTAATAGGCCTCACATTTTCTTCTCTGTCCTCTACTTAGAAAAGTAATACCTAAAGTATTTGACTCACTGACTGACAAACCGACACACTCCAGTAAAGATAGACTTGTGGTGTACAAAATAAAGACAGGATTGTTGTTCTCTATAGTTCATGTAGCCAAATGTACCTAATGACCCACGGTGCATACAAAAGTCAAAAGCCTTTTTGATGCAACTATTTCACTGACTTTTTCTCCAGTAAATCTGACACAGCAAGGCAGAAATAAAATAGAAATCTGGGGTGAGAAAAGGTCTTCCCCTGCTGCTCCTCAGATGACTCCCTCTCAGACTATTCCCTCCAGACAAAAGAAAAAAACAATCCGAGATAAGCAGTCAAGGACAGTGCTCTTTTGGTAAAAATGCAGGAAAAAACTCTGTATCTCATGAAGTATTGGGTCTCTATCAGTGAAACATAATGTGATTTTATATAGTGTCCATATTCTAACAAGCTATCAGCTGTAAAAATGTTCCCACTCATTGTAAGTGAAATAAAATTTAGCAGTACTGTCAGCTTACAAATGTTCCTTTTCTGTCGTCTTTTATAAAAAAGACAGGAATAGTTTCAGTCAACCTTGAAGGCAGTGAATGTTCATCATGTTTCTCTTTATCTAGCTGGGTGATCATTTTAGCCCAGTCCAGAGAGACCTGAGGCTTTTCAGCACAGCAGATGACAAGAACATTTTACAAGAATCTGGCACCAAGACATGGTCAGAGTGAGGTATTTTAGAGTAGAGGCAGACATCCATCTTGGCTGAGCTGCCCTGAAGGCAAAGGTCCCTCCACAGCATATGGGAGGAAGCCGCTGTGAATTGCCCTGCAGCCCTGCTCTTCCAGATTAACAGTTGGCTCGCGCTTTCTGTGCTTGGGTCAAACATCTGGAACTGCTGACTGGGCTGATGAAGGCCTCCATATAGCTCTGCTCTGTTTAGCACTTCTGTAGTCTTTTTGTCATTACTCCTTTTGTGCCCGTTCTTTCCTGATCAAGAGACAAAATATATATAGTATATAGAATAAGAGAGATTATCTGTCTCATATACTTGTATCTCATGGATATGACTACTAGTTATTGTAAAATAAGTTACCTATGTCTGCTTAAAGCAGAGCTGAACAGTTGTTTTAAAACATTGGTTTTGGCTAGACAAGATTAACTTAAATATTCTTTTTAACCTGATGACTAAAAAAAAGCTGAAATGTTGATGGTTTTCATTGACTAAAACTGTAATAAAATAGTTTGTATTTAACTAAGATGAGAATGAAATGCCCATACTAAGAAAAACAGGATCAGTTGACTAAATATTATAAAAACAAGGACTTTTGATACAGGACTAAGACAAACTAAAAAATAGCAAAAAGTAACACTAGCATGAAGATAGTTAGTCTTCCTGAATGAACTTTAGCTAATATTAATTTGATCTGCATAAGCACATAACAGATTCCTCTTTTTCTGCTCCCTTGTTCTCTGTCTGTGGATACAGCAAACAAGAAAGGTTAGTTCTTCTCTTCTTACAGCACAACCCATAACCCCCCCTAACATCACCATCAGCTTACCTGACAATCATTCCCTATGTGTAAAACATGCTTTGGGTCAGACATGTCCATATATTTTGACAGCGATGATGTGACAGATGCTTGTTCATGCTGTTATGATAGCTTTTCTGAGCTGTCTTCAAGCTTTTTTACCAGACATATTGGCTTCAGCTGACAGTACTTGCAAGCATGTGTGTGTTGTGGTGTGAGTATGTTTAATATTTTTGTTTCTCCGTGTGTGTTTTCTGCTGTTCAGCTCTGTGTACTGAGTTTACAAATCCCACTGATCTTCCCCTCAGAATAATCAACCCTTCAGTGCTGTCTTCACCTCTCAACCCCTCACACAACTTTGCCAACAAAACAAACACCAGACCTGAAAAATCCTGATATCACCCAGAGGCAATGACTGACATCACAATGACCCTCACTCCTCTCTGTGTTACCCGAAATCCATAATACACTGTTTTCATTATTGATACATACAGAATCAGTCATTGTCTTCTTGGTTAGTTTACTGATGAAAAGTTTCAATAACATCCAGCTGCAATCACTATCATGTAACATTCATTCAACAGAAAGT
The DNA here is from genome assembly GCA_023238725.1 of Scortum barcoo. Taxonomy (NCBI): domain Eukaryota; kingdom Metazoa; phylum Chordata; class Actinopteri; order Centrarchiformes; family Terapontidae; genus Scortum; species Scortum barcoo. Next base: position 1,084,777 of record CM041538.1, on the reverse strand, counting down.
CTTTAATACATAGCCTGGTAAACATCAGGGGAAATCTTTAATTAACACATTCTCTCTAATCAATTGAGTTTTTTTTTTTTTTAAATGACTCATATTTTGAACACTTCATTAAAACATCAATAAAATTAACTGATCATTTCTAAAGTGGATTTGCAGCCCTTGTGTAACAGTCCTGGTAAGGACAGAGAATCAGGCACAGAGAGGACATGAGACACAATGGCAGATTCAGAACAAGAGAGTCTTTAGTGGAAAGGCAGTCAGTCATACACAGAAGGTCAGTACGAGGAGAGGCAACAGTATAGAAAAATCTAAAAAGTGGAAGAAGAGAGTCAGAAAGCCAAGAAGAACTAACACAAGGAGACTGCTGGAGATGAACAAAGACAGGAGCAGAGCACTAATCAGGGGCAGGTGAGTGAGGGAACCAGGTAGAGATGACGAAGGGGCTGGACACACACAAGGGCAGGAACCGGAATGACAGGAGAGGTTAGAGATTTCAAAATAAAACAGGAGACAGAATGTGCAAAAGACTTTCATAAATCATGTTTTACATAATACACCAGGAAAGACAGGAGAGATGTGCTATGTGTACTTATCCATACTGTGGGGGCAGGTATAATCACATTAATACATATCCACTCATCTACTTATACCTGTGTGCTTTTATTTCATCCATTGCTGCCATGATTTCATTATACTGTGTGTAGCACAGCTATTTAGCCCATCTTGTAATAATTATTAATTTAATCCTGACTCAGATTTTCTCCATGCTCCCCCCATTCTTATTTCATGGATTCCTCAACACTCAGAAGACAGACAAATAACTTTTAGCCTTTTTTTGTCCCAGTAAAAATGTGTTCCCATTGTTCAGCATCAGTAACTATTTCTAGTTCTTCTCCCATTTTTGTTTGCTGTTATAATTTGTTCTTTTCTACAACAGTCTTCCAAGTTTTTGTGTTTTCAAATATACAGCATTAATGTTTTTAGGAGAAAATGAATGAGAGGACATTTATCATCTATTGCTTATAAAAAACATTTGACTTTTATCTGTCATAAAATCATACACCCTTATCTGGCATAATTGCTCATTTCTCCCAACATTTCTTCTTCTATATTAAATGACTGTTTTTCATCCATATATATTCAGTTTGTGATTGTGATATGAAATAAAGTTCCTTTCAGGCTCATTATAATAAGGATTATAATGGGATTAATTGAGAATAAGGATTGATTGTTTATTTAATTTAGGTCCTTAATAAATAATAACTGTGCTAAATAAGAAGAGCTAAGGAAGAGATCATCCACCTCTACATTTACTTAATTTCAGAATTTTATTTTATTTTCTTTACTTTCTCATTCTGGAGGAATATTAACAGCCACAGCATTCATTATTATTATTATTATTATTATTATTATTATTATTATTATTATTATTATATTGTTGTATCTTGTTTGTGTAATCTGTACACAGAGATGTTAAAACAGCCCTTTGTGGTTTTAGTGGGAAATATATGTTGGATCTACTTCCTAACAGCTTATGTTTTTTTGTTTTTTTTTTTATCTCATCCAATCTGATATGGAAGCCTGTCACTGTGCCCGACTTGACAGAAGACAGGGAACTAAGGAGCTAAAGTCAGGAGATGTTTAAAACTTGTTTGCTAATGGTTCAAGGGGGAGCTTTTTCATTAATAGCTTCCTCAGTGTTTTTAATAGGCTAACAGGGATAGCACAGAACGGGCTGAAACCCACAAGCATGACTCCAGACTTTAAGATAAGTTGAGTTAAGTGAAGTTCAATATCTGTGATCCAAAAAACAGGGAGAGATAAAAACCAAGTAGGCACATAAAAAAGGCAAACTTGACCAGGTAAGGGGTAGGTGAGGAATCAAAGGGTGGATGGAGGGAACAGGAAACAAGAATGCTGAACGTTTATGTCAACGCAAAAGACAATCTGCCAAAAGACTAGTGGAAGTGTGGAAGTGAGCCATTGCTGTGCCAAGTTCTGTCAGCATTGCTAAGACCTGCATGGGCCTTGCAGAACTGTGTGCAGTTCAAGAGAAAACAACAAGACTACATGGCATAAAAACGGGGGCACAAATCTCAGCAGCTACAAAATCTCTTTTGCGAAATAATGTTTTCACCACTCACTTATTAACGCTCTGAAAGGACACCTCAGATCAAACTGTGATAGGAATCAACAGGTGTCATCAGCCCGCCTTTTGTCCCTTGCCATGCATTTAAAAAACTGGCTATCTGAAGTGCTGTACTGAAACTGTGCAGATGAAGAATAGAGTTTGCCCTAAGAAATGTTAAGAGGTTAATAGGTTAACAAAGGAAATCTTGTAAATTCTAAATGAATTGTATCAAGGAAATACTGATGATGATTAAAAATGTTCAAAAACTATAGATGTCAGTTCATTTATCACCAATGAGGAACCTGTCTGATCACTTCAGCTGTACAGAGCCACCATATAATGGAGATAATGCAGCTAATAAAGTTTAAATTTCCACACAGTGTGTGAGATTTATGTGTTATTTATCTTGTGCACACAAGATAAATACAAGATAATAACTTGTTCAGAAAAAACCTCACTCTTCAGGATTGTAGGGGTTCTCTAGTTACACAAGTTTTAGTGTTTTTTTAAGGTGAGGTTATTTAAAGGTTGAGGTTAATTAAAATATTAATCATGTTTTATTGTTTTAGTAGTTCAGCTACATATTTAAAATCTACTCTTTTGTAAGTAGCTTAACTTGAGTATAGTTAACTACAACTAGCAACTTAATGAGTATAAATGCCAATAAAAAACAATTAGAAAAAATTAGAAAAAGGAAGAAAACGAAGCAGACTAGACTATTTCTCACAACTTAAGATATAAGGTATCGCCAAATCTCTGCACAGTATAAATACAAATACATACAGGCACATTTTTTATTTCCTCCCTTGATACATTTATGGCTTATGACTGAAATGTTTAAGTTCCAGGAGATAACAGTGCTGTCATATATAAAACAGACATCCTGGATCTGTCTGTGTTGTTACATACTGTATTAACAGTAACAGTCAAGCTGAAGATGCATCAATCCTGATCCAGTTCTTTCACATTTTTTTCCTCCACCTAACCTTCAGCTGTCAATGTACTAAAGTTTGTCCTCAAAACTATAAAGTGTCATGATGAAAGCATCTCATTTTGATAATGAAGCAGGTACTGTGTTAAAACAAGCAAAGGAGGACATTTTCCCACAACAACATATTGTGCCTCTGTCCATGTCAGTCTCTCACTTTTTGCATCAAAGAATTTTATTTTAAAGTTCTTCCTAATTTAAGATGAAGTACTAACCAGCTTTGGTCATTTTAACCTGTCCTAACTTGGTCACATGGCTACCATCTCCCATTACGTCTCCTCTGCTTTCCACCAGGAAACGAACATCTCCAGCCAAGGATGAGCACATGGTGGGTGTCAAGGACTCACTGCTGGCCCACTCCTCAGACCCTGTGGAGATGAGGAGACTCAACTATCAGACACAAGGCAAGGACACACGCACAGACACCTGGACCCAGCACCTACAAGCTTATACTGTGTCACACTGAACCACACACACACATTAGTCCTAAGTTTACAAATCATCCTCTGCTGTAAGTGTGCACAGGCTGTGGCTGTAATAATACTGACAATACAATACTGCTCACACAGGGGTCTCTAGAAAATAAAATGGGGACCTAATTAGTAAAATAAATGAAGGTCAGTGTTCATCATTAAGAATGACTCTCTCAAAAATAGACCCAGAGCATCAGATAACTTTGATTTGGTTTAAATTCTGAGGTAATGTACTAAAATGTATTGAAATAACAATGGCGGTGATTTTAGAGCTGTCTCAGCAACATTTCATAAGCTAGACAAAGATACTGTGACTTTACCCCCCACACTTAACATGAGCACACACAAAGTGCAGCTGTTAAATATTTGTGCTTTTCTTTGTTTTTTGGTACAATCAGCCGAGCACCCATTTCAGTTAGTAAAGACCAGAGGAATGAAATAACGTTAAAATTGGTAAAATTATGTGGTGACAGAGATGTTACACTTAATTTGCTATTTTGCAGTGTTATAATATTTTGAGGTAAATACATGACATAGGGCCAACAATATTAGATAGATATTAAACACCGACACTCCACGACATTCTGGTGAATGTAAACAAAATAAAAAGAAAATATGTCATCTAAAAACTCAGTAAATGATGATAGAGAGTGTACTAATACCCATTCAAGTTATTTTGAGAGCATTATATTGAATTTATTGATGACTGAAATGAAAACCCATTGAGCAGTACTTTGTGGTTTGAATGAGTGATTTAGGAGAACTTGCTTCTACTCCATGGAAACAGTAGCCTCATAAGTATTGTAGTGTTAAGAGCCATTTGCTAATATTCTAACCCCTTCGTGTGTTAATAGAAGCAACTCTCAGTATAGTGTAGTCCAATACAACACCACCTTTGTTGAAGTCAACAAACCTGAAGGCTATAAACTTCGAAAACTACTTTGTTAGGGTTCGGGAAAGATGGTTTGGGTTCAAATAAAGTCAGTTCTTCAATAAAGTTTGGGATCTTTGATCATCCTACCTGGAATAATAAAAATGTGGTTAAGGTAAGGGAATGATCGTGGTCACAACGATGACTGTCAGTTGAAAACTGAACAGCCAAAGTCAGATGATTTGTTGATCCATCCACCCAGACTGACCCCCTCCGTACCGGAGGAGTGAAGCACAAATCCAGATTAATGGGTTAGGAAGGTATGTTGTTCCTAAGGCAACTAGACATCACTTTTGATGTTCTTATGCTTGGTCCTGATTTGTTGCCAAGTCTGTTTTACAGTGGTGGTACTGCAATTAAAATATGGTAAAAGAAAAAAAAATATTTAAAAAGGTCAAATACATTGTATTTCATTGTCATATAAATGTGAAGGAATAGTAACTGAATGCATGCAAATGTACATGTATTAAAGTATGCATTACCCATAATTATAGAGACCAGTACGGTTGACACAAAGTTTATACTCTTAGTCAGTTTTATCCATGCAATTGCTTTGTGTGTAAAAAGATGACATGTTAATTCAGCCCTGATGTTTAGTAAGGACTCACATGAATTTCTTATTTTGTCATTTTGAAAGCCTTTTAAACATTGTTTACTTGTAATAGATTTTTACAGTGTGGTACTGCTACTTAGACTTCACTGAATTCTTTTACCACTAGTGCTCTTGCTGAAAGATCAGCACTAAAGGCACTTTCAGACAGCAGTCAGTAGGTGCTGCCTCCATTATCTTCAATGTAACAACACATTTACAGTATTTGCTGTTATCAGATTTGATGATGGTGAATGTTCAGTCTGTCTCCCATTCACTTCACGTTCAAATGACTTGCCTCAATCTGAAGCCGGCAAAATGCGTAGCTCAGAGCTCACCTTTGATCTGAGCAGATGTGCCCATTCAGCCAACAGGACACTGATAGGTGCTGTGTTTATGAATGGAGAGGTTATCATTCCAGTGTTTTATATTGATATATCATCACACTACCGGAATAGAAATTGTACCATCTCTCTTAAACACTCTTTACAGTTTGCAGTTTCTGATGATCAATGTTTATTTATTACTTGCATGAGAAATATTATTATAGTACTTTTATGGGGCAAGTGCAGGTAAGCTTCATTAAATGTAAATGAATTTGACCATGTATTCAGATGGTGGACTGACCAACCAATGAGAAACTTTGCTACACCTAGAGCCATCTGCTGGCATGATGAAGAATTCAGGTGTCTTTATCTGTGCTAGGATGTAAGATATTTTACTGATACAACAAGTTGCAGAATAGTGCACAGGACAAATCAGACATTTAGCTTCTCTCTCAGTTCTCCCTGTGTTCCTTTCTTTTTTCTGTCTTCTCCTAACTGACCCCTGTGCTGTTTGTTTTGCCTGGTCTTTCCCCCCCACAGGTTCCAGTGCCCTCAGTTGTCCGAACACTCCAAGTTAGTTTTCCTTCCTCTTTGTGTTTTACTAATGTTCCCATTCCCAACTCCTTCTCTTTCTGTTTTACACAGCAACCATTTGAGAGAGCTCTCTCATTTAACCCCACCTCCTTCTCTTCTCACGGTCTGGCAATTTACACCAAAACGTATGTCATCAGAACTGAGAGCTGAAATGTAATACAGTAGAAACACATTAATTAATCAAAGATATATAGGAACAAATACAGACATAAAATTCCTTTAACCAATCAGCATGTACTTTGATGCTCACATCACCAGTGTGGTTATAGCATGCTGTTGCAGCTGTGAAGAGCTGCACAGTCAGATATCATCCCTCTGCTCACCGCTCAGCACTCTCACCGTCACCCCATATCACTGCGACAAGTTAGCTCCAAGCCTTCAACATGCATCTGCACCCTGGTTGCACTATCCAGTTCATATGGGTGTGTGTGTAAGATTGACTGTACTCAACACTTCAACTCTCATTGCAGGGATGAGGGAACATCCTCCCATTGCTATCTGTGACCTGGCAGACCATATAGAGACACTCAAGGCTAATGACGGTCTACGCTTCTCTCAGGAGTATGAGGTAACTTTTCCTGTTCTTATACATGGCTTACAAGGAAATGAACACACATTTCAGCCATGTTCAAAGTATTTTGTGTTTTGGCAGTGATATAGGAGTTTGGTTTCTGAAGAATGAGAAATAATAGGAAATGGCTAAGTCCAATGTTTCTCATCAGCTATTCTCTGAAACACATTAATGAATATGTGTTGCATTTTTGTCAGGTTATCAATAAGACTTATTATTATTATTAGTAGTAGTAGTAGTAATAGTAGTAGTATTATCATTGCTATGTTATTTGATAGTTATGCACTGCTATGACCACCAGTAAGGCTCTTTATAGAAGGGATCCAACAGAGATAAAAGGCTGGCTTGGTTTGTTGCTACAACTGATTTTTGTTTGACTTTTAATTATTCATATTTCTATGTTCAGTGTACAGTATATGTAATTCAAACAAAATGCAGAGTCAAATTTTTGTACACTAATATTTATATGACTTGTTTTACTGAATTAGCCAGATATTGACGTACCAAGTCAGATACTGATCATTGTAATACCAGTAATACCCGTCCTCTACATAAAAACACCAATAATAAACTGAGAGAGTCTCTGCCTTAACCAGAAGTGAGTGAGTCCTAAAAGCTAAGAATATTTTGCTGTGACTCATTACAAAATCTGAAAATTCTGTTAACCAGTGTTTATAGTTGTGAAATGTGCAATTAGATAAATCTATGTTCAAGTACAGTATATGTTAACTTAAAATCAAGGCTCAAAGTTCAGCTACAGTGCAAGATAGCACAGTGAAATGCAGTTGTAGCCTCCTCCACACTACACACACAGGAATGTATAAACAGATATTGACATATTTAAATTAGAATAGGACAGAACAGAATATTGTCCATGTCTTCATCTTGTCTTCATTATTGTAAGCTGCAACACTTTTAAAGTCCATAGTTTGGCTCTGTTACAGTTTGTTATCTTTTAACAGCCTATTCGTCACTAAGGCCCCTAAAGTCAAATGCTCAATCAAATACTGCATGCAAATACTAAGTTTTGCATGCAGCCATAACCAGCAATATCTCAGTGTTTCATTTTAACAGATCTAAATTGCTTGGCTTTGACTATTTTCAGGTGTGGCACATTTTGGATTGCATTATTTGACTCACACTTGCTGCTTCTCTATAACACCACATTCAGACATACTAAAGATCAGAGCAAAACAGACCTTCCTTTACACCTCTCTTTTACCACAGTTGCAGTCAGTGTACGAGATATTATGATGGTGATGGGGTTCAGACTAAACCACAGGTGCAGTCTAAACCAGTGAAGCTGCCCACAGCCTGTGCAGGAGCAGTGACTGATCCTGAGCGTGAAGGAGTGTCAGGATCAATGACCTGATCTCTGACTGGTTGTTTTAAATTGGCCACAGTGGATTCTTGCAAATGACATAAGGAGCAGTAGGTGATTATCTGTTGATTGTCCATGTGATTTTCTACCAGACAACACAAGTTTACACCATCTTAGCCAGCACTGTAACAGCCGTGTATCAGCCGATATCAACAAATCACAGAGTATCACATTCTGAATTTCTACAATTAATAAAATATGTAATAAGATATTACTGATCTTCACAACATCACTTTCATCGTCATTGTCCGACTGTGTACAGTACTGTTTCGCTGATGTACTGTTACTTAGACCAGCTACCAACAGAGAAAATCAGGCCCGCGAGAACAGACACAGAGGACAGGAAGTGCACCCTGGGTAATGCGGTTTATTTTAGAGACATTCTGAATCAGCCTGGTATGGAGCGGGTGGAAAAGAGTACAAGGTTGTCTAGTTCATGACTCTATTAAGTAGGATTCGTTTGTCGTCAATTCTGGGTAAAAGAAGACTTTTTTCAAACTACAGAAACATGGCTCAGAGCAGCCACATCAAACTGCTCAGCTCCGTTCATTCCAGCAGAAAATATTTGCCTTCTGGAAGAGTTAAGCTGTTACAAAGTTATTTTTCTGGGAAATTCAGCAAGGAGTGCGAAGTGTACAAAAAACATGAAGTAGTATAAAATCTTGGCTTAGTGCAGACCGGGAGCAGATTTGAGATGCTAGGCTTTGTTAATGTGGCAGGGCTCAGTACTTCTGCTGACTCATCGGACAGGCTCAGGACACTTTCCATGGATAAATGAAAATGACTGACCATGTGGGAATCACTGCAGTATCTCTCTTCTGTGGATTCTTACCATGGAATCATAAGTCTGAGTTATCCTGGTCCTAAGATGGCTAACTTTTTTAGGATTAAAATGCGTCAGTCTTTTTTTTAACTGACTAACTAGCCTGAGACTAATCTGAGAGCCAAACTTACTCTAGCCTAACACTACATACATACTACTCAGCCTGTGAAAACAGATGTGTATTGACTTCTGTGCCTCCAAAGTTGGAGAAAATAATGTTATCATGATGCCATTGAGGTGTTATCAGCTTGTGCTCTGTGACAACAAATTCATTAGAGAAAGCCTGCATTTCACTGGTGTGGATTTCGAAAGACATTGGTGGAGAAAATATAGCATCCCATGTTGAGCTTGATCCATGTTAGTGACAAAATGTCTGCATTTCTCAACCTCTGCTAGATTTTTAAAGATTTTTTATGAGCGTCTTACAGTCCCACAACTTAACTGAAATGGCTTTGGTTAATTAATATACGGAGGAAGAAGCGAATGACAAAGCCTCTCACGTTGTAATATGGATTTCAAAGCCAGTATTTCTATTTTGTTAAATCATTAAAGCTGGTGATAGTGTAAAAATTTTATCTTTTTTTACCCTATTATTTGAGTTCTGTTTTGTGCCAAAAAAGCCTTTCACCTGTCACTGAGAGGCAGATGGTTAGACCCCTACCATGAGAAGGACAGGTTTCACTGCAGCTTTTCAGGGCTGAGGTGGATGTCTTCATGACAATGACATTTCCTGTTTTCACCATCAACTCAAAGTAATATAACCCAACAGATGTCTTTTAGTTTTTACTTAGTGACTTAGCTGCTTTTTGTTTCAGTCAGGCCAGGGATAAATATATATTTATACGCATGCCTATCAACAGTCTTTTTTCTCACTGAAATACCTCACACAGTACATTTTCCAGGCCATGAGATGTTTCTACTCATGTATGGAGCTGGCTTACCATTGAGGTGTTAAAGTTCAGCATTGGTTTAAAAAAAAAGGATGCTGCTAAGTATGCATAAATTCTCTGCATCCTTTCCAAGAATAATATCCCACTGCTTTTACCTACTGTAAAAGCCAGTGAGGGATTATGGCTTGTTGATATCCTACAAAGGAAGGCAATTTGCATTTAAAGTGGTGAATTTCCAAGCAGATAAACCAAGACAGATGGGTGCACTGTTTATGCACAGCAGAAGGAAGGGGGCATATAAATTATGAAACAGCAACTGAATCATAGATCCAACCACTTTCTCTTACCCAATGTGTTTGAAATGGAGGGGAGTTTTTGGAGACAGGTTGTTTGACAAACAAGATAACATTCAATTCGGATTAGAATATCTGGTGAGCATTGCTTTAAACAAAGGGAAATGTTAAAACTAGCTCATTTATATTTACTGTAAAGAAAATGAAGATCTGATTATGATAATACACATTATTATTTTAAAACCCAAAACATTATTCTAGTGGTAATTTATTACTTTCACATATAAGTATAGTGCATATAAAAGTTATGTACTTTGACATGTTATGAAACTAAACATTGTTTTAGTTGTAACACATATAATACACATAAATCCAGACAACACAAAAATAAAATACATTTTAGTTGACAGGGTCTAAGGACAGAGAGGAATGTTCGCTGTACAGATTGTAATACCCCTTAAAGCAAATTTATGATATCAGGCTACATAAATTGAGATGACTTGATTTCTTGACACTTTTTTCTAAACTTGATTTCTGGACACATTCTGACAGCTGAATGTAAGTTTGATTATAAATGCAGGACAGGTTCAGGGCCAGGTCAGTCAAATAATGAGAAACAACGGGAGTGCACCTGCGTGACAGGGTTTGGCTGGAACTACAGAAGCCCATCAGAAGAGGGGCCAGAGCTGGCTGTACTTCCTGCAGAGCTCAGAGGGTTAGTGTTGTCCTGGAGATCTTCTAGCAGTCGACGGTTGATGCCACCTTTTATGCTGCTGTCTGCTGGGAATGGAGTGTGAGGGAAGAGATACTAAGCTCAACAAGCTAGTTAGGACTGTGGAGTAGCAGAGCTGGACTAAGTTAGTATTGTGAACATCTCAGAATCAGAATACTCTATTTATACCCGGGGGGAAATTTGTCTCCCAACCCCTCCATGACATGCTGTTAAGAAGAAACGCACCTTCAGCCAAAGTCACACAGCAGCCGATGTGTAAGATGCTCTGTGGGTATCTGATCCTGTAGAATTCAATAAACTTTGATCTGGAGTGCGCCAATGATAGAGACACTAGGTTTCTCACTATGAAATACAAACACACACTGTTTGTCCTCCTGTGCCCTGTTGCATAGAAGCTATCAACCATTAGTCCACAGTAAGAGCAGCAGGGCTTGAAATGAAAAGCTGATAATGGCTGTGTTTAAAATGAGACCTGCCAGAGGATCTCACAGCTTGTTACATCTGATGAATGAGCCAGTCTGTTTGGGGACTACTGGAGACCACTTCATATGCTGCATATAACCTAAATAACAGCAGCTCCTTCCAATACATCGTAATGATTACCTTCATTTTTTTGCCGTTGTTTTACTGTTATTTTAAAAAAAAACACAAAATATATAAAAAACAAGCAAATAAAGATAACTGACTATTACTTTTTATTAGAAAAATAATAATAATAATAATTTTGCTATTTACCAGCTACAATCACTTACAGTCATGGTTTTCACCTATTTGACAACACATGTGCGTCATTTGGAAAAAACATGCTGCAAAGTCAGAAAAGACAACCAAATACAAACCAAATACAGGAACACTGCAAATATCTTTATTTGTCAGTTGTTGAAGTTGGCTGTTCTTAAGTGGTGTTAGAAAATGAGCTGAAATGTGGTGGTGGGACAACAAGTGTGTCCCAGGTGTGTCTGAGTGTGTTCATCACTTTTAGTGTCTCCTGGAAACTATTTGCATTGGTGCCACTTGCAGCCTTTTTATATTTAGTTGTGTTTCTGTAGGGCTTTTCTGTATTTGGTTGTGCTTTCTTACTTCTAAATGCTGCACATGTATTATCAAATTGGTGAAAATGTTTTCTTAATTCTCTTTTTTGCATTGAGCTTTCAGGGCTACCATGGTAAGAGCTGGTATTCTAACTGAGCATCAGAGATCCTTAACACAGCTCTTTTAAAGTATGTATTTCCCACCTGTTACCCACCTCATCAGAATGGAATATTGTTCATGCTACTGCTACTATGACAACAGAGTATGTTAGAGCTGACATTCACACACATTTTACAAACTAATATACATCTCTAATGTCATTTTGTAAATAATAATGTATTAATAATAGAATCAAGAATCTTTATTGTCATCATGTTTTCATGTTTTCACGTAACAAAATTAAGATTGGTGACTTCCAGCTTTAAACATAAATATATGTAAAAATATGTAATATGTACATAAATATCTAAAGATTTAAACTTGTAGCAACCATGTTCAGTAGGGGGAGAGGGGGAGAGGGTGGGGGGGGGTCAGTTCTTTAGGTTTTTTTCAAGTTCTCAGTAGGGAGAAATGCATTGTATAGCTCTGAGGAAAAAGCTGTTTTTCAGTCTGCTAGTTTTGGTCTTTATGTTTCTGTACCGCTTTCCTTTCCAGATGGAAGCGGTATGAACAGTCCATTGACCGGGTGGGTAGTAGTGGGTGTTTTCACCACCCTGGGCTAAGTCCTTTCGGTCTTGTGCAGTGTACAGCTGCCATACCACACTGCTGCACTGAGGCAGAGGATGCTCTCTATTGTGGCCCTGTAGAAGTTTGTCAGGAGCTGAGGGGAGAGTCCAGCACGTTTCAGCTTCCTGAGGAAGAAGAGTTTTTGTTGAGCCTTCTTAGTTGTTTGATAGGTAGTTTTGTATTGATCAGTTTTGACTATAGTACAGTAAGCACACTCAACTTCCAGTTACTTTATGTATAGCATTACACTTTCAAAAACTCTTGCTCCTAAAGGAAAACTACAATCAATTACAACTGGGACCTTATTTTTGTAGCTCCCATTGGATATGATGATGTCATAAACAACATGTTTCCTCTCTGTCTGATCTCATTTAACCTACTGGATCAATTTTTAGAGGAATTTGGTTGGTACAGTGTTATCATGACTGATTGAACCTGTTTCCAGAGTTACACTAATAAAACCCAAGTTGTAGTCAGGTCAAATATTATTATTTTGCGCAAATTCACAGCAAAGGTTACATCATACACTTTACGTGTAAAGCAGGTCTTGTACACTGTACATTAAATAATATTATTTACAGAGACCCAACAGTTAACACCACGAGCAGGCACTTGATGCCAGCACCAAAGCAGTTATTTGTAAGAGTTTTGGGTTTTACTGTATGGCTAGTGAGTATTAAAGATGTACACACATTTATATTCAGTACAATTGTATTTGTGCATTTGTGAGCATCATTAATTTACAGGAAATTATATTTAGATTGGTCTTTCTTCTATATCTATATGGAACTTTACATGTGGTTCAAGGTATTTGAAGGGTCAGAGACAATCAGATGAAAATTGCCATTTGCTATTTTATGTTGCTTAGTTTATACAACATTCATCAAAGTTAATGTTACTCATCTGACAGTGAGACTTAAGATAGATGAAAATGTGTGCCAGAGTAGTTTTGTGTTAAAAGCAGTCAATTCAGATCCAACCAGATTGTGTATTAAAGCCAAGTGAGTTATTCTTCCTAACTCAGTGAATGTCGCAGTAGGGGCTAAGTGTGAGCTTGGCTCTGCCATACACAAATCCACATGCTTCATGCCTGACTGTTCTTCTCTCTGTGTTTACCTGCTTTGTTTTTCGCTGGTGGTGTCTGCAGCTCTGTGAATGTGATTACACTGACGTGCTCCATAACTGATTTCCACGTTGGCGCGGCACATTAGCAGTAATGTGAGTGGTTTGTCAGTGCAGCACTGTGGAAGCCTTATCTAACAGGCTGTTAAATAAGATGTGCATTCAGCCTCTTTCTCCATTGCCATCATTATCAGTTGTAGACTGTGGGGCTGAACAGCCATCCAGCCAGTCAGGGGTAAAAGCACCAGCAGGATATTAGAGTCATTGCCACCGCCTGATTTTCCTTGTGCATGTGTATACATGGATGTATGTTTGTTTTCCAGATTATGTAAGATAAGTAGCAGGAGCTTGAAAGGTCAATCATGAATAAAAATCTTGCAAGCCTGTCATTATTCAGCTAAACCTGCAGCTTCATTCACAGCCAGTAATCAAAAGAGACTAGTCACAAGGCAGTGTGAATACCAGCTCAGATCAGCACATCAGCGCATACTCTGCTATCACTGGCACGCAGGCAAGGGTTAGCTGGGGTTTTAATCTGGCATGCAGCAGTTGTTTAATTCTTCTGAGTACAAATGAATAAGACCAAATACAAAATACTAGACGATTTACAAAACAACTGTATGATACTGTGATCTATAAAACACGCAGCTTGCTAGAGGTGCCAACAACTGTAAGAGTCAACAGCCACGTTTGCACCACTATGAGGCTGTACTAGTGTTTGCAACACTGTGTCCACATGCTAATGTACACATTAACACAAGGTAGACTGATGGAGGTGAAGGTGAGACTGATGGAAATTTGTTTTCAGTTATTCAATCATAAACAATCATAACATCAAATTACTGAACCACTGGACACAGTTAAATCTGGTAATGGTGCTCAAAGTGTTGCCTGACTTACATATCCATCCTGTGAAACATTAAGAATCTGCTAATGAAAAGCAAGAATGTCAAAAATTCAAAAGAAAGCCAAATTCTCAGAAGGGTTTTTAGACTTTAGACTAGTTTACATGCATGTTTTCAAATAGGTTTTTTAAATAGTTCTTGATGTTACATGATCTGTTCATCTTTCTCTGTTGTACTGGATGCACACATGTGGATCGAAACACATTTTTCACCCTCACAGTCCGCATTGTTCACTTTTAATATTGGTCCACCATCACTCAACCTCATGCATGTTATGGAGAAGATACATCCTAAACCACATCCAAACCCTCACTTCATCATTCCCTTCATCGCTGGATCTGTTCTTTGTTAGGATCAGACTCTGAGCAGGTAGGTGGAAGGCTGAAGGGATTTTTGTATTGTCCTAACAGTCCAGTGTTTATCCAGGGGCCTTAAAGATTATCCGGGGCTTTTCATATTATGTGCCAGGCTGGAGGAGGGATGACAAATTAGTTTCTGTGTCACATTTATTGGTGTGGACTCTTCACTGTGAGCTCTGACAGGTTTTAAACCACAGTAAGAAATACAAACACTATAGAAAGAAATGGTTACCTGTTCTTTCTCCTTCCCACCTCTGTATATCCCACCTCTGTATATCCCCCTCTGCCTCTCTCCCTTGTGTGTCAGTCTATTGATCCAGGACAGCAGTTCACCTGGGAGCACTCCAACCTTGAGGTCAACAAGCCAAAGAACCGTTATGCAAATGTTATTGCCTACGACCACTCCAGGGTCATCCTCACGCCTGTGGATGGTGAGAGATATGTATTTAGACACTTCAAATAGAGGACTAAAACTTAACTTAAGATGGGTTTATATTAGACACAAACCTTTAATTCTGATATCCCTGTTTTCATACTTATTTTTTATTATTAGCTGTTTTATGATTGGCTCCCATTTTAATATGCTTACTACCTTTGTCCAACTTGTTCTTCTGTGCAGGAGTTCCAGGTAGTGACTACATTAATGCCAACTACATTGATGGCTACAGGAAGCAGAATGCTTACATCGCGACACAGGGACCGCTGCTGGAGACATTGAGTGACTTCTGGAGGATGGTGTGGGAGCAGAGGACCTGCACCATCGTTATGATGACCCGCCTGGAGGAAAAGTCACGGGTGAGCCTTTCATATTGAGAAATAGTAAAAATGAAAAGTCTGATGACAATGGACTTGGTTTACATAGCATTTATTAAAGCACAAGCACAAAACACTTTATCTAAGTACATAAGAGAGGTCATAGAACAAGCTCAGTTTTCCATAGTGATAGACAAATTATCATTATGCATTGATTAAACACCTTTCAACCGTTTCATCTATTTTCTTTCCTAAAAACAAAACTCACCTTTTTAAAACACTACAAACTCAGGTCATAGCCAATTGCCATAGCAACAAAGAGTGATTATGACAGTCAGAAGGGTGGGGCATGTTACAGTGGGGGGAAAAGCTGGCTACCATTGTACTGTAAGACTTCATTAACAATGGTCAGAGCGTATCAACTTAGGATGCATTTGGAATATTGTCATCTGTCTGCTTCTACACACTCCAGTGTTCACTAATGTGACAGGTTTCATACCATCAGGTGGAAGTTCACTGCATGTTTATTTTTTTTTTATTTTATTTTTTTTTACAGTTATTAGATTACTTACAATGTTGTTGGACAATTTGTAGAATATAAACAATATAGTACAATATAACCAGAGGCAGGCTGGGTATTATTAGCTAATATTTGGACCCTGTCTTATGGGAGGACCTTGTATGCTTTATGTGTGACCCTGTGTGTTCAAAATTCTAATTAGCGCTGACCTCTCTACAGTAAGTCAGCATACTGGCTGGATTCCATAGCTGAACACTGAAAGTCGCACTCACCTCATTTCCTCATTAACAGCACTGATATGGCAGTAAAAAAGCCACATGCCATCTGATTTGTGAAATATATGAAAAAGAAAAATTGATTGTACTTGTCTTGTACTAGAGCTGCAGTGATAACTGGTGTCAGAAGGAGGAATAAATCACAGTCTGTCAGCTGGTCTTTTATAATCTCTATAGGACAACAGGCAAACAGACATTTCAGACAGAAAGTCAGGGACAGGCAGGGCTCAGAGAGACATCAGTTAAGATGTTGGCCCTTGCAGCTATAGCATAATAATTACCAACAAATGTCTTTAACAAGAGACAGAGTTATCGAAAACATCAGCAAAAAAAACCAACACATGACTTCCAGGACAATGATAACAACTAAGTAACAACTCTGACTAAGTCAGATGGCAAAGCCATTTTAGTTTTTTCCCTCAATTTCTTCAGTGTAGTCACACTATGAGTATTTCTCTTTACAGTCAGTACAGTCAGTATGGAGGTGAGGAATGATGGTACAGCAACCATCAACTTTTTTAACTTGTACAAATCTGAGGTACCTGTACTTTACTTCACTTTACTTCTACTCCAACTATTATTTTGGCAGCTTTGAATACCTTGAATACTGCCTATGGATGTAGAGACGAACCCCCATGCAGCAAAGGTTCGGTCCCTAACCCAGGGCTCTTTGCTGCATATCATCCCCTCATCCCTTCTCCCTGTGACTGACCGGCGACCAGTCCAGGGTGTGCCCCACCTTTTCCAATGACCCCACGACCCTGTGAGACAGGATAAGCGGTATAGAAAATGGATGAATACATAATGCAATACAACAAATAAGCTACTATAGATAACAAATTTCTCAAAACATGTTATCAGACTTAATAAAAGTTATATAGACTAAATATACCACCAAATAGTATATAAAGAGTTGAAACTCATTGATAAGTTCAAATGAGCTCCAACTTGGCTTTGACCAGCCACAATAATAAAATGCTACATAGACATGAATGTTATAAAGTATTAATAATCCAACAATATAATACTTTATGTAGTAAACAACTCATAGGGGCATTATGAGTAGGTTTCATTTACTTAAGTGACATTTTGACTGGAGAATTGTTACTTGCCATGGAGTATTTCATTTTGTAGTATTGAAGTAAAAATGAAGTAAAAGATCTGAATACAGTACTTTCTCCACCACTAATCAACACATAACCATGAGCCATTATTTCTGCCTTCTCTTCTCCTTCTCACATACAAAAACATCCATTGTATATTTCATACATTGGATTCTTACTTTTTTGCGTGGACATTTGTTACTCTAGTTTGACTTTCAGACAGCACTTCTCTTCAGCTTGGAGCTGTTTTGCGGATTACCTAAATTGGTTCAGAGCTGGTGACACCTCAAACTCTGACGTCAGAAAGCAAAAATTTCATGTGCACAATAAACACCACAGATTACATGAAAGACTGTAACATTTTTTGGCAGGTATACAATAAACCCCCAGACCAGAGATGGATACACACCACAAACCTGCATATACACTGCACAGCACTACACCTCTGCTTAGGGGGTGTGAATGTCATAGTGAGATGTTTGAAGATGTTTCTCTTGTGAGGGAGGTCTCTCAGATGTCTAGTTAACTTTGTCTTTGCTTATAACACTTAATGAGCTGTGTGTGACTTGTGAAGTTGGTGTACCGCCTTTTCACACCACTTTGGTCACAGGCCATGTAGCCCTGTAGTCTTGCCAGCAAACCCCAACCCCCACACGGACACCCACGCCCAGGTCTATGAAGCGTAATCTCTCCATCTGTTGTGCCAAGCTCTTGCGGGCACCAGTCCCTTCGAGTCAGCACTGATGTCCAAATGTATGTTCCTTCTCTTCTGTCATTCCCTGTATCCATCCCTCTCACAGCCAAGAGTGGGACGACAAAAGCAACACTAACAGGGCACACGCTGATGCTCAACAACCAACTGGTTCTGTGACTCAGTTTTATAATCTGAAGAACTGTGTAAAAGTTTAACCTTTACACAAAGCTCTCAAAGTGTATGTGTACCATGTACTTGCAGTATGTTTTAAACTTGACATTATATAACTGTTTTACTGAGATGTATTTATTTAATTTATTTTCTCTTAAGGTTACATCAAGTCAAATATATTATTATACTAGTGCCATGCCACTTCCAAACATGCCTGTTCAGAATGGGCTGATTGCTCTGCCTCTGATTTTGCTGCTTGCAGCTTACTCGGTCTGAGCTCATTCAGACAAGTTGACACTCCTCAGCAGTACACCAGAACAGGACAGATAGACAGACAGAGATTCACTCCATTTACACTTAGAGGTGTTCACCTACCCTATAACTCTAGATTCTCCATCCTAGAGAGCAAGAAGTCCAAAGAGATCATTTAGAAACTCTTTGTCTGCGAAGAACTTAGAGCAGCTATAATACATATTTTGTATAATAAAAATGTGAAAATGATGTGACAATGTGAAAAGGGTGGCTCATGATGATAAATGTACAGAGAATTATCACCCCAATCTGCAGCTTCCCTCAGCTTTACAGTTTTACAGTTTCAGCTCATTTAGCTTCGTGGCTGCAGCTTTACTGTTCTGGGTCACTCTCACTGCTCTTATAGCAACTTTTTTTTGGCTGTAAAAGCAGCTGTTTTCAGAAAAAAATGGTAAAGATCCACTGTATGAGTTCTCAGAACCAAACAGCAGACACAGGTAGAGAGCCACTGGTGAACACAGTAGAGCATTTAGCAGCTAAAGAGACAGATATTTCCCACATACAGCAAAAACAGAGCTAAAATGAGAGTGAGTATTGGGCTTACATTCACTGAGACCACTGTGTGTTTCCTGTTTCCAACCAACAGTCAGTGTTTTTTCTATGAATGAAATGAATGAACACATCCCGTTACCTTCATCAAGATGGTATTGTAACTATGACAAGGAAGGTACTCCAGTAGTAATATTTCTTAATATCTTACTCATCTATTTAGCCTGCCATGCCATTTTGCAACTGAACCCAAGATGTTGTTTGAAGAATGTTGAAGGGGTCTGTAAAACCGTAAAAATTGCCTTGGCTTTCATGAACGTGTGCAGCTAAGTTTATGATATCTGATGAGTAGTTGTCAACATATTTCACCCTGGACCAAAGTGTTAGATGGATGTATGGACAGGACAGCACAGTTCCTTTCTCTTCCTCCTGTCTCTATAATTTAAACAATAACACTACTGTTTGAGGAAAAAATACTTCATTATGTGTCTGTGTGCAGGTGAAGTGTGACCAGTATTGGCCCAGTCGAGGCACAGAGACATATGGGATGATTCAGGTGACCATGTTGGACACCGTAGAGTTAGCTACTTACAGCGTACGCACATTCGCCCTCTATAAGGTAAGAAGGCTATATATATAAACATAGCATATAAACATAGCTATATGGAGTATGGCTATGGTTGTTAGCAAAGATAGTCAAAACCTTTCAGAATTTCCTCAGTGTGTGTGTGTGTTCACATTTTTATAAATAACAAAGCATGTGTATGTGTGCTCTAACAGAATGGCTCAAGTGAGAAGAGAGAAGTTCGACAGTTCCAGTTTATGGCCTGGCCTGACCATGGAGTGCCTGAATATTCTACCCCAACACTGGCCTTTCTACGCAGAGTCAAGGCCTGTAATCCTCCAGATG
This sequence comes from Scortum barcoo, assembly GCA_023238725.1. NCBI lineage: Eukaryota > Metazoa > Chordata > Actinopteri > Centrarchiformes > Terapontidae > Scortum > Scortum barcoo. Next base: position 1,064,683 of record CM041538.1, on the reverse strand, counting down.
CCGGACCCATGGTGGTCCACTGCAGGTAAATAATTAAGTATGTATAGGATTGTCTGACATAGTCTGAAATCTGCTATCAATGGTGTCCAACAATTTGTGTAACTTTCTGGAACAGACAAACCAACAAGAGCACCCGCTTTGTGCAGTGATTGGTCAGGTGTGTTGAAGTGTGAAAGTAGGCAGAGTTTAAAAGTCACTCTCAAGTTACTTTCTCTCATTTTTTCACACAGCTTCTGCTGCCTAGAGTGGGGATGATATAAGGGTGTATGTACTGTATGTACAATTACATAGATTTAACATAGAATAATAGAGATCTAGACAATCTGTCAAAGGAGGGAATTTGAACCAAACTTGTGTCCTGTATTTAACATGTAACTGTACTGTAGGATTTGAGCACTCAGTTCTTTCATATGGTTTATAAATCAGCATCATTTTGCATCAGCTTGTGAACCAATATATCAAGCACACAACACAATAATTACCATTAATGAAATAATAATACCTAAAACTCATCTATCCAATTGAAAAATATAATATATATATATATATATATATATATATATATATATATATATATATATATATATATATATATATGTGTGTGTGTGTGTGTGTGTGTGTGTGTGTGTGTGTTCAAATTTACAATTAGATATCATACCAAATGTATTGGGGGGTAAGTGAGGTACCATTCATTTTAAAATCTTTAAGAACACCCAAGCCCACTTTTAATTTGTTTGGACAGCTGCAGAATGGCCCTGAGACCCAGGGAACAAACAACTGAACTCAGACAGTGAACAAATCCCAACATCTGACCAAATGGTTCTGAGCTGTGGAGACTCACTTGTTCTTCAAGAGATTAGAAACAGTAAACAAGCCCTCTACAATAAAATTCAACTCTAAAACTACAGAAATCAATCGGTCTGTCTATAGACTGAAATCTGTGGTCGATAAGCTGAAGTGGAAAAGCATATTGGCACAGTAGAGGACCAGTTGGTGCAGCCAGACTCTCATGCTCTCAAGCAGAGTAAAGAAAATTACTTTTTAATGGACAAAGTCAACCAACAGGAAAACTACGGCAGATGCAACAATGTATATAAATATGAAACAGCACTGTAAATCTTTTTGTTAACTGGATCTCAGCAACCCTGGGACCAGAGCATTTCACTGAGCCCTCAGGCTCTTGCACCCCATCTACCACCCTGCAGACCAGAGACCAAGATGTGTCCTGATTTAAATCAGATTTTGAAAAAATGTGAATAGGGTAGTGAAAATTATAAATTTAATGTAAATGGACTAAATGGACCAGTTAAAAAGAAGAGTGTGGACACACCTAAAAAAACTGCAGTCTGTGTATTGCCTTGCCTATAAAACGTTACACATCTTATTTTAAGTGGCAATAGTTGGACTGGCTCATGGGCATATTGTAGGGGTACAGGGGGTCCAGACCACCCTCTTCCTGTAAAAACAAACCCTGAGCTGTCCCCTTTAATATATCTATGTAGAGATAACTGTATAATTTTAAATAATATAAAAAATAAGAAACTTGTGGTAAATATGTAAGGGGCTCCCATGCAGGGTGCTCCCTCCCTCCTGTTTAAAAGACCATCACGTCACTTCGTCTGTGTCATAGCGAGGTCAGTGATGTTGCAATCAAGCACTGCATGCAATAATGGCCACCATGGGCTGAGGCACTATTCACTACCATCATATATACAACTATTATATTTTTTTTTGTGTGTTTAGAGGAAATGTTAATGTTAATGTTAATAAAGGCAGCACCAAAATATGTAGCATACCGATGTGAGTCCTTGGCTCATAAACGGTAAAGTTTACATAAACAGTAAATATAGATAAAGTATAGAGTATACTTTTCTTCTCATGAGCAGCAAATGACACAAAGAAAGTGAAACAATGTTAAAGGCCAAAAGAATATATCATCCTCTGAGCTCCCAGTATTTTGTCTGACTATTATAAAAGCTATGTCCCATATAGTATGGCACAATATCAATCTATTTACAGCAGCATTGTCTAATTATGCTATCACTGGCCCATATTGGTAGGTTTACATTTGGTGTCTGAATACATCAGTACTTCAGGGTGAATTGGTAAAATTGTAAAATTTGGTATCATAGCATTTATGTATAGTAAATGTTTGATTTAGTAGGGCATTATATTTGGTCTCTAATTACAGCATGTATGTGTATCACGTCTAATTAGCATATAATTATGTTTGTTTACTGTCTAGAACATATTATTTCTAGCTTTTCTCCAATTTGATAAAAAGTAAATCTTGTTAGGTTATATTAATGTACTGTAAAATAAAGTGCAACCACTAAATGTAACTAAATATGAACACAGCAGACAAATAAATGGTCTTAGAGTAAGTCATTTTTGATATTACTATAATGCAGCCACCATGGATACAAGCAACACCTGCATGAGAATGGCATACAGTAAAACTTAGTGGGAACGTGTGGTCAGACTATATACAAAGCAAATGTTTCCCTCATGTTGTTTGTGCAATGCCCTGCGACTGACTGACTGGCGTCCAGTCCAGGGTGTACCCTGCCTCTTGCCCAAAGATAGCTGGGACAGGCTCCAGCACCCCTGCGACCCTGTGTGCTCAGGATAAGCAGGTTTAGAAGATGGATGGATGGATGGATGTTTGAGGGCAAATAAACACAGATGGACGAAAACTTCCCATTGCACAAACAGCCAATATGCACATCAACATGAAAACTGTAGCCCCTTCACTTTACACACACAGAATATATTACATATATTAACCGTATATTAATAGTATCCAAGTTCTTACATACACATACAAAAAGATTGTGGTATTGTTCTACAGAGTTGCAGCGTCTTTGGATAATGTGCCAGTCTCTTCACTCAAAACAGTCCCACAGAGCTGCTGAAGCGTGAAAAGTGTTTTTTCTGATGGTCTGACCCATTTAATCAGATATGAGGAAGTAGGCAGGAATGTGGGGCTAGTGTTGTTTCATCCATTTTATTTTCCTGCAACCAGACATTTGCAAGGAGACTGCATCGTGGAGCAGCCATAGGGGCACGCTAGGTTAGCTTAGCTCTTATCCAGACTCTCTTCCCCATCTTGGGCAGTAGCCTGCTGTACTTGGCTGGGTGGGCGGAAGATGTTGTGGGCAGAGATCGTCTCAAGGTTTGCTGCGCTGATTCCAACCCTGCCATTCCTTTTTTGAGGCTGATGAAAGAAAGAAAAATGTAGCGTAGTTTGAGAGCCCTACTGGCCACCACATCCAGTACCATCATCTCTTTCTCTTTTTCTTCTGTTCATCATCTGTTAAGTGCATACTTTTTACTCAGTCTGAGACATTTTCAGCTGGCATGGACATGTTTTAACCTAAATCTATTCTGTCCAGGGTGAATTTGTGTTCAGTCTGTAATAAAGAAATAGCATAGTAATTGGTGTGAACAGAACAATTTATGAAAGCATCCTGTTTGTCTGCACTTTGAGGCTGCTTTTTTGTCCTCTCATCTTGTTCTTTGTTGTGAATGCTGGTAAAGCTTCTGTGCAGAACAGAGCAGCACAAATATCACTTCGGTAAGCTGTTTAGCACATAGACTGTACATCAAGATGGACGATGCGTCTTCACTTCTTCCCACCTGTACAAAAATAAAGCCAAATGATCTCAGTTACAGATCTTGTGTTGGTGACGTCATTTGGAGTTAGAGTCTGTGCAGTTACATCTCTTCTCGACATTCTTAGTTGACATACACAATTGACATATGCAATTACTGAATAGACGTCTGCAGGTGGCCCCGCGAGTACTTCACTTTGATTGGCAGCACAAATGAATCACATAACTGGCTCTGCTGTCTGTGTCAATCATGATTCATTCCAATTTTATAGCATCAAATAAATTGAAACTAAACTAAGCTAAAAATGAAACTAACAAGCAAAGTGAACACTAAAGTGAACAATAAAACATCAGGATGATAAGAACAGTCCCATCTGCTAACATGGAGTGGGCAGGGTTTATGACCTGTACTGCAGCTAGCCACCAGGGGTGATCCAGATGTTTTGGATTCACTTTTGGGGAAATGTCATGTTTTCCATCTTTATGTACAGTATATAGTTCAGAAAGAGCAAGTATTTAAAATGTAAGCTGATCTCACATGGCTAAAGATTTAGGATAGATTCAGATGTACTTTATTCATTTAGTCAAGAAATGTGATAGTATTGAAACAACCATATTGTTTCTATTCAGAAATATAGTTATAGAGTTATAGAAACACACAGAGATACCAAACAAGGCAAGTGAGGAGGCATCATCGTATGCTACCCCAGCCAGTGCTATGACCAATGATCGATGAAAAACATAGCAATATAGAGCCATATCATATCAGAGGTTTTAAGAAGAAGCTAAAGTGGTTCTTGATGACAGGCTTAATAAATAAGTAAAGTAGGTCTTTGATTTTTTTTTTTTTTGCAATATGAATGTTGAATGTATCTAAACTGAGGTATTTATTGTTGCTCTGTTTTATGTGGCAATTGATTTAAATTGTTTTAATTGTTACAGTGTGTTGTAAATGTATGTTTTTGATTTAATTTTGTTGTCAGATATGTTGATATTATAACTTTATTGCTTATGAAATGTCAGTGCCAACAATTTTGACTATTGCATATGTTTATTTGAATATGGACCCAAAGAGGAGTAGTTGTTTCCAAGACAACAACAGATGGGGATGCCAATAAATAAACAATAAACAATAAAACAATAAACAATAGTGTCAACCATGTTTTCTCTTTTTGCTCTGTCAGTGCTGGTGTGGGCCGGACAGGCTGCTTCATTGTGATCGAAGCCATGCTCGAGAGGATGAAACACGAGAAATTGGTGGACATTTATGGTCATGTGACCTGCATGCGAGCTCAGAGGAACTACATGGTGCAGACAGAGGATCAGTACATATTCATCCATGAGGCCCTGCTGGAAGCTGCAACATGTGGCAACACGGAAGTCCCAGCCCGAAACCTGTATGCCCATATCCAGAAGCTCACTCAGATCCCTCCTGGAGAGACTGTGACCACCATGGAATTGGAGTTTAAGGTAGGTACCTTTTGTAATGGATTGTTTTGTTTTCAGTTGAAGTGCATGATGAGTTTGTACAGCTTAATAGGAACAATCACATAAATGGCTCCGCTGTCTCTATTGACTGACTTTGTGCAATTACAAAATAAAACGGTTGCAGTGAAAAATGCTATTGTAAAATAAAAACAGACATTGGTAGGACTCAGAGTTGGTAGGCAGCAGAGTTTTGCATCATGATTAGGTAGCACACAGTCTTTTTAGGTAGACTACCAAGGAGGGTGTTGCAGTAGTTTCACCCAGGGGTTAGCAAACTGTTTCATGCTCCCTTCAACCTGTCACATACATTCACTATATTTTGTATCAACCAGTAACTGGGGGAAACAAGGAGCCAGTGAAGCGAAGTGAAATGTTGGGGGTGTTTCCACAGGCTTCTGTTGTGTGAATTTTTACACACAAAATACAAAAGACTCCCCTGCCATAAGTGAGAGAACAAGAAAGGCTGTATTTAGTGATTTATATGTAAAAAATCCACGTATAAAACAGAAGGTTAGAAACGCGCAGCCAATTACGTAAGCATAGGAGGGTAGGACTTAATGTGATCACATAGCATTACAGCTGCCCGCAGGTTATTTTGTTGACATAGCTCTGGAGCAGAAAGAACCAATGATAGCAAAAGGAGAGTACAGGAGAATTTTTTTTTTTTATCTGTGCCTCACAACTCAACAACATGGAAGTGCAATACTAAACTGAGTCCCCTCTGAGTGCATGATGGAGCAGGAGATGGAGAATAGGAATGATTTTCATCTTCAGCATGTGTAGCAAAGATCAGCTCAGAGGAGGAGCTGTAAGAGCTTAATTCCTGAGCTTCAGATGACAGGCCAAAGGAGAGGGAGAGTGCAGGAAGTGCAGAGGGAGATAGGGATAGAGAGGGCCAGGACAAACTGGAGGTCTGACAGCCTGAAGATAAGGTCCTACTGGGTGAGTTGGTTTTACATGGGATGAGCTGCAGCACTGCACCAGCCTTGATTGCTCACTCCACAGTGATTTAAGCAGCCCCGTCTTAGGGGGCACCCCATACCCCAAATTATGCTGCTTGTTCAAGCATTTAGGGTGGCTATAAATCCAGGCAGAGCATAATTAGGTTTCTCACTAGGTTCCTCAGCTCACTGCAAACATCTTTCGTAAGCACTTCTCAAATTGACAGTCCTTGCAGTGTAGAGGAATAAGGGTCTGTCAGCAAAGCTAGCCCAGAACAAACCTCTCAATTCAGATGCTTTCAAAAGTTTTATTCTCTCAGTTTGATATGCATTGGCACAGGCTTCTACTTCAGCTCACAGTAAATGTGTGTGAGTTTGTTTTGACTTTTCAGTATCTTCAGGATGAGCTTTAGCACACACACATCCATCAGGTTTTCATTTGAAGTCAGAGAACAAAGAGGAGCAGCTTAAACTGAATCATTTTCATGCCTCAATAGGGGTTTTAGCTCCCTGTGCCCTTTAACAGCCCTTTTCACACACTACATTCCTCCAAGACTGGTTTTATTAGCACTTTAAAAGACAGGGGGCGGACAGTGGAGACAGTGGTGTATTTGTGAAGCAGCAGTGGAGTCACCTCTGGGCTGAGGATCAGGTGTCTGTGGCCTCCTCTCTGTCTGCAGAAACTGGCCAACTCTAAAGCACATACCTCAAGATTCATCAGTGCCAACCTGCCGTGTAACAAATTCAAGAACCGCCTGGTGAACATTATGCCTTTCGAGTCCACCCGTGTCTGTCTGCAGCCAATCAGAGGGGTAGAGGGCTCTGACTACATCAACGCCAGCTTCATCGATGGATACAGGTGAGGCCACAGAAACCATTTCACTGAGCAATGTGAACCCAGAGACACAGACAGGGGACAGTGTTCTGCAAAACACTGTCTAGGAAATGTAAAACTACTACAAAACAGGATCTGTTCTGCTACTACAGCCCTAATGAGCATGGAGGTGGACCTTTTCTATAGCAGCTGAAAGCAGTAAATTATAGACTGACATGGAGCCTGGCATTTCACTGCCCACTATCCGTTTGTTGTGTCAGTTGTCAAAACAAATTGGTCGCCTGTTAAGTCTCTCCCATTTTTTCCCTTTTGTGAATGGATAGCCTGTTTGAGGTAGGTGACATACCAGAGGAATGAAATGATTACTCCAATATTTCTATGTTGCTGATCCCTTCTTTGTCCAAAACACTGTTTCACTCATATATATTACTCATAGGCCCAGGACACAGGCTTCACTTCATCCCTTTGTATTGCATGAAATAATGACTTCTTCATTACAATTTAATGAGTAAAACATTACACCACATTACCACATTACAGACTGGTTTAGTATTTATAGATTTTTACTTAACCCTACTTGAGATCCTACGGAGTTATGTGCTGGAATTACTCTTTGACATTTAGCCATTCACCCAGTTGTTTTAGCAGCTGTTTGACCAGCCGACAGTCCTGTTGAAGCATATTGCAGCTTTATTTCATCTGGCTGTTGTCTACCAAGGAATAGTTTCACCACATATCTCTCCCTAGAACCACAGATTGTTTTTGTTCATGCTTTCCTACTCTGTATTTTTGGGGGACTGTTTTCAGCAGGGGAAGAATCCAAATTCGGTGCTCTACTGAGTATTTGGAGCAGAATTGGCAGTGTGAAGGAACATGTTACCCAGTTCAACAATGTGGCTCATTGATGTATTTTTAAAGGTTTTTAAAAAGGATCTCTACAGAGGATAAGATACTTTATATCAGACTTTGATGCGCACACAATAATTGTTATTACAGTAGATGTCAGCACTGATATTTTATCATGTCAGATAAATGGCCAATTACAGGCCTCTCAGAGATTCATAAATTTTCTAAAACCGTAAACATGAATTCCAAATACTTTCTAGTGCTCTAGACTAGTAAAGAATCAGTAATGATTCAGGACATCCCCTTTTGCTTACAGCGAGGGTGGGTGTATCTTGTTCTCAACTGTCAGCACCTAATGAAGTCCCCTGGGTACCCCCACCTAAGGGAGGATGGGGAAGGAGACAGTGGTGTTCTGTAATTCCTCTCTAATTCCTTCCTAATTAAGAGAGGAATGAAAGGTAGCACCAGCACTCCCTGAGCTCAACCTTTAAAGTGCACCGTGTGGATTAGGATAGATTTAGGTAAAGGAGACAGACATGATTATGATGATTAGTGGGGGTGTCAATTGACCTCAGTGGGTGTATTAGCTGTAGTCATTCTCCTCATTGATGTAAGACGAAAAGTCAGACAGCTGGCTTACACCGCTACATTGTTACCTATATATTAGTGAAGACTTGGACTCCCTGCTCAAACCACTCATTATCTTTTGATATTACTCTGTTAAGGTTCCCTTTGGAAGAGCCTATTGACTGTGAAACTGTTGATTGGTTATAATGTAAAGGGATATCTATTATCTATGACAACTTGTATCTTATTTATGTTGATTTGGCCTTTTTTATTGGGATCTGAATTCATCCAGATGATCTAAACCATTAAATGAAAATCAAATTGAAAGTAAGCACATCTTACAGACTCATGGTACCCTAACCCTAACCCATGTTCTGAGATCTCAGCAGTTTAGCTAAAGTGTAGCAATTAGTGAGTACAACGTTACTTTGAACAATAGGGATTATGGTCAAAACTAGAAAAATAAGACCCAACTTGTAATAAACTAAAATTCTACTTTCAGCAGATTTCACCAGGATAGAAATGTATTAATATGTCATTTATATCTACCTGTGCAGCATTCGATTGTGTGTTTTTGTTCTATCCCTCAATATAAATAAATATAAGATATCCTGCAAAGTTTGAGGGTGGATTTTTGCTTAGTTCCCAATTTATACCCACACAGTCAACAACAACACAGCTTTCTATATTTTTTATTTTTCCAATTATCAATAAATAGCATGTGCAGAACCTGAAACAACAGTGAACTGATTCCACTGTCAAACACTATGTGTGTGTCAAAGCCTGATATATACCAAATATGAACACACAGTTTGATTTATAGTATTTTTTTATGTCAAGCAAAACCAGTTTGGTTAAAACTTTAAAGTTCTGGGTTCTAGGCTTTATTAGCAGCCTAGTAGCTTTGATTGAAAGCACAGAGGTCACCAGTTATTGTCATATTCAACCTCCCATTTATGAGCTTAAACAAACTCATCCAAGATTAACTGCTACTGGTAGAATTTCCTCAAATCTGAGCAGATAAGTAAATAAAGTCACATTTTGGATTGTGCATTATTTTTGGTTGTGGTACTATGAAGTATTCAAATAATAGTTCCAGTGTTTGTTTCCTAAATCTGAGAGCAGGACAGGGACAGAGTCACAGCTAAAAGCAGCAGTGCCTTCTGCCTTCAGTGGAACACACACATGGTAGAGCACTGGATCTGTATGTTTCACTGCACAGGCACTTAGACACACAAGCTTGACAGAATGACCCCAGCCCTGTGCCGTGTGCTTCAACACTGTCCCCTGATGGACGTGTCCTGTAACTGCTTCAGTGGATGGCCCAGAGCAGGCTGAGCAGCTGGGATGGCATCTGTCACTTTAACAATGCTGTTAAAGAGGGTCTGTGCTCAAGCAAAACATTTAAATATCTGTACACACATTAGCAACAGCTGACTCATCAAATTTACTTTAAGGGTATGTGTAAAATTAAATATTAACACCTGAGAGGTGCCTCGAACTAGAAGCTATTAAATGACTGTGGTGAGGGATGAATATAACAAAACTGAATGAACTCAGCTTTCTCTTTGCAATATTATTGCATGTTCCCACTGTATGACATTAAGTCCTAATGTACACTAAAGGTGTATGTATAGGTAGAGATTGCAAGTGTATACAAAAACAGCTATACAAAGTGCTACCCCATGCATCCAGAACCCCAAGGGCCCAAAAATCACTTGGTTTTTGGTATTCTGATTGAATTTTAAGTGCAGATTTGTTTGGGAAAATACACCACTAAAGTGCATTATCAGTTGACAGGATATGGACCTTAGAGGATCCCTGTGGAATTTTTGATCTCTAGTAGTGTTATGGAGCTGTTTTTCAATGAGTGGGTCCCCATTTTGTTTATCTCATGCACACACACACTCAGATGGGTGACCCAATACACAAACCTGCCAATGGTTTTGCACTCTTCCATTGATCAGCAGGTGGTGGTAACATGCCAAGATATGATGCAATACCCCTGCAAAGGCAAAGAACATGCAGACTGCTAGCAAGGAAAGATGGCTGGAAACAATGTCAGATTTTTGCAAATGTTTTATGACGAAGGAAATGTAAGAAAAAATTAGCTAAACTAGAAAATCTAGTTTAAGCACCTTTTATAATTTTAGTTATTGTAGAATGGTGTCTGTTCCTGACAACAGCAGAGACAGGATTCTCAAATACTCCTATGACAGCTGGTCTCTGAGCAGAAAAAGAGCATCAGAACTGTGTTTAGACAAATCCAGAAGATAGAAGTCAGGAGGAAAGGTAGCAATATGGACTCTCAGCTTATAGTGCCCTCCTGGTTCATGTCTACAAATGAAACTCATCCGTTAACAGCCTGGGCAAAACAAACTAAAAAACAATGACTCCAGAATTTTTATACGCCTGTTTATGATGACATAAATATGAGTGCATGTCTGAATTTACCACAATATCACTATTAATCTGCCATCACCCATATTTTTATGACAGTAAAATGAAATTGTGTACCAGAGCCACAGCTAGGACTGGGGAGGAAGAAAGTTGAAACTGAATTCAAGTAACAGCGGTGCTGCCAGAACCCTGAGGAGTAAACACAGACGTGTCTCTGTTTCAATTTGCAGGCAGCAGAAAGCATACATGGCCACCCAGGGCCCATTAGCCGAGACCACAGAGGACTTCTGGAGAATGTTGTGGGAGCACAACTCCACCATTGTAGTCATGCTCACAAAACTCCGGGAGATGGGACGGGTAACACATCACGATCACGCATCAGATTGATTAAAACTGAAATCTTAAATCATACCAAAAAAGCTAATAAATAAATAAATAGTTATATCTGGCATTTAAAATGGCCTTTAAAAGTTCAAGTTATTTGCCAATACCTGCAGATTGTCTTTGTTCTGTTGTAAGAAAACTCTATTGTATACTTCCATGTGCATGAATGATGAATGAGCTGAAACTGCACGTTCAACTACTATCTTGATAGATGCTCAGACAGGACAATGTCCCATGTCTATGTTGTCTTCTTCAAAATGAACACTTTTCTAAAGTCACTCATAAAGTCACTCATACATTACAACTCAGCTCAAACAAAATAAAGCAGGGCTTTCTGCCATCTATATTCCAACTGATGACCTGCTTTTATAATAATATGCCTTTAAAATGTATTACAACTTATTGTAAAAATGGGGTATGTAGAATAATAAGGCCTCAATTACATACCCCATTTTCCCATATACACATAGAACCTATAGATATCACATATACATCTATCTCACTTCCTCGAGGCTGGATTACACCCAAAACAACTTTGACAGCTACTCCAGACTCACAGTGGCCCCAAAAATTGCAGTTTACAGTGTTTCAAAATAAAATGACCACAATTACTGTAAATCAGTTGATGCACCAAAAATCTGGAGCCAGGTAGCAAACAAGAACCAGTTATTTTATGGGCAAATAATGAATTTGATGCAGCATTATTCTGTCACCAGCTTTCTACACTGATAGTGGTTTTATATTTAGCCTCATTGGCTACCCCAGTCAAAATTAAAAAAGTCAGGTATCCTGGTTACACACACCGCATGTTGTGATACGCCTCCTCTCTCCTCATTCTTTAGGAGAAGTGCCATCAGTACTGGCCTGCTGAGCGCTCTGCACGCTACCAGTACTTTGTTGTGGACCCCATGGCTGAGTACAACATGCCTCAGTACATCCTGAGGGAGTTCAAAGTCACAGACGCCAGGGTAGGTTCTCCTCTGTAAAGCTTTGCTGCTGCTGCATAAGGCATCGGTAGGATGATGGCTTCAGCTTATCTTCTTTTAATTAGAAAGGACAGCAACAACATTTAGGGTGCTATATCTGTGCTGACAGAGTGGTATTTTCATTGCATGCAAAGGTTTCTTTTTCCCTCTGTGTCTGTTTACCATTTTGTGAATTCCACTGCACTTAAGTGGAAGGATTTGGAGTGCGCACTTCCAACCCTGGGCACAGAGCGCACTGGTGGAAAGAAGAAAAGGTTATTTGACTGTCATCACTGAGACCAGGTGTTTGCATGATGTACATCATGATGTACAATATGCTTCCCTGCACAAATTTATTCCAAAAATCTTCTGCCCTGTGCACCTGTGATGTTGTTTGAGGATTTGCTTTGCGATATGAGTTATTGGTACATAAAAATACAACCACTAGGCCCTTTTAGCATACTAAAGACTTTATAAAGTCAGCTACGGTTGTGCAAAAGATCAGCAGATGAGAAGAAGAGAATTCAAATTCTTTTAGAGGTCCATTAAAAACTTTAAAAGGACTCTGGTGACTCCTAGTGGTAATATCATCATCAATGGATCTGACACAGGGATACAGAGAGGAATAAGCTCAAAGAATCACATAGACTGCACCAGGTTTCAATAGGATTCACTCTTCCTTTTTTTCTTTTTTTTACAAAAACATATGTCATAGGAGGTGATGAATGATTTGACTAACCGCTCAAAGCACTTCATGATGGTGGAGGTGAGTTTCACTGGGCGGTAGTCATTCAGAGAGGGGTTTCTTGGGGACAGGGACAATGATGGTCTCCTTGAAGCAGCATGTGGGGACTACAGACTGGAGCAGTGACACATTGAAAATGTCTGCAAAGACGTCTGCCAGCTGATCTGCACACACCTTGAGAGCTCGGCCGGGGATGCCGTCAGGTCCAGGATCCTTACGTGTGTTAATCTGTTTTAAAGTTCTGCACACGTCTGCCCTGGATATCACAGGTGGGCAGTGGTCCTCCTGAGCCTTTTCACCTGAATTGGAGGTGTCAGTCTGTGCTTTTAGATTGGCTTGGACTTCTCTGTTAACCCAGAGCTTCTGATTGGGGAATGTCCGTACAGTAATCCTCGCTACGACGTCATCGATGTATTTGCTGATGTAGCTAATGACCGCGTCCGTGTTTGTGTTAATGTCTCTGTCCTTAGTAGCTTCCGTAGTGCTGAAGCAGTCGCGCAGAGCCAAGTCTGATTGGTCAGACCACTGCTGAATGATCCACATCGTCAGTCCATCACGCTTCAGTATATGCCTATAGGAAGGCAGCAGCAGAACGGAGACGTGGTCTGACACAGCTGTGGTGATATTAATCACAGATAACAATCAGCGGCCTACCTGAAGGACCTCGGAGGTATTTGTCAGGACAGCAACCTCCCTTCAACATCAGCAAGACTAAGGAGCTAATGGTTGGCCTAAGGAGGAAGCAGGGGAGGAACTACACCCCTCTGAACATCAGCGTGGTGGGGCGGGTGGATAGCCTCAAATAGAGGACACACCAGTCCAGCATTGAGAGGCTCAGAAGGAGCTTCTACCTTTAGATCACTAGGATCCTGAATGACACTGCTTAAGAATTGCCCTAAGACTATTTCTACTAACCTATTATTCAAGATCACTACCATAGTTAACATTATTATTTTGCCATGTGTTTTACTCTATTCTTGTTCTGTTTGTCACTTATTTTACTGCCCAATTGAAGGAGCTAACACACACATTGCACCATGATTATACCCTTTATGATTATATGGGACAAATGAACTTGGAACTTGAAACTTGTTCCAACAGGAGTGGATTGTAGATTTGTGTGTTAGTTACTTACAGTATCTGTCTCCATTTCCCTGTGTTTTCATCAGGATGGTCAGTCGAGGACCATCAGGCAGTTTCAGTTCACTGACTGGCCAGAGCAAGGAGTGCCAAAAACTGGGGAGGGATTCATCGACTTCATCGGCCAAGTTCATAAAACTAAGGAGCAATTTGGACAAGATGGACCAATCACTGTGCACTGCAGGTAATGTGTGTGTGTGTGTGTGTGTGTGTGTGTGTGTGTGTGTGTGTGTGTGTGCATGTGTGGGTGTGGGTGCTGCTTTACTCTACTCCACGATTTCATCCACTTTATTTACATGTATCAGTATAGAACCACTTTACTAATCAATAGCTTGTTTAAACGTATTTAAATTTTAACTGAATTTGAAGAAAATATGCAATAGAAAATATGACTAATGGCCTCTATCCATCCACTACAGTTATACAATTATTAGAAGTTGGTTCATCCTGATAGGCAGTTATGGTCTTCATTCTGTGGGTGGGGTCAAAGGATATGACAAACTACACTTTGGTCCCCAACCAGTCATCTCTTAGTACTTAAACAGTAGTACCTCCACATCAAAAAGGCCAGAGTGTTGAGTTAGCTTGTCAAGATGCTTTTGTTTTATCCTGAGTTTTCTGTGATAGAAGCAGTTATTAAAGAGGTGACTCCATGTGTAACTGTCAGGGTTCTGTTTTCTGGCATGATCTGATTAATCCATCCGATTTATATATGTATGTGTGTAATGTACATGAACGAGAGTCTAACAATATGTGTGTCCACCAGTGCTGGTGTTGGGCGTACTGGTGTATTCATCACCCTGAGCATCGTCCTGGAGAGGATGAGGTATGAGGGAGTGGTCGACCTCTTCCAGACTGTCAAGACGCTCCGAACACAGAGGCCAGCCATGGTGCAGACAGAGGTATGATACACAGCTGCCATAGTGCATAGGAAACAGGAGATAAAAGTAGAGCTTAATAAGAATATGGCATAGTGGGGTACACATGACTCAGCTGAGAGCCCCAGCATGTTAACACGTTAAACTGGATAAAGGATAAAAAGATATGAATACCCAGCCTAACAAACTTGATGTATCAAGGAAATATGAAAATGGGAGGAGTTAATGAGGATTGGAGAAGGTTATTTTTCTACTTTCAGTATGCCAACACACATGCCTGTACAAACCCAAATGGATACACATAATATGTTGGATTCTAGCTAAGCAAAGAAGAAATAAAACACTGAATATCAAATCTATTTGGATGGGTCTTAATAGATCAGAATCTTGTTAAGAGCTATGTAAGGCACAATGATGTGTTTCCTAATTTACAGTTAAGGACCTACATTCTGTACAAACTAAGACGTGCCACCCCTTATACGTTATTTACATTTTCAACCTATTTAGAGAAATACACTTATACTTACACACAGATATAAAAGTACTATTACAAGTGAAAGCCTGTGTACAGAAAGTCTGCAGGTGTTTCTAGCAAAATGTTGTTAACATACTCAAACCAAGCATGTTGTCTTGTGTCAGTCCCATTATTTATAACATTAAATGATTACTATTACTACTGTGTAAGCAGGCATTGAAATGTTGAAATTGATCAAGGTGGAGCAGATTTCAACTACTACATCTACTGTTGGGCAATTTAATCTATAACACTGCATTATATTTTGTAACTTGATTTTATGTTTTAGAGTTGTAGAATCTTAATCTGAAAATAACCTCTAAGTACAACTGTCAGATAAATGTGGTGATCTAGATACTCAAGTAAAGTACAGATGTACTTAAAGTGTAGGTAAAGCAGCTGCAGTATAATAAGTAGTTTTATATCAGCATCAGATTACATGACCACTGTAATCTAATGGGTCATTTGTAGTGATTATTACCATGTAGAGACTCTGCTGTACTGCAGTACCCCTCAGCTCAACTTTGTAGCGTTTTTTCCTCAGGATTTGGTGGAGACTAAACCAGAGTTAAAAGCAGAGTGAATATCGAACTTACATTAAGTTATATTCCACCACATTTTTACATTATCAGCTTCTGCATCCCATAAATGCAAACCCAAGTCCCTAAGTTCTGAAATATCTCAATACACTTCATTGTTTATTTATTACTGCTTTAATTTTAAAATATTTCCTTTTCGTCACTAGGACCAGTACCAACTGTGCTATCGGGCAGCTCTGGAGTACTTGGGAAGCTTTGATCACTATGCAACATAACCCCGCCTACACACCCTCAGAAGAGTTCGGTGTCTCCTCCGAGCCATATCCACTCAACTCCATCAGCCCCTGCGGCCTGATGAAGAGGCTATGAGGAGGACTGATGAGGAGATTACCAAAGCAGGAAACTGGGGAGATAGGAGGGAACAAGAGACGAAGCAGGACGACCTTCTCCTGGACTGGTGCCATGATTCTGCCACAGACCCCACAACAAAATCTCCCAAAAACCAACCCTGAAAGGCTTGTAGTCATGCCTCATTCTGATTCTTGACTGATATTCTTGTCACTCCCCTATTTCTGCCTACTCCTAATAGCAAAAACAAATGTTCTGCTACTTTCATTTATATTCATCGTTACTATTGTTAAGAATATTCAGAATTTATTTTGTAATCACTTACACTGGTTATTATATGTCTTAATTGGTCTTTTGGGTTTTTTTTGTTGCTTATATTTTTATTATTTTTATTAGCACAAATGATATGTATTTTCAACAAGCTCCCAGTTATTAATACTGGAGAGTGTATATTCACAGCTGCTAATAATTTTAATTCATAACATAGATATGATATTCAAACGTTACCATTATTCACTTTCTTATTTAGGGGAAATGTGGGTTTTGACTTTGACTTGTCTTGACCAACCTGATCCAAAAGAATGATGATGATGAAAACTGGAGACTTCCAACAAAAGAAATATAAAGCTAAGGGAAAGACTCTTTGCACCATAGTTTTTACATCCCCTCTTATGGTGGACTCAGGTAGACAAAACACAGAGGGCCTGTTCTTGAGATTTTTTGTGAAATAAGTGTGATTATATAAACTGTTAGTTACATGCCCCATGTAAAATCAATTATAACACCAAGATGTTTTTTTACTGACAACTTCTAGTATCATTATAATGTTAGTATGTAGATCATATGGAAATCACACTTTCCTGATCCCCTTGAAACTGCTCCCCTCCATCCCAAAACACTGACACTGTTTTGAAACTGAAAACACCTTTGCAGAAAAGCTATTCTGTAAACACAAGTGACTAAAAACAGTGACATTTAGAAAAATCTGAAGATTGTTATTGGAAAGAATGCAAAAAATATATAAATAAAATATTTTTAATAATGTCTTTTATTTTTCAGTGGAAAAATTGAATCTTTCAGTGCTAATAGTTGTGATTTTTTTCCAATACAGTTGTTTACATTTTCAGTTCAGGTTTTGTTTCCACAATTTAAAGTCACTCTACTGGCTTCATAAAATAATGTGCCCAAAATCATCAACCTGTTGATATTTTAAAACTTAACACAGTTCACAGTTAACAGTATTAGATCATATGGAAAAAAATCACAAAATATTATGGGCCAGTTCAACAAGATCACAAAAAAATATGATTTCCTATCTACCCTGAGGTTGTTATTGCCAGCTTTTTGGTTGTTACAGAAAGTTAGCTCACTTTAGCTAATAATCTGTCTCAATTTTCCCCCCATGCTGTTTTTTTTTTGTGCTCATACTCATTTCACAAAAATAGCGGATAGTGCATTATTACATGATGGACTATATGTCCAGCACCCAACATGACTCTTTCACTATAGTTGGAAGTGTTTAAGGGGTCCCCACACATTTCTGACTATCCCACTCATCTTATAACCTCTACCTTTCTGTTTGCATACATGGCTTTACATAGACAGGACACACGCAGATGCACTGGATCCCCATTCATGATATATCGCAGCTCAATTATTGCATCACTGTGTTGCAGATGGACAGAGTTGTACCTGAGCGCAGCACCAATGTTCAGTGGTGGATCTTTGTGGTTTTCACGGGATGAGATGACAAAGTATGGTGTTTTTGGATGAAGTGGGCCATGTAAGGGATTAATTTCACAGAGTTGTGCTGTAAGGGTCCTATCTGTTGTATACATGATCTGTTTTCTATTTGTTAATAAAAAGCAGAGAAAATGTATTGAAAATCTTGATGTTAATAAAGTTATATAATTGGGTTTTTCATATAAAAATGGTGTATTTCTCTGTATAAAAATGGTGTATAAATTTATGTAAAGAAATTGACTTGACATGTAGTGCTATATAAATAAATGTGCATTCAGAGATTTTAAAGTTAAAGTAAAAGTTTTCCCCAGAGAGGAAGTTTTGTTGTTGCATTGGATAACTGGGAAAGTCACCAGTTATTTTGTCCATGCTAATACTGAGCATCAGGTTATTGCTGGTGCACCATGTGATGGAGCTCTCTGTCAGACCTTAGTTGAAGCTGAAGTCGTAGGTGTAAAAAGTGAAAAGAAACTATGCCATTACTCTTCCTTCGGGTGTGCCAGTGTTGCTTATCATAATGTCAGAGGCACAGACAGCCACAGACATACTGAAGTTGGCCAGTGAGATAGTCCATAATCCATGATGCAATGTTGGGGTGCAGAGGTATCTCCAGAAGCTTTTCCTTTGGAAATCTGGGCAGGATGGTGTTGACAGCACTGGAGAACTAAAAAAACATGACTTTCACAGTGCTGGTGTGTCAGGAAGACGATCACATCCTCCATTCCTGTGTGTAGGTGGTCGTCAAACTGCAGTGGGTCCAGGTAAGCATTTATCATGATCCTATTTATTACTTACTTCACTTTTGCACTTTTTATTGCACAATTGAAGGGGCTATATACATTTCATTTCATGATTATATCCTGTATGATTCTATGTGACAAATACACTTGAAACTTGAACTAATCACCAACAGATGATTATCACAGTAGGTTCATTTTTTTTTCATGCAGTCTATACTTGGACCACAGTAGTAGTAGTAGTTGGTTATAATTGGATTTAATAATTGGTGGTCTAGATACAGATCGGAATGACTGCGTATGTATTAATATTATCTAACTTCTTAGTACAAATATTACTACTAAAGAAACTTAGATACAGAAAAACAGCATTTCAGAATTTCTCCCAGAGTGTGTTTTTGATGCCTGACAGACTGGGGAGTGCTGCACCAGTCTTTCTCTCCCCAGTTTCTCAGAGATAAAGAAGAACAAGAAACACAAACACACACACACACACACACACACACACACTACCAAGGAGAAATCCTTATCTGGAAACGAGGGCGTTGTGATTGGCTGGGGGACTACGGAAGCCCCTCCCGCAGAGCTCCATGTAAACAAACACACACTGGGCATGCGTCACTGGAATAATGGAGGACTGTCTTTTCTACCCGGACTGATGATGTCTGATATTTCCACTATACAACCTGTGATCTGACAAAATAACAACTCGTCAACATTTTAGATTGTGTAAGTTGATGTCTGACACTTTGGAGCCGGTTTGTTTGTAAGAAAGTAAGAGTAACTCTAAGTTTGTCAACAAGAAACTGACGGTCAGCAACAAGCCGTGTTTGCTAGTTGGTTAGCTCAGAGCGGAGGCAGCTGTCAGATCTCTGAGTCCGCTACACACTTCTTGCTTCGGCTTTCAGTAAATTATTATCCGGTTTGACGGGTGGACTTGCATTGTCTATAAATGTGGGTTACTTGCCGTTTACTCCTGAACATGACAGTGGTTTGTTTTTTGTTGACTACACTTTCATTTCCCGGGGGCAGAGCATGCTATTTTGCAGTTAGCATGTTTAGCTAGCGGACTAGCTAAACATCTTTGCAAAGAAGCAGCGCTGTCAGTGGGCCACGGTGTGTGACAGACGTGTTATTCACCCAATCGCCGACTGAGCTTCAAAATCAGTCAGGATTTTATCCAATCAGCTTTACACGATGGATCTCCGAGGATTCAGGCTTTACTTATTTACTTAGTTTAGAGTCGTTACCGGTCAGCTAATAGTTAACATCGATCCAAATTTAACATTCTTGTTATTCACATCACATAATCAAATTGGAGGTTTGTGAGTTTAGCCTTTAGTAGCATAGTAGCCTCGAAGTAATCTAAAACACATTTCTCTGTATTTCTAATATTATATCGGTTTAAGTATGCTTGCTGTGTATGTTCTTGTTTTCCGTTTCATAAATGGAAAGAAGGTTTTACAAATGTGCAAATGGTTTATACGTTGTTAATATAAATGAAGACCAGTTTAAGTATGCTGGTTCCTTTAAATTAAAACTTTAACAAATCTGACATTTTTAACAGCATTAAAGCTGTAACGGTCATATCTAGTGCTGTTATGATAACTTGAAGTAGTGTCACAATGGGGAATTGGCCCGTGAATAGTATGACCTAATTTTTTTATTAACCCCTGAATCGGAGAACACCTTCAGCATGGTGCTGAAGATGGTCTGTTACCGCCAAGAGACGGCACATACGTGATGCAGATTGGGTTACTTGTTGTAAAGAGTTGAAGCAAGTGCTGTAAAGTGAGCCTGGCACTATCAAACTGACAAACACCTAACTGTCAGACACATTACAAAGATTTCAATCTTCATGTCTGTGTCCTCCACCAGTCAGAGCTGAGATCAAAGTAACAATCCCAAGATGACCACAGACAGTCCAGCACAGAGTGTGGGCTCCAGGATAATGACGTTCACTCCCTCCAAAGAGGAGTTCAAGGACTTCAGCCGGTACATTGCTTATATGGAGTCACAAGGAGCACACAAAGCTGGAATGGCTAAAGTGAGTAGAGTTTCTATGGTAATTATGATATTATGATGTGTTAAGGGATTATTTGTAGTTAAGTGTACTGTGTAGTTATTACATTAATATTAGCCATGCTGTTTAGTTAGTGTTTAGTATTTCACAGTGAACACGACAGCAATATAGAAATGGAGTCAAGCTGAAGTACACTTGTCCTAATACATTGCCCTAACGTAAGCCCTGCCCAAGAGAGAGAATGGCTAATGTTGGTTTGAAATCTTAGACAGGTATTAATGCAAACTCAGCACTTGGTGTGACTGTAAAAAGTAAAAACTTTCCAAAGAAGGTTATTTATATCTATTACTGTGAATGTTTCTGTCAGTGTCTCAGCTGTACTTTAATGGAAAATTTAGCACTAATTCCACTATTATTTCAGTAGTTAATTCCTATCATATATACTTTGCTATTTTACTGTTACTGTCAGTGAGAATCAACTCCCTGCCAAAGTTTATCTTACCTTATGCTATGGAAGGTTTTTACTGAGAAATGTGTGCAGGATGTGTTGAATTTCACTGGCAGTAGCAAAATTGATGAACTTGGAAATCATTTGTGTGAATGGTACCTGTTAAGATAATGTAAATATCCACAGCCCTAATTCCATCAGTACAACATGTCATGTCACACTCATGACTCCGCTGCTCTGAGTTTCTTTTCTTTAACAGAAAAATTGTTTTTAATGTTGTTTTTGTTCTGTTCTTTTCTTGCAGGTTATACCGCCCAAAGGCTGGAAACCTAGACGAACATATGATGATATTGATGACCTGGTGATTCCTGCTCCTATTCAGCAGGTGGTGACTGGCCAGTCAGGACTGTTCACACAGTACAACATCCAGAAGAAACCAATGACTGTCCACGAGTTCCGCAAGACCTCTAACATGGACAAGTCAGTCTACAGTCAGATTATGAGTGACAGTTGTTTGAGTATACGCCACACAGTGATTATAAGATTACAAATTGACAGTGTGGTACAGCACGTGATTTCCATCACTTTAATGACCAAATGCTTTGACTTCAGATGGTTTTTACTGATTACCTAATACCTAATTTCTCTCCGTAGGTTCTGCAATCCACGCTATGTGGATTTTGAGGAGCTGGAGAGGAAGTTTTGGAAGAACCTGACTTTCAACCCACCCCTTTATGGGGCTGATGTCAGTGGAACACTGTATGATCCAGTGAGTGCTAATAGTTTGAAGAGTGCCACCAACTGACAACTCACATCTCTTCATTGTAATAAAACTGAGTCTGTTTTATGCACACACACCCAGCTATCTCTAGTAATTTCTCATAAGTTAAAGTACGCTGCATGTTGCATTTGTACACCAGTGTCTTTGCCACTTACAGCCTTTGATGAATCCCTCTTCATTAGGATGTGACTGAATGGAACATTGGCTGTCTCAACACCATACTAGACACAGTGGAGAATGAGAGTGGGATCAAGATCAAAGGAGTCAACACGCCATACCTGTATTTTGGGATGTGGAAGAGTGCCTTTGCATGGCACACAGAGGACATGGATCTGTACAGCATTAACTACCTACACTTTGGAGAGCCAAAGTCCTGGTACAGTAACTGACACACTGCTGCACCAACATATTACACATTCTCTCTGCTTTTCAGCTTCACATTGCTTCACATTTATTAGCTGCAAACTGCTTACAATCTTAACTTGCCACTGCATCCATGAAGAGATGTGCAGATACAACAGTGTGGCTCAAAAACATCTCACATGCTCTAACAGTTATATACTTATTTTTGTTAGATATTGAGAAAACATCCTGTCGTTCCCTTTATCAACAGCGATTCAGTCCATGTTGCAAAACCTTGAACAGTTGTCCTGACAAATTACCCAAAATATCCTGGAAAGTGATGAAGTGTTTTTTTTTAAACAATAAAATTACAATCAGAAAGACTATATATCTATAAATATACAATAGGCACAATTCAGTGTATCTACTGTATATATAAACTAGTGGTGGAGTGTATAATGGGTATAGAAAGTACACCAATATGAATCTTCCCTGTGGTGTGGATGAGGTGATTGGTAGGTATTGGTATTAGATAGGTGATGAGGTGATTTCTAAAAGACTGTCAACAATTTTTGATTCTATTTGATATCAATGCATCCTCCATTCAAACAACAGCTCCCTTTCCCCATGCTTGATTAAACATTATCACTGACACCACAGTTAGTTAAATCATCCCCAATATTGTTGATCATCCCTTAAATCATTGATCACCAATTTGCACTCATCTAATTTATTCTAATTATTATTAGCTGCTTGCCATGCACTGATGGTCAAACAGCTCACACGCTTTAGTGCCCAGTGAAAGCATGTTTTAATTAGGACACAAGCATAAGATATTTTTAAATCTACCTGGTCGGCACCTGCCTTAGTAAATCATGCTGAGTCTTCATTTGTATCACAAAACTGAGGATTAAAACTCACCTACAGAACGAACTCTTTCTCTCCCAGGAACCTAAATTTCATAAAGGCAGGAGTCAGACACCTCCCAGACATGAAGCAAAGTGACCCCTGTCTGTAACCAATAATTCCTAGTCACTGTTATTAAGCCTAACTGCGAATATTTCATGTTTAGGAAAAATCTCATCAGTGAATAATTAATATTGTAATGAGTAGAGGAAACTTAAGATGACTTATTGTCACATACAAGTGGCCCTTGCCCTAGGCTGATTACCTGGCCAGACATAGTTTATTATGAACAAACCTTACTCTCTCTCTTAATCTTAATTTTAAATCCTTCTCCTTCTTCTTCTTTAAATCCTCCTCCTTTAAATGAGTTTACCCTCTCTTCCTTTAAATGAGTCTGCAAAATAATACCACTTAGATTTATTTTTGGTGGAGGAACAGAAAAAGAAAAGAAAGTATTAGAAGACTTTTCAGACCAGTAACTGATGTTTTCAGAGTCATTCAGACACTTAACAAAGATGAACTATTTCACCTTTTTCTTTCTTGTATTATGAATGTATAACAAAAGCATTGGTGGTCCCAACCTCAAACTACTGCAGTAACTCTGCAATAAATTAGACTTTGGTGAAGATAAGAGTGTTCAGCTGCTGTGGAGAGGAGTCATTTTTCTGTAATCAGTTTCTGTAAACAACCATAAACAATCAGAGATCTCATCCATATAACAAACAAGTTTTACTCTGCTGCCAATATTGCAGCCCTCATTATACATTATGTGTGATATATTTGTCCTTTTGTTGCTCTTCAGGTATGTTGTCCCACCAGAGCATGGGAAAAGACTGGAACGACTTGCCAAGGGTACGTGATGGGTTTTTCAGAACTCCAGAGATGCATTTTATTGTGTTACAACAGGCACTCATCACATTTGTCTCTAATCCCCTGTGGAAATGGATTATTCATATTATTGCTACTCAACTTTTAACCACTGGGTGCCACAAGTCACTTCAGCTTCTCATGTTCTGTGGTTTTAAAGACGAAGTGAAAACTGTAACCTCTATACTGTGTGGAAAGTAACTCTAAGCCTAACATAAAATATGCTTACATGTCCCATATAATTTAACTTAAAATTCATAAACACAACCAGAGCGTCATCTTCACTGATGCTGTGGATGATTTCCTGTATTTCCAGGTTTCTTTCCAGGCAATGCTCAGAGCTGTGAAGCCTTCCTGCGCCACAAGATGACTTTAATTTCACCCTCAATCCTGAAAAAATATGGCATACCATTTGAGAAGGTGACCGTACTTTTATTTTATGATAACTATGTTTGTGCTCTACGTTGTAAGTTAGTAAGCTGTAAGTTTGACAATATATGCTGTTCTGTTCTGCTGTTAGCTCTTGTAATTCTGTGTTGCTTTTTATTCAGGTCACTCAGGAGGCTGGGCAGTTCATAGTGACGTTTCCATTTGGCTATCATGCTGGCTTCAACCATGGCTTCAACTGTGCTGAGTCAACCAACTTTGCCACCCAGCGATGGATTGATTACGGCAAACAGGCAACACTGGTACACCAAAACATACTTTAGACTGCCGCCCATCTTGTGATTACTCACATGCAAACTACAGCTGCATCTATGAAGTGGTGTCCTGCTAGAAAATTTCAATCATGTGCAGGCATTGTGGTTCATAATGTCGCATTATTGCACACCAGGAAAACTCCCAATGCTACTGGTAGCCAGTCTGACTATTCCTTTCAGAGTATATTCAAGAGCTGGAGGCTCACTGACTGCACGAAGTCTGACCACCTCATAATTCTCCATGCATTGTGGAGTGTCCAAATCTGTTTTAATCTCCCAGTTAGATTTGATGTGACATGTAATTGGTTGCTCCGAGGAATGGTCAGGGTCCCCTAATAGAATATCTGAATTACTATAAAGAATACCATCAAACTCAACAGTCAACAAAACTGTTTGAAAGGCATTATTTTGTACTACTTGTCAGATTGTCAAACCTACACTGAAATGTTGGTCTGTGTTTTCCTTCCAGTGTTCGTGCCGTCAGGACATGGTGAAGATCTCCATGGATGTGTTTGTACGCAGGTTTCAGCCTGACCGTTACAAGCTGTGGAAAGCAGGGAAAGACAACACTCCCATTGACCACTCAAAACCCACACCAGAGGCTGCTGAGTTTCTGAAAGAGGAAAAGACAGAGGCTTCAAAAGAGAATCCCAGTGAAGCTGGATCTGAGGAGCCCACTACTCCAGTCCAGGAGGACAAAAGGTCTGGAATTACAACTGCTACTAACACATCTCTTATGACGTTCACTAGTTACACTACGGTGGATGTGAACTGTAGGCCATGTTAATGACTAATAATACATAAATTAAAAATGTATTAAATACAAAATGCCTGAATTTTCCTCAGTTAAAGCTTTACTTAAGTTGTTACACAGCATATTTTTGTAGCACATCCCATTTTAAGTATTTAAATTATAAATTGGATAAACACAAGTAAATTGTTTCAGTGATAAATGAAGTAGTATTAAATGCCTTTCCTCGATAGGTCTAAATTATGAGTCAGTTTGCTAATTACATCTCTGTTCAAAAGCACTTAAGGGTTTACAACATGAAGTGAACGTATGACTTTTCATACCACCACAAAGTCCTGTCCTTAGTAGTACATTTAGTCTGTCGCCAGTTCAGTTGTTTGCAGCACAAATCCAGGCCTGCACTGTACAAGCACTGGTTATAATTTTAATGGCTCAGCAGCCAGGGATTTCAGAGAGTTCTCACATTGTGATGTTCTGTGGCCTTTGCAGTCTTTTAATAACCCTGTTGTGAAGTATTGTATTATGTTTCACCTCTGAGCTGATAGTGGTGCTCTCAGTCACCAGTTGGGAGCTGTAATTGCAAAAGCTACTGATTCAGTCAGTGACAATGGTGATCTTGTATAGTCAGTTCACTTTGTAGCTTCTGTTTTAAATGCATGTACTTCACACACCTCTGCTTCACTTTGCGTTGTTGTCTTGAGTCTATGGGAAACTGTGTTTCTCTTGTCCTGTCCTGTTGGACATACTGTCACAAATGTCTCCCATGCATCAGCCTAAAGCCTCAGACTGGGACAAAGCGCCAGCTTGAAGCTATTGAAACCTCTGAGGACATCAAACCTGAGCTGACAGTGAAGGAGACTGAGGAGGTGGAGCCAAAGAAGGCCAAGCTATCGCTCAAAGATTTTCCAACTAAAGTCCCTGTCAAGCCAGATAAAGGTACTGCTTTTTTTTTAAGCTTCTTGGGTTTTGTTAATTCAGAGTACAATTAAATCTTGAGAAAGGTATTTTTAAGATGAGAGCATTTCCCTAATCATAGCTCCAGCCACTGATTTTTCTTTTTCTTTTTTACTTTCTTTGAAGTTAGTTTGTTAAAAGAAAAACATTGTAAGCGTTGTATTCAGATACTTCCATTATTTTTTAACCCTTTCCCTCAAAGTCGTTTAATGTCAACAGTTGTTGTACATATTCTGTCAAGACTTAAATGGATCTGCAGTAAATACTACATAGCTGTGACAAAGGACGTTCTGTCAGCTGGTTATCAGGTAGCTTGGTTAATTCTGGGTTTTCAATCTGGTTATAAACATATTTTTTTGAAAGAGGCAGAGGTCTTTACAGCCAGTCAACAACATCAGTATTTAATATGAAATAAGATTAAAGTGTTAATACAGTGGGATCATTTTGTGTCAGGATGAACAAACTATATACTGTATATTAAATAGACTTTAAAACCCTTTCAATAAAGGTTGTGTGGTTTGTTGTCAAAACAAAGAGGAAGGTGATCTAGTGTAGACAGAGTAGAGTAGATTAGGCTAACCCCACTGTAAGTAGTTCTGTTTTAGGATTTAACAAACTGGAACCAAATACTGAACCAACTTCCTGTAAACGTTTTGGACGATCTAGTGGTATCAGTAGTTTCAGTAATACATGTCGCTGCTGTATTATTCTTTCAGACACAGTCAAAGTCAAGCCGGAGCTTAAGAAAGAGAAAGACACCAAGCCGCAGACTAAATCTCAATGCAAAGCCAGCACAAAGAAAACAAACAGACGAAGCCCTTCCAAAAAAGAGAAGAGCGGCGTGCTGGTCGCAGATATCTGTCCTCCTGAGCCTGCTGAGAGCCAGGTGGTGGCTCTGTGCTCTGAAGAGGCAGGCAGCAGTGAGGAGCCTCAGCTGGGCAACAGCTGCAGCCCAGCACACAAACTGTTCCAGAGGACGCTCAGCCCCGCAGACGTCCTACATGTGCATAGCTATGCCAAAGGAGACTACGGAGAGGGAGAAGCCCCACCCAAGGAGGAGAAGAAGAGTGAGGCCAACGAGACAGAGAAAGACAACAAACATGTTAACAAAGCAGTGAGTGGACACAGTTGTTAAACACATTTATTACTCATATGATAAAGAACCATAACAGTGGTTTGTGCATGACTGAGCTTCTCTGATATAAGTTGTGTACACTTCACCATTAAATCTCATCCGACCATCATAAAGCAAACACACGACTAAAAGAATGAATGTCAATATGTTGTGTGTTGCATTCAAAGGATTCCTCTCGCCAGCCAACTCCGAACTTAAATGCACACACACAACAGTTTTTTTAACAGTCTTTGTACTGAGACACTGCAGACACAACACATAAAGATAAAGTAAAGATGATGAATATTTACTGTGATGGATCATCTATGTGATGAGAGTGTTACGTTAGTAAGCATGTTGTTTTGAAAAAAATAGTCCAGCCTGGATGCAGAGGCTAAGAGTTGTGTGTATCTCTTCAACAGGTGGCAGAAGAGGTGTCTGGAGATGGAGAGCCAGAGAGTCATCTAGGGCAGCTGCCAGGGCACCATCCACTCATGAAGGACGGCATGAGTGATGAAGGTCTGTCGCAACAACTGGGGTGCCTCAGCATTGTAATAATATTAGCTGAATATAAATGACCCATACAGAAAAATGTATTTTAAGTCCTCCTTCTAGTTGATATTTGATGTAATTGTGTATTTTACATTTGTGTATGTTTGTGCCTCAGAGGCTCCACAGGAGGCCCCCCCAGTAGAGGAGGGTGGGCTTGAAGGGGAGGGCTGGACTAAACCTCTGGCTCACCTGTGGCAGAGCAGACCTCCAAACCTGAAGAAAGAAAAAGAGTACAACCAGCGCATGGGCTCCAAACCCCCATACTGTTCTATCTGCATGCTGTTCTACACATATCAGCAGGTAATCTGCACCAGTCCAATGGGTAGAATGCAAGCAAAGTTAAATCTCTAATTAAGTAAGTGAAGGTCTGAGTGCAACATGTTTACCCCAGAGACAAAACTCCTGTGAACCAGTAGAGGTAGTATGGAGACATGTTGCAGTTTTAGAAGAAGTCCATATTTAGAGTAAGATATTCCTTGTTGCAGAGTGTTACAAGCTTTATATTTCTGTGTGCTGTTTCTGCTGTCAGACTGAATGTGCAAACAGTGTAGAGAGTCCTGTCATGATGGCTGGTGGGTGGATGCGGACCAAACCTCTGATCCCAGAGATGTGTTTCACCACCATCACAGAGGAGGACTCTGAGTGTGAAGAGCAGCCCGTCACACCTCATCTAGAGCAAGATGGAACCAGCCTCCTCATCAGCTGCTCTCAGTGCAGCGTCCGGGTTCATACCAGTCAGTACACACACACTTGAACTGAGAGTATTTGTTGACTATATATAACACAAACTGTCTGTGTGTAAAAGGAAACCCTGTAAACCTTGCACATGTCTCATTTTGTCAGTTTTTCTTTTCCCAGTTTTCTCATATGTCACCTGACATTAGTCAACAGAAATGTGGTACTAAAGAATAGACAGCAACATTTGATAATACATCTTTGGCATAGCACAACCATTTAAATGTGTACTGAATAAACAGTGTCTGTGGGTGGCAGCACATGCCAACAGACTTTGATAATGACATGACAGTAGATCTTTAAGCCACTACACCAGTGTGTCAGACTGTGTCTGTGTGTGTTTGTGTATTCCAGGCTGTTACGGTGTTGATCCAGCCAGTGTGAGCAAGGACTGGAAATGTGCACGCTGCAAGGCCAATGCCATGACTGAGGTCAGTGAACTTTCCAGGGTGGATTTACTTTACACACTGTTCACAAATCAAATATCCTCAAATAAAGTCAATAAATGACTTTAAAATGACTTGAAAATTCATGATAAAACATCAAAATATTTAATCACAGTTTTTTTTTACCCAATCCTTTTTAGCTGAAAGCTCATGTTTAATTTTCCTCAATTTTTTCTTGTCGAAGATTGGTCCTGAATGGAAACGAGTCAAAGAATCAGCACAGGGTGATCTTACAATGAGCCCACATATATTTTGAAACTCTGCTTAAATGCAGAAGCTCACATGCACAGCCAGTAAGACGAAGGTTTTGTTACATATGATCAAACGGTCACTGCCACTTGGCATCTTATATGCAGTGGGGCAAAAAAGTATTTAGTCAGCCACCAATTGTGCAAGTTCTCCCACTTAAAAAGATGAGAGAGGCCTGTAATTTTCATCATAGGTACACTTCAACTTATGAGAGACAGAATGGGGGGAAAGAATCCAGGAAATCACATTGTAGGATTTTTAATGAATTAATTGGTAAATTCCTCGGTAAAATAAGTATTTGGTCACCTACAAACAAGCAAGATTTCTGGCTCTCACAGACCTGTAACTTCTTCTTTAAGAGGCTCCTCTGTCCTCCACTCGTTACCTGTATTAATGGCACCTGTTTGAACTCGTTATCAGTATAAAAGACACCTGTCCACAACCTCAAACAGTCAGACTCCAAACTCCACTATGGCCAAAGACCAAAGAGGACACCAGAAACAAAATTGTAGACCTGCACCAGGCTGGGAAGACTGAATCTGCAATAGATAATCAGCTTGGTGTGAAGAAATCAACTGTGGGAGCAATTATTAGAAAATGGAAGACATACAAGACCACTGATAATCTCCCTCGATCTGGGGCTCCACGCAAGATCTCACCCCGTGGGGTCAAAATGATCACGAGAACGGTGAGCAAAAATCCCAGAACCACACACGGGGGACCTAGTGAATGACCTGCAGAGAGCTGGGACCAAAGTAACAAAGGCTACCATCAGTAACACACTACGCCGCCAGGGACTCAAATCCTGCAGTGCCAGACGTGTCCCCCTGCTTAAGCCAGTACATGTCCAGGCCCATCTGAAGTTTGCTAGGGAGCATTTAGATGATCTAGAAGAGGATTGGGAGAATTTCATATGGTCAGATGAAACCAAAATAGAACTTTTTGGTAAAAACTCAACTTGTCGTGTTTGGAGGAGAAAGAATGCTGAGTTGCATCCAAAGAACACCATACCTACTGTGAAGCATGGGGGTGGAAACATCATGCTTTGGGGCTGTTTTTCTGCAAAGGGACCAGGACGACTGATCCGTGTAAAGGAAAGAATGAATGGGGCCATGTATCATGAGATTTTGAGTGAAAACCTCCTTCCATCAGCAAGGGCATTGAAGATGAAACGTGGCTGGGTCTTTCAGCATGACAATGATCCCAAACACACCGCCCGGGCAACGAAGGAGTGGCTTCGTAAGAAGCATTTCAAGGTCCTGGAGTGGCCTAGCCAGATCTCCAGATCTCAACCCCATAGAAAATCTTTGGAGGGAGTTGAAAGTCCGTGTTGCCCAGCGACAGCCCCAAAACATCACTGCTCTAGAGGAGATCTGCATGGAGGAATGGGCCAAAATACCAGCAACAGTGTGTGAAAACCTTGTGAAGACTTACAGAAAACGTTTGACCTCTGTCATTGCCAACAAAGGGTATATAACAAAGTATTGAGATGAACTTTTGTTATTGACCAAATACTTATTTTCCACCATAATTTGCAAATAAATTCTTTAAAAATCAGACAATGTGATTTTCTGGATTTTTTTTTTCTCATTTTGTCTCTCATAGTTGAAGGTATACCTATGATGAAAATTGGAGACCTCATCTTTTAAGTGGGAGAACTTTGCACAATTGGTGGCTGACTAAATAATTTTTTGCCCCACTGTAAGTAGAACCTGGAGGATCCATTAGCTCATCTTAGAGTGGGTGGGAAATGGGTTAGTTCCTTTCAGTCCTCAACTTCTCTTTCAACTTTGTGACAGAGCCTGCCATGGTAGCAGGATCATTGACTGTTGCCAACATCCTCAAGTTCTTAAAGAGCCTCTGGAGTTTCAGATGGAACAATCTGGACTGTTGCTGTGCCATTATATTATGTTTATATATGGTTATAGCTAGTACAATATAACACAAACGTGAGGTGTGAAAGCTCAGTAATCACTCAGAAATTTCTAAAGCTATTTTTAGATCAAATGCACAGCTGCTGCAGCTGTTGGTTTTGATACGGGCTTCAAATGAAATGCCATAGTTATGTATGATGTAGCTCTTTATTGTAAATGAATTAATGACTTGTTCTTTTTTGCAGAATTGCTGTTTGTGTTCCCTGAGAGGTGGAGCCTTGCAGAAAGCCAACAACAACAAGTAAGCTTTTTTTAGAGTCAGATGTGGGGAAAATACATCAAGCTATTCTAGAACATACTGCGCTTTGATTATAGTACTTTCTTCTGACTTTATTGTTGAACAGGACAACATTTAGTTATTTGCATCAAACCCCTTAACAGTCAACAGCATGAAAAGTCTGAGTTAGAAAACTGGAATAGTCATGCTCTAACTAATACTTTAATTACTAATACTAATTACTGTTAAGGGTGTAACAGTACACAAAGTTCAAAGTTCGTATGTACCTCATTTTTGGGTTGATTTTGGGGTAAGTTTTCCACACAGCAGGGAAAACCAAAGAAAGAAGAAAACTTTTTTGTCAGAAAAATGTAAACACTAAATGGTGACTCATTTGCCATAATTCTTTCTCTAACTGTTAAGGCACTCAAATACAGGCTTATTGTCATAAAAAAATAAAGAGAGAAATTTTACACAGGGCAGCACAGTGGACTGACTAACATGCACTTGTGAAGGTGCAATGTAGTTGGACAGCAGGGCCAGTGGCAAAGAGAGGGAAACTATCATATAGCTATTGAGCTATTGGCTGCTGAATAAACACATTTATAGGTTATTCCCATAATTTTTCATTAGTTCAGTCCCAGCATGTTGGTTGTAGGCAGTGTCAAATGGCTTTTGGGGGAGTCCTCGCGTGCAAAGATATACTATGAATACATTTCAATTCATATAGGAAATATTCAGCCTGGGACAACAAAGAACCACCATTACCACTGCAACATTTATTTAATCGCTCTGCACAGTGGACAGGCAGCTTCCAGTTACTTTGATAAACAGTCCAAACTTTGGTTACATTCCATGACCGTTAAGAATGTATGTGTATGTTTATTTGACACAAATAATCTGAAATTGTGTGAAGAAACACAGATCGTGACAAGTGCTTTCCTATCAGTGTTTTAGCTCAGGACCATAAATATGGAAATATGGGAAATAATAATTTGTTAAGACAAAAAAATGGCAGCACCAAAATGAGAATATATTCAAGCTCCCCTTACTCAGAGCTCATGTCTCTTTCTGGGTAGCCGAGTCCACTGTAGTTCTCCCATATTTTCAACACTGTAGGACACAGGATTTGTTGGATTTTACACTTGAGCACAGTAGATCAAGTATCTCCAAAGCCATTAGAAGCATTTAACAAGAATCAGTTGTCAATTATGAAAATGACCAGTGTCTCAATATATGAACAGTTGGATTATAGTTATATATACATTTTCAGAGGTGACTGATGTTCCAGGAAAAGTATCCAAGTATTTCCATCAACTATATAATAGCTGATGACACTCAAAATCAATAATATTGCAGTACCACACATCAAAAGAAACAGCAACACAAACAACATTATAAATGTCAAAACCAGGGGTATAGGAGATATGGCAATATGTCTTTTGTGAACAGCATTGTGTGTTGCAGGTGGGTACATGTGCTGTGTGCAGTAGCTGTGCTGGAGGCACGCTTTGTCAACATCACAGAAAGAAGTCCTGTGGATTTAAGTGGAATCCCTTTACAGAGATTCAAACTGGTGAGTTCAGATAACAGTCACACGACATAATGTACTGGTACATACAGCAACATACAGCAATACAAAGCTGGTATTCTTCAGTAGGGATGACAACCAGACTGGGTTGTTCTGTCCTCGATCCAAGTCGTTTAATATCCGCATATTTACTGCAATTAGGAGGTACACTGGATTTCAGACATATTGAAATAAGAGGTGTAGCCTAAACTTGGCACAGGGTTAAAACCTTTCATCTTAAGTTACTATGAATCTGCTAGTAAGCTATGAAAAAAGTTGAAATGGGAAATGTGACTGAGAAACAGAGAAAGAGAAACACCCACAGTGTAGGCTGTACAGACTGGCAGGTGGAGGTGAACAAAACACAGTTCCAGTACATTACCTGTATATTAGAATTGTCTTGTTATTAAAATATCACCAAATGTAGCTATAAAGCAGGGAGAAGAAGAAAGAACAGCCTGTCTAATAGAACAGCAAATGGTTCTCTCTGCATTAAAGGCCCCAGCCTAGTATTTGAGCAGTTACGGTATATGTACATCCCAAACTGTGGTCCTCTTGTTAGTGCTGCAGCCCACAGAACCAAAATGGTGACAGCCTGGAAAACTGAGGAACATCTAGCTGGTCCTTGTGTGTTAGCCTCACCTTTACTGAGGTCCTGTGGCTTCTGTGTTTAATTCTCTGATAGAAATGTTATTATTGTAAGAAGCGGATGAAGAAGGCATCTGGCTGCTGCATGCAGTGCTCTCATGGCCGCTGTCCCACTGCCTACCACCCCACATGTGCCCAAGCTTCTGGAGTACTCATGCAGCCAGATGAATGGCCTTTTGTGGTCCATGTTACCTGCTGTCGACACAAAGGCCCCACTCAGATTGAGGTATAGAATCACTGAGGATCTGGTAACCTCTTCTTTAAGAACTTACTGTGAACTATAGAGGCATTATTTGAATTATTTTGCTCTGTCTGCTACTGTTACAATAAAGTGTCCCAAAAGTAGTTTCCAGTCAACATGAGTCGGACATGAGATTGTGATATCCTGTATCTTCTCTGACAGCGCAATAAAGCAGCCATGCATGAGCTGACTGTAGGACAGAAGGTGATATGCAAGCACAAGAATGGCCGCTACTACCAGTGTGATGTGGTGCAGCTGTCTAAAGAGACGTTCTACGAGGTCAACTTTGATGATGGTTCCTTCAGTGACAATCTCTTCCCTGAAGACATTGTGGTAGGTTTCACTAGTTTATGTCAGTCTTGTCATTTAAAAGAAAACAGAAAAAATTCAAATAAACACAGATTTAACTAGTCTGGGGTTTTCATTTAACCCCTTTAACTGTGTGTTTTGTCTGTTAGAGCCGAGACTGTGCTCAGCTTGGACCCCCACCCCAAGGTGAAGTGGTTCAGGTGCGATGGACAGACGGCCTGGTGTATGGGGCCAAATTTGTGGCAGCTCATGCCATCCACATGTACTTGGTAAGATTCTTGTTATACTGTGTATACCACTTTACATATAGCCCCAACTGACCTGAGTCATCCAGCAGCGGTCATGAATAAGCTATACTGATTTATTCATTTATTGCAGCTGTTGATGATTTAACATTAAACTTTTAAACAAATCAGGGTCTAAAGAGACAGTTTGGTTTTACTGTTGAGATAGCGTGTATTAATGTGTATCAATGACAGTAGCGGAGAATTATACACATTGTCATATCTGGTGCTGCTGGATTGTTTCAAATTGCAAATTAACTGACTGGATCTTAATTCCAAAAAAAAAGAAACAACATATGACAAGGTGCTTTACCTGCAGTGCTTGAGTGATTGTGAGCAGGTCTTAGTGACTCAGGAGTCTGGACTCCTGGACTCTAAAATCTTTCAGTCTCAGGAACTGCTTTTAGTGCAAAAATGCTTTGTGAATGGCTGTGGAGACCTGAGGATAAGGCTGGCGAGTCCCCTTCTCCTGAGTTTCTCCTAACTCAGTTAGTTATCTATTTTTAGCCTTTGACCTTTGCCATCAAATCTCCTCTGTTTGGAATATCCTGTACAAGCAGACCAGCTGCTCATACTTGTAAAGTTCTTTTGTCTCTCCTTATTTTATGTTATGTTCTTGTTGTTCTTATAAGGCATTTGGCATTTGTGTTTGAAAAGTACACACGTGGACAAAATTGTTGGTACTCTTCCGTTAAAGAAAGAAAAACCCACAATGGTCACTGAAATAACTTGAAACAGGACAAAAGTAATAATAAATGAATAATGAAAAAAATTATTGCGGTTCAACAGAATCATTTTTAAAAAAATAGTGAAACTGGCCAGGACAAAAATTATGGTACCCGTAGAAAAGATTGAAAATAATTTGACCATAGGGACATGTTAAACTAAGGTGTGTCCTGTAATTAGCATCACAGGTGTCTTCAAACGTATAATCCATCAGTCTACCTATATAAAGGGTGAAAAGTAGCCACTGTGCTGTTTGGTGTGTACCACACTGAACATGGACCACAGAAAGCTAAGGAGAGAGTTGTCAGGAGAAAGAGAAAATTATAGACATGCATGTTAAAGGTAAAGGCTATAAGATCATCTCCAAGCAGCTTAATGTTCCTGTGACAACAGTTGCACATATTATTCAGACGTTTAACGTCCATGGCACAGTAGCCAACCTTCCTGGATGTGGCCACAAGAGGAACATTGATGACAGGTAGAAGAGACGGATCATATGAATGGTAACCAAATAGCCTAGAACAACTTCCAAAGAGATTAGAGGTGAACTCAAGGTCAAGGTACATGAGTGTCAGATCGCACCATCCGTCGCAGTTTGAGCCAAAGTGGATTTAATGGAAGAAAACCTAGGAGGACACCACTGTTGAAAGCAAATCATAAAAACATCAGGAATTTGCCAAAATGCATATTGACAAGGCTCAAAGCTTCTGGAAGAATGTCCTGTGGACAGATGAGACAAAAGTGGAGCTTTTTGGCAAGTCACGTCAGCTCTGTGTTCACAGACACAAAAATGAAGCACACAAAGAAAAGAACACTGTACCTACTGTGAAACATGGAGGAGGCTCAGTTATGTTCTGGGGCTGCTTTGCTGCATCTGGCACAGGGTGTCTTGAATATGTGCAGGGTACGATGAAATCTCAAGACTATGAAAGTATTCTGGAGCAAAATGTGCTGCCCAGTGTCAGAAAGCTTGGTCTCAGTTACAGGTCATGGGTCATCCAACAGAATGACCCAATACACACAGCTAAAAACACAAAAAAATTGGATTATTCTCGAGTGGCCTTCTATGAGCCCTGATCTAAATCATATTGAACATCTGTGGAAGGAGCTGAAACATGCAGTCTGGAGAAGGCATGTTGGGGCAGTGGGTTAGAGTCGAGGAGTGGGCCAAAATACCTGTCGACAGGTGAAGAAGTCTCATTGAGAGTTACAGAAATCGCTTGATTGCAGTGATTCCCTCAAAAGATTGAGCAACAAAATATTAAGATAAGGGTACCATCATTTTTGTTTGGGCCAGTTTCATTAGTTTGTTTTTTAAAATGATTCTGTTGAACCACAATTCAAAAGCAATGTCTGATTTTCATTAGTTAATTTTCAGTAAATTTTTATTTATTAATTTTATCAGTTATTTCAGTTTCAGTTTTTCCTTTCTCTAACAGAAGGGTACCAACAATTTTGTCCACGTGTGTATAGTATCAATTCATATGATTTTGACCACATATATCAATTTCCTGGCTCTGTTTGCTACATTTCTGGGATGTAGGTGGAATTCGAGGACGGGTCGCAGCTAACAACCAAGAGAGATGATGTCTACGCTCTGGATGAGGAACTCCCCAAGAGAGTCAAATCCAGATTGGTAAGTGCAATCCAAACCACACACAAGGTCTCTTTATTCCACTCAACATATCTCTCTAATCCTGTGAGTTCATCCAACACAGAAGGAGTAGAAACCTGTAAAACCATTGTAAAGATGTGGCAGTGTTTTCATGCAGTCTTGTGTTTGTGTCTGCAGTCTAAAGCGTCAGACATGAGATTTGATGGGATCTTTGAAGAGAAGGAGATCATCCAGGAGTCAAAGAGACAGAGAGTGATCAACTCACGTTACAGGGGGGACTACATAGAGCCTGTGATTTACAGAGCCATCATGGAGTAACCATCACTCCCTGTCTGTTCACCCACACACCACCAGCACTGACAGACTGAACTGTGCTCACTGTTCCTTAAGCAGCTAGCCACAGAGAGTGTAGCTCCAGATGACTTCCTTCAGGACCCACCTCGGACTGTTCTTTATTTTATTTTCTTATTCATTCATTTGTTCATTCATCTTTGTTAAGTCAAAGGAAATTCTGTTTGCTCTGTTTGACTGCGATCAAGGAAACTGCAGTATTTTTTTTTTTTTTTTTTTTTTCCATAGGACTCCACAGTGCAGTAGGCTGACATCCAGCCCTGGTAGTACATAACAGTAGGAAGCAATATAAACATGGCGTTTGTTCAATAAAGTAGCATTTTGACAGTAAGGCATTGATAAAAAAGGCAAGGCTGGAAACTTTATACTACAGTAATGTTAAATGAATTAGTCAAACATTTCAATGAAGTCTGCTGCCTGAGTGTTTACCTAAGTTTAAAGGATAATATTAGCATCATTTTATTTCTTTCCTGCTGCCGTTAGTGCCTATGATACAGAGCCTGGCCGGTATTGAAGGTAAAAGATTTGATTGATTTGTACCCTTCTATTTAGAATTTGTAAGTGACTAAACTGAACCCTGAAATGGCTGAATTAATTATTTCAAATTCACAATTTTGTAAGTATTGTTTTAGTTTCTGTCCCCTCCACACACTTAATAACTCATTTGTGTGCTTAATTTGAGATACATTGCATGCTGGAATTATCAAAAAGGTTTATGGCAGCAACTAACGTAATGTTTTCATTATCAGTTAATCTGCCAATTATCTTCTCGAACAGTCTACTAATCATTTTATCTAATTGTGAATTAGTGAAAATTGCTAACCACCATTTCCCTGAGCTGAAACTGACATGACATAAATTGAAATGGCTTAGGACTTCAAACTAAGTATTGACACAAGGCCAAAACATTACAGAATAATGGAATGTAAATTTAGAAATATACAAGTAACCAAATTACTAAAAAAAACAATGGACGCACTGTTTCTGTGGTCACTGGGGGTCTGGACCTTCAGGGCTATTGCCTGCTGAGCCAGTTGGTCAGTTGGGTGTTGCTGACTGGGGCCATCTGTCATATCCAAATCTGACCTGAGACCCGATGCTGTGCTTTTGCTCAATTTCACTGACTACTGTTTACCAGGCTGAATTGGCTACACCGTCTCTTTTGTGCTTCCTATTGGGCATTTTGTATCTACTTGTAACACATGGAATTTTCAGAGAAAAAAAGAGAATTTCTCAAGAAATCACATCTGAGAATAACCAGACCAACACAGAAAATAGTCCCATATCTATAAGGACTTTAGGACTATAGAGTAGGTGCAGAATGGCTCAGGTAGCAGAGCTTTAGGTTAGACCCATGGATGATGTCTTCAGTCATCAGCTCTCATTTACTGCTGACGTTCTCATTAGCTTTACAAACTATACAACTGTTAAAAAAACAGATTATTGAAACAGGTGTCTTTCCAAACATGAGGTGATAAAACTACAGTTTTTTGCAACCCATCATGGCTAGATTCATGCATAAATCAGAAATCTAAATTGCACTGGTATTATCCTTTAATTAAAGGAATGCTTCACCCAAAAGTTTGTATCAGTTAGCAGCTTGCCTCTGATAGCCTGCAGTGATGCACAGAATGTTTGTGCTTGTGATCCTTCATGAAAAACTACAGTGGTAGCTATTTCTTGCACAATAAGTAAATTATATTTGACAACAAACAAACATAAAGTACTGGGTATATTCTAAAGTTTTTCTATTCTAGTGTAAGTACAATACCTGATTTTTTAAATAGAACTTATTTTGAAAAATGTTTACATTTGAACACTTTTTGCAGTTTTGTGTCCTTTGTGTGTGAGAGTTTTTACATCACTTGACAAAAAATTCACTTGTAATCAGGAACAAAGAGTTAACAAGAATACAGGTGGACTGGATATTCACTGACAGCTCTTTGGTACTTGACAGTTGTCAGTACTCTGTGGTATGGACATAACATGGCATTCATTTGTGACCTTAGTAACAGTAGTGTGACAGAATAATCCTTAATCAAAGGTCCACTAGACTTTTAACTGCAGTTTGAAGCTCTGAAAAACAATATGTGGTTTTTGAATTGAGATTATTTAGTTATACATCTGTTTGATATTTGAGGACATTGACATTAAATAAACCGAGGTTTGATTCTCAGTTCTGAACATATTGAGCACACCAGCTGAATACTGCAAACTTTTTCTCCAAAATTGGCATGAGGTGTTTGAAAGTTTTACATGTTTTTACTGGACAGTTTTTCATATTTTAGTGTTGTTATTTGAAAGAATCCTGAACAACTTCAGTATGTCAAGAAACTTCTCACAATTACCAGTAGGAACATTTGTCCCCAAGCCTTCCAGACTACATGGTTGTTACAACTGCATACAAACATATATGGATGAAGTATTTCTTCAAATGAGAGCAATGCCATTCAAACCACTGATAATGCCTCCTCTTTACCTGTAACTATGAACTGCATTCCTTTACATTTAATGTAGTAGAAGTGAATATAGCTTTTACATGTTGACTTGTTTTTACCAGCCTATTTATTAAGGTGCTTTGAGAGAGTAACCTCTGCATTACAGACATTAGTCTGCAGTAATACTGTGGAGGTTGAGGTTGTTGATGTATGTTCTATTTTTTCTACAGTATACAGATGAATTTTAAAGAACCCGTTCAGATTTTTACTGCTCTTTGTCTACCCAGTTGTTTCCTCACTCTTCTACTGAAAGTCGTGCATTGCACTTTTATTGAAGTCCAGGTTGCGAGGACATTCGAATAGTTGTATGCTGCCATTGCTAATTTGTTAAAAATCTGTTATAGAATGTTAATTGTACATTTATAAAATGTCTTATGGATTGTGCGTCCCTCTGTCTTGGCTAAGCTCATTGACCACATTGCAATTGTTACTGGGACAAGATGGCCTTCAGATGTCATCATTAGCCTGTGAACTTGTTCTTGTGGTGTGAGACAGCAGATGGTTTTCTAGTTAGTTGTTGCCAATTCAATGACCTTGCTTTCATCAGTCCAGTGGAGAATGAATTTATTTTATTCATAAAGTATCATCAGAGTTGTATCGGGGAGGGGGGGTTTCTATTCTATTTTATTGCGTTGTTTTGTAAAACATGTTCTATGTGTTTTTTCACAGAAACCTGTGAATTGTAAATGTCATGTAGTCTATTTTAAGATGTTATCTGTTGACCCAGGAGACAAGCTGTCCATCATTGTCTCCTCCTGAAATAACTGAACTTCCAGAATATCATTCATGCATTTTGTAAAACTCACTCAGTTTGTTTCAGTAAAGAAATTTGCTTCAGCTCTAGTTGTTTTTATTCCACATTAATTAACCGAATTCTTATTTGTATTTCCTGGGACCAGTTTTTTTTTCATTCAGTAGCTGTCCTTTATGTAATTTAGTTACAAGCCTCTTAAATCACAAAGCCATCAATAAGAGCAGCTTTTGGGTTGTACGGCTATGAAAAATATCTCTCGCTACTGGATCAGTAATAGTTATGTTATTAATAAAAGCTTGTGTTTTAGGAAGTCACTGGTTCAGCAGTTAGAGGTTTAAGTCATTCAAGTTTGTGACCGCATTACTGTACTGCTAGAGACTAACCCTAACCCCTAACCCATGCAGAAGAAGCCAACGCAGCCCAACGATATTCAGATCATTCGGCCTCTCATCGACAGATCTCATCCACACCTGGCCCCAAACCTCTGCAGGCTTCCCCCGAGTCCTCAGTGAATCCTCCACACAGGATGTGTCGGGTTTCAGAGTGCCTTAAAGTTGTAAACTGAGTATCTTTGAATTTTGGACCTTCAGATGGAAAAAACAAGACAATGATAAAGATGTCATCGTGGACGCAAAAATGTGATGTTCATTTTTTTTCTAGTTTTCTGGTATCTTTTGAGCAAATGAGTCAATGAGCCTAAAATGATTAGGTTATAGAAGAGTAATAAGTTTAGCTCATATATGAAGTTTAGTTGACTCGATAAGTAATGATAAGTTAACAATATAGATATGTAGTGATTAGTTATGGTAAAAAGATGTTTTGTAATTTCTTTTTTAAAAATATATAGATCACTGTTGATGGCTTTAGAATATAGACAGGTAATTATACAGCTTTCAACTCTTTTCATTTTCATATTGATAAATTATGATGAATTAGATAAGAAATTATTAGTTTTAGTAAAAGATTAATATTTATAATTTTAGGTTATACATGAGCACTAACAAGGTTTTAAATTGTTAATTGTTTAATAATGTCTTAATTGATTTGTTACATTTCAGTATATTAACAGATCAGCTCTTTCCTTCTCTTACTTTACGTTACTAGTGACAACTTATCTACAAAACACAACAGACAGCATTAACATATAGATAAATGCACATCTTTCAACCCTCTCATTTCATTATACATTTCTTTTGAGAAGTTTATTGAAAACACTTAAAATAGAGATTCTTCTTTTTTTTTAAAGGCCTGATGTTTGTAAGTATTGTTGAGTATTTAACCAATTTTCCCTTTACACTTCCTCAAAAA
This sequence comes from Scortum barcoo, assembly GCA_023238725.1. NCBI lineage: Eukaryota > Metazoa > Chordata > Actinopteri > Centrarchiformes > Terapontidae > Scortum > Scortum barcoo. The sequence goes on along the minus strand of CM041538.1, from coordinate 1,022,675 downwards.
ACATTTTTTTAAATGCTACAAAAGAAGCACCACACCCACACAAAGCACCGTAATATCCTTTAAAATCAGAATGAAGATTAAATATGAAAATGACTTCATATCACAGGAAAAGGACTGTAGAGGGGTCTACTGGCAATATTCCAGTCAAGTGGTTTTCCTACCTGCAGGTGTTGATATAATGACAGGACATTTTACCAAGACTCATCAAATTGTACTGTGTATGTGATACAATGTTAGACTTACGTGAGCCACAGGGGGTCAGGAGAGCACCGCTCTAAAGTGATATGATCTTTATTCCTCATGTCACGGTGCTCTCAGCTTGACAGTCACACTTCCAGATATTTGTCATGTCATAAGTATGCTGAGCCATACAACAGAATCAGAGGCTTAACAAGAAGCTCCCAGCTCTGAGACCCAGTCATTGTCACTGCTCATCAGTATGCTCATGTGGAGAGAAAGATGTATTTAGGGAATCATTCATTCAAAGCAGTGTAACGATCTTGTGGTTTTCTTCAAAGAAAACAAATAATGTTCACATTTAGTTCTTTCTCACCAAAACAAATTGGTTGTGTCTCAGCAGGACACTGTGGTCCCAACAAATGTGCTGAAAATATTATCAAACATGCATTTTTCCATCCATGCTTCTGTAACTGAGCTGCTCTGCTCTCTCACAGCTCCACGAGTGTGAGATATGAAGAGTTGAATAAAATCAACCTTTAGCTCCACACCTGTTGACATTTCATTGTGAGCCACAGGAAACACATGTTTGGATGGGACATTGTCAGAGGGTTCAGGGTTAGATCCCCCTGAGGCCCTCTATTCTGTTACTGAGTCATTACACACTACAAGCACAAGTGACAAACTTCTGTGTCATTTTAGATTCTGGCCTCAATTTTACAGCCCATTTTAACTGAACTGCCTTTTATTATTGATCCATTACTGATCCGGCATGACTCTGCTACTAACCTGCAGTCTTTTCTATGACTCGACATGTTTTCTTACAGCATCCACAGCAAACACCACCCTCACTCCCACTGTGTGCCAGCCTCTCTGTGAGGACCAGCACTGCCACGATCAAACCTCATCCACCACCTCTTCAGCCTCCAACAGGAGCAGCTGACCTCCACCTCTGTCTCAGTCCACCACCTCCTCTGATGCTCCAGCTCCTGCCTGACTTGCCGAAAAACAGACCGTTTTTATTTGACTGACTTGATTTTCATCTCTCTGGTGGCTTTTGGTGGGTGTATGTTAGAGCTTCTGTAGCGGTCAGTCATGTGTAGCAGCAGTACAGTTGATCATTTCAGTATCGTGTAGTTACCACAGCAGCAGCGTTAGCAGGAGCATTAACAGCACTGTGGTAGTTACAGTGTAGATGTAGTTACACTGCAGCTGTTGTAGCAACATGTGCAAGTGTTGGGGAAGCTGCTCTTTACATGCAATTGTAATGTAATTCACAATGTTTCATTCTTTCGTCTCTAAAACATATTAATATTATATTATTATTGGGACAACAGTAGCTCAGTCTGTAAGGACTAACACTTTTTGGGCTTCATGGCTTCTTATATTTTCCCACAAAGGAACTGATATGTTAATGTAAATCTTAGAAGAGTATTTGGAAAGAATCTTTTCATTTCTTCCTAACTGTAGGAAAATGCAGTTTTCATTCAGTTTTTCATGTCTTTCAAGGAATTTTTGCTGAAAAAGAACATATAGTAAATTAACATCTATTATATATGATTATGCAATAATAAAGGACTTGTAAACTCTCTAGTTACATTCAATATTCTTAGTCTTCAAATGTAATAACACATCAGCAACCCCAAGGAGAACTTTTAAACCATTTAAACTTTTTTCAACAATATACAGGCATCGTATCACTAAGTGACAGTGAAGCATAGATACCTATATCCATAACTTAAACAAATGAATTTAAATTAAAAAAAATTAAAAATGCCTATTATGTAGATTTATATTTTTATTATAATAGTTGTAACATAATATTGTAATCATTTATAATGTTTTGTGTTTATATATATATATATAAATAACTAAATGGTGCATTTTAATCTGGAAAATAGAATTTATAATTGATGGAAATATTTATTTATTTATCTAACTTAGAGGCTAGTCAACCTGTGGGTTACTGCTCTGTCAATTATTTTTCCACTGTGCAGCCTTCAAAATAAGAGTTCTTGGCAGCAGGTTGACATACTCATCTTGTTATGAAAAATGTATCAGCCTTCAAACAATAATAAAGTTGAAGTTGAGACAATTTTCAGGAAGAAGTGACATCATATTTTTAGGGCACTCAAGTTCAATCTGTCTTAATGTTTGGGACACTCTTAAAGGTCCATTCCCTTCAGCTAAATTATGAAGAAAGTTGGTCCAAACAAGAACATTCAAAAACCTATTTTGTATAGTTGTAAATGTCCTGTTTATGTTAATCTTACTCCAAGGGTTACAGCTAACTTAGCCCAAAGTTTATACACTAAAGACCATGAACCTTAACATGCTGGAATTGCTAATGGAAACTGTAGAAAATAAATTATTTACATTGAAATGCATGAACTCTGACATGTATTTCTGCTTTAAAAACATGAATATAATTCAAGTAAGGCATAGCTTACTTAAATCATGAAAAAATGGGAGTGTTTTTGCCTTTGTGGAAATTTGATAAATCCACTCTTCTCCACTCTGTTTCTGTTTTAAATAACAATTTGAACAAAGTTGAATATTTTTCATGTTTTGTGTTAAATTCAAGCAATGACAAAGATGAACAGCAAACTTTCTTTTTTGAGCAAAATTCTCTAATTTAGCATTTTAGAGGAAAATCGCTGAAAGAAATTGCAGGTTCTAAATATACAAGACACTTTCTACACATTAATACATTCTGTTATTGTTTGAGGAACAAATTATAGCATGATGGCACAAGGGACACCTCAACATTTTGTGATAAGCACGTATATGTCCCAAAGAGGATGGAACACCTTCATAGTCTGAACAATCCACCCACAATTATCATTCCAGTGTGTGAGATTGTCCACAACATAACTTGTCTGTATTTCCAATATTAAGCTCAGTTTATCTGGACAGTGTAAACAGACAGTTTAAGAACAGTGGACTGGAAACCAATACTAGTTGCTGTAGTGTACCGCCCCACCCCCAGGCCCATACTCTGAATTCTTATCTGAATTTTCAGAGTTCTTGTCAAATTTAGTCCTTGAAAATGACAAGGTAATTATTGTAGGTGATTTTAATATTCATGTGGACATGGATAGTGACAGTCTTAGCACAGCATTCATCTCATTATTGGACTCCATTGGGTTTTCTCAGAGGTAAATTCTCCAACTCACTGTCACAATCACACCCTTGATTTGGTCCTCACCTATGGTATTGATATTGAGCACTTAATAGTCTCCCCCCAAAATCCTGTGTTATCAGACCACTACTTAGTATCAATTGAATTCCTATTACTAGGACTATGCACCTCTAGAAAAATTAGTGTTCACTAGATGGTTACCCGATTGTACTAGGACTAAATTTAAGGAAGCAATTCCCGACAGCATTAAAGTCAGTTAGATTTCCTAGTATCTCTGACGACTCTCATTTTTTTTGAGCTCCCCCCAAATTGACCAACTTGTTAGAAACACCATGGACTCACTCAGAGGCACTCTGGACTCTGTTGCGCCCCTAAAAAGAAAGATTATAAAACAGAAGAGACTGGCACCATGGTTTAACTCTGCAACTCGCAAGTTAAAACAAACAACGCGACAATTGGAAAGGATATGGCGCTCCACCAAAGAGGAGGACTCTCGCCTAGCCTGGAAAGAGAGTCTCAAAACGTATAGGAAAGCCCTGTGTAATGCCAGAGCAGCCTACTATTCAGAATTAATAGAGAAAAATAAGAACTGCTGCCCTAGGTTTCTTTTCAGCACTGTAGCCAGGCTGACACAGAGCCATAGCTCTATTGAACCCTGCATTCCCTTAAGTTTAAGTAAGTAATGATTTCATGAGCTTCTTTAATGACAACAAGATTCTGAATATTAGGGACAAAATTTGTCAGGATCTGCCCTCGTTAGACTCCGATCCTTCAGACTCAGGAAATTTAGGAGCAGATACATTAAAACCTGACAATTGCTTAGACAGTTTTATTCCAATTGGCCTTCCCGAATTATCCTCGTTAGTTTCAGCATCGAAAGCAACAACTTGTCTCCTAGACCCCATCCCAACTACGCTGCTTAAGGAAGTTTTCCCATTTATTGGCACATCACTGCTGCATATTATTAATCTGTCTCTGGTGTCAGGCTTTGTACCCAAGTCTTTTAAAGTAGCTGTAATTAAACCATTGATCAAAAAACCTACACTTGATGCAGATGTGTTAGCCAATTATAGACCAATATCCAACCTCCCCTTTTTGTCTAAGATTCTAGAGAAAGCCGTTGCCAGCCAGTTATGTAATTATCTCCACAGTAATAGTCTTTTTGAAGTTTTTCAGTCAGGATTTAGAGCTCACCATAGCACAGAAACAGCACTTGTGAAAGTCACCAATGACCTGTTGACAGCATCAGATAGAGGGCTTCTGTCTGTACTTGTCCTGTTAGACCTTAGTGCTGCCTTTAATACAGTTGACCATCACATCCTGTTGCTGAGAATGGAAAAACTGCTTGGTATTAAAGGGTCTGCATTAAACTGGTTCAGATCATACTTATCAGATCGGTCTCAGTTTGTCCATATTAATAATGAATCCTCTGTGCATACTAAAGTCTGTCATGGAGTTCCACAAGGTTCAGTGCTTGGTCCAATTCTGTTTATTTTGTATATGCTGCCCCTTGGCAATATCATCAGGAGGCACTCCATAGATTTCCATTGTTATGCTGATGACACCCAATTATATTTATCAGTGGAGCCACACAAAACTGATCAGCTCCTGAAACTCCATGCCTGCCTTAAAGATATAAAGGCTTGGATGACCAGAAATTTCCTGTTGTTGAACTCAGATAAAACTGAAGTGATCCTATTAGGTCCGAAACACCTGAGGAACACGCTTTCTCCTAAGATAGCCTTGTTGGATGGCATTAACTGGGCCTCCGGCACCACTGTAAGGAAACCTCGGGGTTTTATTTGATCAGGATATGTCCTTTCGACACCCATATTAAGCATATTTCAAGGTCTGCTTTTTACCACCTGCGCAACATCGCAAAAATTCGGCACTTTTTGTCCCAAAGCGATGCTGAAAAATTAGTCCATGCATTTGTCTCTTCCAGGCTGGATCATTGTAATTCACTTTTATCAGGCTGCCCAAACAAGTCGTTAAAGACTCTACAGCTGGTCCAGAATGCCGCTGCTCGGGTGCTGACTAAAACCAGGAAAAGAGACCATATTACTCCAGTATTGGCTTCTTCTGCATTGGCTCCCTGTAAAATTTAGAGTGGATTTTAAAATCCTTCTCCTCACATATAAGGCTCTACATGGTCTGGCACCATCATATCTTAATGAATTGATAACTCCTTATCAACCGACTAGAGCGCTGCGCTCCCAAAACGCAGGCTTACTTGTAGTTCCCAGGGTTTCCAGAAGTAGTCTAGGGGGCAGAGCCTTCAGCTATCAGGCCCCTGTTCTCTGGAACCAGCTCCCAGTCTGGGTCCGAGAGGCAGACACAGTGTCAGTGTTTAAGAATAGACTTAAAACCTTCCTTTTTGATAAAGCTTATAGTTAGGGTGGGCACAGGCTCGCCCTTAGTTATGCTGCTATAGGTTTAGACTGCCGGGGGGCTCCCATGATGCATCGGGCACCTCTCCCTCTTCCTCTGCTTCCTTTACTCATATTATGGTAGTAGTGCAAACTGGAGTCACTTTTAGAAACTGGTTAAAGTGGCTAAACTGGTTAAAGTAGTTAAATTGGCTAAAGTGTCAAAACGGTTAATGTGAATACTCTTATGTCCTGTAAAGTGCATGTTACTGCCGGAGCCCCGGTCCTCTTTGTTCTCTCCAGTCTTGCAGGTTCCTCACTGATTCTGGTTGTGGTCCATCTGTCTGAGGTTCACCTGGCCTGGTGGGGACATGATCTGTGTCTGTGCTGTGGAGAGAAGGTCGAGTGGCCCAGAGCTCCATATGAGGACATCTAGAGATGCACCTGGACTCACGGACTCATTTCCATTACCTGTGATACCTTCACACATGGACTAAACCCATGAACTCAGTATAGCTACAGTTTATTACGACCCATGTTTAACTCCATATATGATTGATGATGATGTTCTCTGTACATGTGGCATCTATTGCACGTCTGTCCGTCCCAGGGAGAGGGATCCCTCATCTGTGGCTCTTCCTCAGGTTTCTTCTTTTTCCCATAAAGGCTTTTTTTGAAGTTTTTCCTGACTCGGTTCGAGGGTCTAAGGACAGAGGGTGTCACAACTGTACAGATTGTAAAGCCCTCCGAGGCAAACAATGTTTGTGATTTTGGGCTCTAAATAAATAAATTTGAATTTGAATTTGAAACAGAGCACCAAAACTCTGCCTACAAAAAGTGAGCAACTGGCGTCCCACTGCGTCTCCTCATCAACAAACATTTCTCTCAAAAGCAGAGAACATCTTTTCTGTTTTTATTTACTCTGTGCTTTGCTCTTCCTCACACATGTCATAATGTGGGCTATTTGATCTAAATACTGATCTTATTTATATGTGTATATTTTAACATTATCCTCGTATACAATGTGCTTGCATACTGTTACATATTACACGTTTATCCTGACTTTTATTTTGACATATTTATTCTGACTTCCGGGCTCACCTGTCTACCTGTCTTCAGCTTTCAGTTCTGAAGGAAAAATAAGAAAAGGAATTGCCAAAATCCGAAAAACGGAGCGTTTTTTTTATTTGGTTTTGTCGTTTTTCATTTTTGAATTGTGGAAATAGGAAAGGAAAATCGGCTCGGTTTTTCCGTTTTTGTTTTTGGTTGTAAATGGAAAAACGGAAAAACGATGGTACTTCCGTTTTTTCGATTTTGGTTTTAAAACGAAAAAACGAATTGCCTGAACATGTGCCTGATGTTGTAAGACTGTGGATGAGCTCATGGTGACTGATCTGAGGTCTGTAAAACAATGACTGTGGTAAGAAGGGAAGAGAAGTGTCAGAAAGTTCAGGTGAAGCTCTGAAGAAGAAGTGTGAGGCTTCATGGAGTAAAAACAAAGCAGCTGTGTCAGAAAAACGCTGTGATGCCTGATAAACTCAGAGGCTGAGAGTCAGGAGGTCGATGCTGCTGAGTGTGTGATGTGATGGTGTGTGATGTGTGATGTGTGTGTGTGTGTATGTGTGTGTGTATGTGTGTGTGTATGTGTGTGAGGCTGTAGATGAGACTCTCCCTGCCGGAGCCGGATCAGCGTGCTGCCGGTGAGCCTGACTGAGCTGTGACGTCCTCCGGAGCGGAGCGGAGCCCACAGAGGCCGGGACAGAGGCCGGGACGGACGGTGTGCCCTCGTGTGTCGGTGAATGTCTTCCGTGGGACTGTGTGCCGTTGGTCTCTACGCTAATGCTGAGCGGTGTCTGTCTGCAGCTCGGAGCCAGCGGGGCGGCGGGACGGACCGACGGATCTGAGGTCAGCCTGAAAGTCCGTCCGATAAGAGGCGGCTCACATGCTAACGGAGCTTATTAGCTGCTTGTTGTCCGACACACACAGCCCCCGGTCCTCCTTTAGTCCTCTGTCCACGGTCACGGTGTGTGTGAGGGCTCCTCTGTGCGGTGTGTAGTGAGGCAGCCATTATGGCTAACGTGTTATGAGAGGCAGACAGACAGGCGGCTAACCGTTAGCCGCAGAGACGCCGCTGTGCTTCCCCTCATGTCTCTGTCTGTCCGAGCCTCCACAGTTAAATGAAGTAACATCATGTTTGAGTCCTCTGCACTAACTCCACCCGGTTTGAACTTTTATCAGTCTGTCCGTCCATGAGAGAGAGATAAATTATAGCTGCTCACTCTCACATCTGCTCATGAGGACGGACACACGTCTGTGTGTTTAAACCCAGGCCACTTTAGGTCCAGTGTTGGGTTAAAGCTGGGGGAGAGAGACATCCACTAACCTGAGCTCCTCTTCCAGCTGTAGTCTGGCATCCTCAGACCTCCTGCCCCTGTGTGTGGGTCTGATCATACATGCGTGAGACTAGGTTTGTTGAGACTCCTGACACATTCTCACTGAAATCAGAACAAATGCCCTGTTGTGAACCTGACATTTACCAAAAAAGGAAAAATCTGAATAAACCAGAAGAACTCAGATCAGATGATGAATTCAGCTGGCCCAAACAGACCCAGATGGCGAGAGATCCCCAACCCTGGCAGCAGACTTCCCTGAGTTCCCTGCAGTGTTTTACAGTGGAGGTGGACCTTCACACACTGTTGAACTGCCTCATCTTTGTCCTGTTACGAGCATCATGGCACTGCCATAGCTGAATGAAAACACCTAATGTGATTAGAGCAGAGCTGAGTGGACCTGTGAAGACCTTGTCGGCTCATATAGACATGGCACACGACAGGCCTCCACCCCACCTCTCCGGGTGGATCACTACAAATGAAGTCTGTGTCTCAGGACAACACTGTTGATGAATTTGATACTTGTGCTGACTGATGCAGAGTGTGCGGCGCTCCGTGGGGGACTGGATAAAGAAATATCATGCGGCTAACCTGTTTATTTCCTGCTCTAACAGGCTGCTGTCTGCAATTTGCCATGTATGCTAGCTGGAGATGAGAATGAAACCCAGTCGCAACATCCTCCTCTGCCTTTGTTCCATGCTGGCCCTGGGATTCCTCTACTACTCGTCAGGGAGGATCAGCTTACAAGGCTGGGGCCACAAGTCATGTGAGTCTTCCTCTGATAAGTGGGCATAATGTAATGTATGTTATGACGTTTATTAACTTATTTCATTAACCAGTGGCAACTGCACCAACAGTGACAGAACTCAGTGTCTGGCACTAACATGGAGGTTACTTACAGTAAAAATCACAGTAGAGCAGAGTGTGTCTGCTATTTAGAGCAAAGGTCTCACAGAAACATCAAGTAAAAAGGCAGCATAGAACAAAACAGAATACCAGAGTCATCCTGGAGCTGGGCTAAAAATGCTATATTTCACCTCTGTTGCAACTATTAATATGGTTGATATTATAAATAGTTTTGATTCCTTCCCAATATGTATAAATGTATGAAGTGACTTTATTTTAACAGGCTTTTATAACTGATGCTGCAACAGAAATGAGCTGCCTCAGCCTCTCGACTGAGGTCAGACAGGGGCGGGAATCAGCAGGCACCTCACAATCCAGTTTAGTTTCAATTCAAGCCTGTGACTATAAAACAATTATTGATGCATCTTCATGCATCAAATTTATTCATCATACTTATCACCACAGTCAGCTGCTGATTAAAAAAAATCTCTGAACTCTGCAGGTTGCCTCTGAATCTGTAGTATTTCTTTTCCGAAAAACTGTAGCTGGGTTATTCTCAGGAAACATTTCAAACACAATGACAGTAATGATTTTAAATATAAAACATGTGATTTAGTTATATAATAAAGGTATAATATAATAAATAAATAAAGGTAACAATAATAATAATAATAAAAAATAAAGGTAAAAGGTATAAATAATATAGTGTTCTCTATCTCAATTGAAGACTCATTTCAACATAGGAATGAGTTATTTATATTTGTATTTTTATCCTTCATCCTTCTCCGCCTGTGTGTATGTAATGTTATAACTGAAACAGAGTGAAATGAAAATATGAAAGAGAGAAATTGATTCTGCAAGATGTTTTCAGATGACAGAAGCATTTGTTTTTGAGCCTGACAAAACTGCTCCATCACTGGTAGCTGTAACAGCTTGTACATTGTACATTGTATTTGAGCTATCTGCTCACATTTCTATCATTCAGTGAGCTTATTTTGAAAAGAAAAAAAGGATGTTAACTTACAGTCTGTTAACTGCAACACAAGTTCTCTGAAAAAAACCCACTCATTTAAGAAAAGAAAATGACTTTTTTACCTCAGGCACATCAGCATTTGGTAGTAATTTAGGAGATTGGGTTGGATAATTGTGCAGTGCTTGCTAGTGATGAAGGATGCAGTCAAAGTTCATAAAAGGGTTGATGGAGTTGAGGCTAGAGAATAGCTGAGCCTCTGCTAACCTGTGTCCAGGCTTGATTAGAAAAGAGTGTGTTAAGTAGAGCCAAGTAGAGCTTGTTATTTATTGCACTTAAGCTTTTCCTGAGTCTGTAAACGTTTGGCAGCCAGAGAGGAGAATGTGTCAGACAATTCAGGCATAGATTTATTTTTTCAAAACAACCTTGAAACTGCATGTAACTTGTATGATAGCCAATAGGGATGCAAGACTGGTGGTGCAGTCAAGGAAATTTTTATTAAACTTACACAAAATTCAGTGTAGCAGATAACAATGGGAAGTAAACATAAGATGGTATTACCAAACATATGTATGAATTTATGATTGAGAAGGAGTGAAATGAAGCTGGAAGTTTAAATTTCCCCTACTCAGGTTGTAGAATGTAGAAGTGTACTGCAGTGGTCAGTATACCCTGTATCAGTATACCTATCTATCTATCTATATGTATATGTGTGTGTGTGTGTGTGTGTGAATATATATATATATATATATAGAGCTCAGTATATAAGTCTGTGTTTTGTTTACAGTGAGGTGGACAAAATAGCTTACATGGAAAGGTCTTTCTCTATAGCAGACATAGATTTGGATAGCATGCTCTCTGTGAGATGAATAGTAAAATCAGGTAAAATCAGAACCTATTTGAATTACTGATGTGGACAGTGATTCAAAGGTCTGGTGCCAGGCTAGAAGGGTAGATGAACAGAGTGCTGTGATGATTTTTGGTGGTGTCCTGATCTGTAATTTCGTGGCACAAGCTTTACAGGTTCAGGTTTTCTGAAACTTTTTTTTACCTTTTTACTTACTTACTTACTTTCTGAATTCTTTGTTTCCATGATTGAAGCAAATTTTGCCATCAGAAAGCTTACCTAATTTTACACTACACTCTGTAAGGGTGAAATTATTGATTATTTCTCCACTCCAAAAACTCCAAATTATGTAAAAGTGCTACAGTTGAACCAACAGGGGACTATTAATGTGTAAAGTGATTTTGGTGACACTACAGTTAATAAGCTTTAAGTTAGTGAATATTTTTGTAGCATCTGTCAGTGTTTCCAGAGCCAAGACGTTAGATTAGTTGATAGTAGGTAGGTTGGCCCTGCTCTGTTAAATACAACAGCCGAATACGCATCCTCCCCCACTGTCCAGAAACAACAAGCACTGCTTATCTTTCATTCAGGCATCCAAACATTGTGCACTGTTTTCCTAGAGATAGTGTCAGCTCAGCTTACAGTACATGTATGTGCTTCACTGGCTTATCAACATGTTGTTTCTATCACTTCATTTCTTCAATAGCACAAGGTTTGTCAAAAGTGTGCCATCCAGCAGTGCAGTGCAAATCAGCCAGTAGTGTACTGTGTTTGACAATCACATAGAATTGAGAGTACACACCAGGTAGAAGTGTCTCTGCAGGGTTGCATGTACTCCAAATTGAATGTTGACACAGACAACAGACATGCTCTCAGCTCTGTTTATACCACAATAAGCACAGACGTGTTCTTGCTTGTTTATCAGAATGCACAGTTCACAGATCAAAATCACATGGACCCTTTCCAATATCTCACACCTACCACACTCTCTGCACTTTTGACCTTCGTGTGAATACTGCTACTCTACTGTTTGCCATTCTTCAAGATGGAAAATAAAACAGTGGTTGCTGTGATAAGTTTTCCAGAGTTGTTCGAATGAAGCCTTGTGAAGCATTGAAACTTTCTTTCTTTTTGTACCGAAAATGATTTGAAGTTTTGGGGCTTCATTGTGAGTAGGAACAGTGACATCTGTTGGTAGACTGGAATTACAGCAGCTGTTTCATAATTTGAGCGAAGCACTCAAAAAAATTGTTGTTTCAGCCCCAGCTGCATGTTCATAAACAGATTTATTATAAACAACCTTTGGCGATGTGGTTTCTGTCTCCTTTTTTGTGTATAGCAACAAAAGAAAATACTAGACAAAAATATAAAGCCATAATCCTATGTTTCTCCCAAAGTGAGAGAGAGGTTCTAATTGCAACCTGCTGAGCTATACAGTCAATAATTGTGACTATGCAATTTTTGTATAACTGTATGTTTCACGCTGTATTTCATTCATATATACATACATACATATCAAGCATATGTTTTATGCCATATTATTGAAGTATGATCTGATAGAAGTGTCAGTAGTTGTGCTTGTGAAAATGGGCATTGTAAAAAGTGGCAGTGCTTTGTGCAACTGTTTATTTTCACAAGTCTTCTCTTAAAACCCACATCTTGGAGTGTCACTGAGGCGTTCAGGTAGCATAGTAAAGCACCAAAGCCTTCAAGCTGTAAACCAATGAACCGCTTCTGTCAAACCAATGTATCAGTGAAACGCTTCGTGAAACACAAGTGACGTCCGAAGCTTCGGACATCATCAGTCACGTGACACTTATCGCTTGATACAAGCTCCGGCACTTAGAGTCGAAACACTGCGGTTTATTAGAGTGACACAAGCTTTGGACATTCGGTATTGTTTGCCCATCTGTACTTTTTGTCAACAATTTCCTCATCTTTGGGGGATAATGCGAGTTCACTTCTGTGTCCCTCAGTTCTAATTTTTCCCGCTTTTTCAGAAGACATCCACTGCCTTCACAGGTAGCTTAAACAATACTTTGTGGTAGGAAATGAGTGTATATTCTAACGTGCAAGCCAAAAACTACAGATTGACTGGCTGTTGCCATGTTTATTCCTGCTGTGGGATAGCCTGTTAGATTTATCAGGTAAAAAATGGCCCAAGTTTGTAGGATGCATTAATATAAATTTCATCACGATTCCATTTCAGGATCATTTTATTGCCCAGCCCTACACAAAGGCGAGACACCAACACTCCATAGCAGTAGCTTAACATTGAATGGCCACCTTCTCAAAATTACTTTTTGCTTACACTCAAACCAATCTCTAATCTCATAATAGGAACAGCAACCAAATTTTACATACTGATTCCTTGAAGAAATAGCTGGGAGAAGGGTGGGGTGGTCAGGGGCTTTTTCAATATCTGAGTTCATTTTCTTTTTCTTTTTCTGGGGCACTGTGAGAAAATGGATTAAAAAATGTTTGACACCATAAAAGATAGCCATAACAAAGACTATGTAGTTACACTGAAATAAAGAAAACATAAGACGAAACATTTCTTTGTGTTTAGACAGATTTACTTATTGAATCTGTTTTATAGTACATTCCAAAAGTTTTGTGGATTGCAGTGGTTCTCAACTGGTTTGGCTTTGGGACCCACCATCACCCCTAAATGACAAGCCACGACCCAAATCAAGGAAAATCTTCAACTTTTCAAAGTTATTTAATGAAAAGATGGTGCAGTTTGAACCTGAGATAGTACAGAATGTCACAGTATGCCAACACAAAAAAACAAGCTTAATGATAAACCAAAAATGACCATCAGGTGGCGATGCTAAAGAGGGAAAAATTCCCTTTTTAGCTGCATTTTAATTAAAACCGAAAAGTGCATCTTAGGCATGCAATGTTTCAAGAATATTCAAAAATATGAGTACTCACTCATTTTAGCAACAGCCATTTTTAACAAAAGTGGAAATACATTAAATAAAAAAAGTGCAGCTACTGGGTGTGCAGGTAGCTCATTCGGTAGAGCACGCGTCCATATAAGAGGCCTTGAGTCTTGGTGCAGTGGCCTGGGGTTTAATTCCCGCCTCGGGCCAATTCTGCTGTGTGTCTTCCCCCCAGTTTCTCTCCAGCTGCTTTATACATAATAATAAAGGGTTAAAACCCCCCAAAAAATAATAAAAAAAAAAAAGTGCTGACAAGTATTTTCAAAAGACTCAAATTATGTTGTTTTATAACCAACACTGCACTACACTGCGTTTCGCCATGCTCAGTTAGCATATACAATCAATCTTTGCGGGTCTTCTATACTGTGAAATGGCGGGTGTCTATTACCATTACAGGGCATTATCGCTGTTAAGGAATTTGAATAGACAGCAAAATTCAAATTCAAATTTATTTATTTAGAGCCCAAAATCACAAACATTGTTTGCCTCGGAGGGCTTTACAATCTGTACAGTTGTGACACCCTCTGTCCTTAGACCCTCGAACCGAGTCAGGAAAAACTTCAAAAAAGCCTTTATGGGAAAAAGAAGAAACCTGAGGAAGAGCCACAGATGAGGGATCCCTCTCCCTGGGACGGACAGACGTGCAATAGATGCCACATGTACAGAGAACATCATCAATCATATTATGGAATTATACATGAGTCGTAATAAGCTGTAGCTATACTGAGTTCATTGGTTTAGTCCATGTGTGAAGGTATCACAGGTAATGGAAATGAGTCTGTGAGTCCAGGTGCATCTCTAGATGTCCTCATATGGAGCTCTGGGCCACTCGACCTTCTCTCCACAACACAGACACAGATCATGTCCCCACCAGGCCAGTGAACCTCAGACAGATGGACCACAACCAGAATCAGTGAGGAACCTGCAAGACTGGAGAGAACAAAGAGGACCGGGGCTCCGGCAGTAACATGCACTTTACAGGACATAAGAGTATTCACATTAACCGTTTTGACACTTTAAGCCAATTTAACTACTTTAACCAGTTTAGCCACTTTAACCAGTTTCTAAAAGTGACTCCAGTTTGCACTACTACCATAATATGAGTAAAGGAAGCAGAGGAAGAGGAAGCAGAGAAAGAGGAAACAGAGAAAGAGGAAGAGGGAGAGGTGCCCGATGCATCATGGGAGCCCCCCGGCAGTCTAAACCTATAGCAGCATAACTAAGGGCGAGCCTGTGCCCACCCTAACTATAAGCTTTATCAAAAAGGAAGGTTTTAAGTCTATTCTTAAACACTGACACTGTGTCTGCCTCTCGGACCCAGACTGGGAGCTGGTTCCAGAGAACAGGGGCCTGATAGCTGAAGGCTCTGCCCCCTAGACTACTTCTGGAAACCCTGGGAACTACAAGTAAGCCTGCGTTTTGGGAGCGCAGCGCTCTAGTCGGTTGATAAGGAGTTATCAATTCATTAAGATATGATGGTGCCAGACCATGTAGAGCCTTATATGTGAGGAGTAGGATTTTAAAATCCACTCTAAATTTTACAGGGAGCCAATGCAGAGAAGCCAATACTGGAGTAATATGGTCTCTTTTCCTGGTTTTAGTCAGCACCCGAGCAGCGGCATTCTGGACCAGCTGTAGAGTCTTTAACGACTTGTTTGGGCAGCCTGATAAAAGTGAATTACAATAATCCAGCCTGGAAGAGACAAATGCATGGACTAATTTTTCAGCATCGCTTTGGGACAAAAAGTGCCGAATTTTTGCGATGTTGCGCAGGTGGTAAAAAGCAGACCTTGAAATATGCTTAATATGGGTGTCAAAGGACATATCCTGATCAAATAAAACCCCGAGGTTCCTTACAGTGGTGCCGGAGGCCCAGTTAATGCCATCCAAGCAAGGCTATCTTAGGAGAAAGCGTGTTCCTCAGGTGTTTCGGACCTAATAGGATCACTTCAGTTTTATCTGAGTTCAACAACAGGAAATTTCTGGTCATCCAAGCCTTTATATCTTTAAGGCAGGCATGGAGTTTCAGGAGCTGATCAGTTTTGTGTGGCTCCACTGATAAATATAATTGGGTGTCATCAGCATAACAACAATGGAAATCTATGGAGTGCCTCCTGATGATATTGCCAAGGGGCAGCATATACAAAATAAACAGAATTGGACCAAGCACTGAACCTTGTGGAACTCCATGACAGACTTTAGTATGCACAGAGGATTCATTATTAATATGGACAAACTGAGACCGATCTGATAAGTATGATCTGAACCAGTTTAATGCAGACCCTTTAATACCAAGCAGTTTTTCCATTCTCAGCAACAGGATGTGATGGTCAACTGTATCAAAGGCAGCACTGAGGTCTAACAGGACAAGTACAGACAGAAGCCCTCTATCTGATGCTGTCAACAGGTCATTAGTGACTTTCACAAGTGCTGTTTCTGTGCTATGGTGAGCTCTAAATCCTGACTGAAAAACTTCAAAAAGACTATTACTGTGGAGATAATTACATAACTGGCTGGCAACGGCTTTCTCTAGGAATCTTAGACAAAAAGGGGAGGTTGGATATTGGTCTATAATTGGCTAACACATCTGCATCAAGTGTAGGTTTTTTGATCAATGGTTTAATTACAGCTACTTTAAAAGACTTGGGTACAAAGCCTGACACCAGAGACAGATTAATAATATGCAGCAGTGATGTGCCAATAAATGGGAAAACTTCCTTAAGCAGCGTAGTTGGGATGGGGTCTAGGAGACAAGTTGTTGCTTTCGATGATGAAACTAACGAGGATAATTCGGGAAGGCCAATTGGAATAAAACTGTCTAAGCAATTGTCAGGTTTTAATGTATCTGCTCCTAAATTTCCTGAGTCTGAAGGATCGGAGTCTAACGAGGGCAGATCCTGACAAATTTTGTCCCTAATATTCAAGAATCTTGTCATTAAAGAAGCTCATGAAATCATTACTACTTAAACTTAAGGGGAATGCAGGGTTCAATAGAGCTATGGCTCTGTGTCAGCCTGGCTACAGTGCTGAAAAGAAACCTAGGGCAGTTCTTATTTTTCCTCTATTAATTCTGAATAGTAGGCTGCTCTGGCATTACACAGGGCTTTCCTATACGTTTTGAGACTCTCTTTCCAGGCTAGGCGAGAGTCCTCCTCTTTGGTGGAGCGCCATATCCTTTCCAATTGTCGTGTTGTTTGTTTTAACTTGCGAGTTGAGTTGCAGAGTTAAACCATGGTGCCAAGTCTCTTCTGTTTTATAATCTTTCTTTTTAGGGGCGCAACAGAGTCCAGAGTGCCTCTGAGTGAGTCCATGGTGTTTACTAACAAGTTGGTCAATTTGGGGGGAGCTCAAAAAATGAGAGTCGTCAGAGATACTAGGAAATCTTACTGACTTTAATGCTGTCGGAATTGCTTCCTTAAATTTAGTCCTAGTACAATCGGGTAACCATCTAGTGAACACTAATTTTTCTAGAGGTGCATAGTCCAGTAATAGGAATTCAAATGATACTAAGTAGTGGTCTGATAACACAGGATTTTGGGGGAGACTATTAAGTGCTCAATATCAATACCATAGGTGAGGACCAAATCAAGGGTGTGATTGTGACAGTGAGTTGGAGAATTTACTCTCTGAGAAAACCCAATGGAGTCCAATAATGAGATGAATGCTGTGCTAAGACTGTCACTATCCATGTCCACATGAATATTAAAATCACCTACAATAATTACCTTGTCATTTTCAAGGACTAAATTTGACAAGAACTCTGAAAATTCAGATAAGAATTCAGAGTATGGGCCTGGGGGGCGGTACACTACAGCAACTAGTATTGGCTTTGTGCTCCTTCCAGGCTGGAGATGAAAGAGTAATAATAAGGCTTTCAAATGAGCTGTAGCCCTCTTTAGGCCGAGAATTTATTAATAGGGCTGAATTAAAAATGGCTGCAACTCCACCTCCTCGTCCAGTGTCTCGAGGAACATGAACGTTAGAATGACTCGGTGGAGTGGATTCATTTAGGCTAACAAATTCTTCCTGACCTAGCCAGGTCTCAGTACTTGCACTAGAGTGCAAAAGAAATAGCCATAGAAAACAGGTCCCCACCAGTTGAGAACCACTGGTGTACTGCATTAAAAGTTAACTTTTTACCAGCAACCATTCCACTCACTTCAGCAATATGTAGAACTATGGCAACTATGAACAGGTACTGTATGTGTCAGTAAATTATACTAATAATTTTGGTTAATCTAATAATTTACATAAAGAATTCCATGTTGTTAAAATAATCTAGGAAAATGCAAGGCAGAGTACACAACAAAAGCCTCAAAATGATGGTATCTCCAGGAGGATGGGTCTTAATGGCTTAATTACTTCTTAATATCTGGAAACCAAACAGCTGAATGAGCAAGGCAACTGTCATTGTCTATGGAGACAAGTGAGTAGAGGCTGGTTTAGGAGAGCGCTGGATGTAAGCCACCACAGTTGGCAATAATGTTTACCCAGAGCACCTTGCAGTTACTAAAAAAAGAAAGAACAGCAGAGGGCGATAATGCATCATCTGGATGCAATCAATCTTAAACAGAAGGTTATTGGTCTTACATGTGGTTTCTATTTTGCTGTCAGTATGTAATGATTTATACAGTAGAATACTCATTACAGTCTACCCATCACCCCTCTCTTTTTTCCTAGTTCTCCAAACTGAGAGAGACATGGAAATGACGGAAAAGATTATGGAGAGGCCCTGAGCAAAAGCCAGTGTCCTGCTGTCAAGAATAGTCACCCATTTC
Source organism: Scortum barcoo (assembly GCA_023238725.1). NCBI lineage: Eukaryota > Metazoa > Chordata > Actinopteri > Centrarchiformes > Terapontidae > Scortum > Scortum barcoo. The sequence continues at coordinate 1,004,208 of CM041538.1, read as the reverse complement.
AGATACACTGTTGTCACAGTATATTAAAGGGCAGTGATGTTTGCATGAAGTTGCAGTGGACAGAGTTGGAACATGACCAGATACCTTGTGAAGAGTTTTGCAATTCTGAATAAACCTCATTTTCAGTGTACATTACTGGAAATTTCCATGTCTTACAAATCATTGAGAACAGCTCTTTCCAGAAATAATGTCCACTTTAGCTTAATTATAGTAATTAGCTGATGTTAAAAAGTTAAAGAAGTTAAAATGATGATCAAAGAAGTACTTTGGTGCATATTTTCACCAGTATTCTGTAAGTTCCTCCCTCTGCCTAAACATCTTACACTTCTCTGTGAGATAGACCAGAATTAATTGACAAACGAACATTAACATGACCTGATCGAGTCAGTTGCAGATAAAATTACTGTTGTACAAAACATTTATGATACATTACTTAGAGAGAGAGATGGTATTAAAATATAACTAAGTTGAAATGTCAAGAACACAAAAATGCCCCTCCTCCTCACACTGATGACACAAAATGTGCCTACAGCCCTGAGATGGTGCCAAACTATTTTTTCAGGCCTTCATGTTCAACCACTTGTCAAACTGTGCCGATGCTGGGCAGTTCTGCAAAAGCCTGAATTATGTTAAGTGTTCTTGAATTTTTAATGCCAGTGTCTTTTATTTAATAAACTATTCCTACTCTATTTATGTTGGAATTTCCAGTATGCTTAGTTAGCCTCCACTCTGCTCACACTCACATTTCACCATATTACACAAACAGGACACTATCTACCTGCTTTGGCAGTACTAACAGAAGCATTTTAAAAGACAGGACAGAGTTATGTTTGTTACAATGTGCCAGTACAGAAACCTCCTACTGTGTTTGTAATTAAGTGACTTCAGTGTCATAAAGATAACTGACTAATATTCAAATGTTATTTACTATTATCATATTTACTTTCTTGTTCTTTGTCTAGTGTATGACAAACAAGGGTTTCTTCTGAAGCTGGATGGTACTCTGTGAGTATACGTTTTACTATTTATACAAGATTTGCCTCCCATTCAGTCTAGAAACTCTTTGCCTTTGGTTGTTGTTTTTACGTGTGGTAACAGTCGAAGGTGCCTGGGTCAGCACTGAATTGTCCCTACTGTTGTTTATTCTATTTGTGTAAAATTTACAGTATGAATCATTTGTGTGAATATTTCATCATTGTTTGGCCTCATTTCTCTATGTCCACAGACCTTTGGAATTGATGTACAAGTACGGTAATCTCAGTGAGGGAGCCTGTAAGCCGGGTTTTGCAGCTGCCAAGATGACTGCCATTTATCCAAAGTAAGAATACTTACCATGTTTCACATATTTGAAGTGAGCATGCAGCATTTTGGATATAATTGTTGTTTATGTTGTGATCAGTGTGACACTGGTTTTATAGTTATAAACTAATGCAGACACTGGTTTATCCCATGCTTGTGGTTCAACTCTTGAATCTCTTGATCTCCTTGATTACTGTTGCTTGTGTTCTTCAAAGGAATGCTAACGCTTCAGTCTGGTAACTTATTTAGTCCTTACAAATGTCTCTGCACATGCAAGATATCAACAGTGTAAGACAAGGTTACACTTGGTTGATGCCTCAAATGTTCAAGAAATGTAAAAAGTTATCATATCATCAACATGAGAACACATGCACATTAAGGAAGCATGCTGCAAATACACTGAACACAGTCAAATACACAGACAACAATGGAAACATGCTTAATGTTGCCATGGCTTGTGGCTCATAAAAGGGTTGGACATGGGAACTGGTTCCAAATTAGAACCCAAACTGCTTCCACAATTTGAATCCAAAGGAATCGTTAAGAAATTAAAATTTCAATTGTGCTATCAGTTTGAAAAACAAGTTTCACTCCCTCCGGTTTCAGTTAATCAATACCACAAACTCCCACCGTATATCTGCCAGCAGCATGCTCTCCATCTCTGTCTGCAGTCATGTGAGTAAAATGCTGTCTCCTAATGCATTTTATAATTAATTATATACTTATTATGTACTTAATTAAATTGTGAGTTGAGTAGCAGTTAAATAATCAATGTTGATTTTGGCAGTCCCTGTGGACAGGGGCGATAGTGTTTCAGCGCTACCTTGTTTCATAAAAATCTTAATTTGGCTTGTTTTGGAAGAAAGTGACAGATTATTAACTTATTTTTAATACTATTTTTCTTTTTATAAACACAACTGTTTGTAGGATGCATTATGGTGAGGTAATGTATATATTTGTGGCTATGTACGATTGATAAGTGTAATATGACAATGGTGAAACAAGGTAAATTTATATACTTATTATACGTTACAGTACCATTCATACACCTAAGGTTACTTGTTCCCACCACCTCACTTCCCACGTTGCAGAAAGAGCAGTCTGTGACAACTTGGGAGGCAGTCACTTAGCAGCTGTAGTGCAAGGAGTCTGATCTTCAGACCACACTGACTCTTTCTGCAATATAAGCAAACTCTCTTTTGCTGCTGGTGACCAGCACTGCCACTGGATACCAGCCTGCTGTGCCTGCCTGCTCAGGTAGAGCCTAAGTATGGGAAACCCTTTTCACAATAAGAGCAAGATATAACTCAGTAGCAAGGCCAGTGTAAAGTGCCAGCTGTAATACAGTAATGTCCAACATATTATATAAATAAAATAGACAGGCACTTGCCTGTCACAGAAAGAGGATCAATTCAAGATCGGTTTTGAATCCTCTCTTAAGCTTCCATTCTCTCCATCTGTTGAATGACTGACCAAGGTTGACTTGTGTTTTTGTCCTTGCACCGAGCATGCAGAGCCAAAAAATGGACTACTATCAGACATGTTAATGATATCTGAGGAGATCTGGTGCCTATAGCACATAACCTTTGTCCCAGGTCAGCGGTTGTTATTTGATGTGCCTTGTGTATTGGGTGAGATTTGCAGCCCACTTGCCAGTTTTGTGAGTTTTCATTCGATGTTTTTTGCCTGAAGAAGAGGAATTACAACAAAAACAATAGGGCTCCAGCAGCGAGTGTCGCTGCTTGGTCCCCTAATGAGCCTCAACTTCATGTTAGAGAAGTTCAACTAACATCATCACATTTTTTGAGATACAGAAAATTCTTTTTTCATGTGATTGCTTGATAATGAAATGGTGGGTTATAAACACGATGTGGTGAGGAGGACCAGTACTGGAGTTCTGATAGTGAAAGTAGTTCACAAGTTGAAAGGTTACTTCAACACATCTAGTGTTGGTCACTCTGCTATCTCACCAAGTCATTCAGTAATTATCTTTTAGATACTCAGTTACCAAAGAAACTGATTTGACGGTTTTGGCCACTAGATGTCGCTGTATCTGAACAAGAGATAATGGAGTCCCCTCCTATGACAGCAGTACACACAGTGCATGATCATGGTCTAAACTCTGGTGCTTAAAATGATGAAAATTGATTTCACTGGTGGGTTAATGAAGGAAACTGCTAACAGACCATTTATGTTATGAATAGCATCCTTCCATCCTTACTGGCTCTGAATAAATTAATTTCGTTTCAGATTCCATAAAATGACTTTAATTTGCAATTTAAAAAGTACTGAACAAACTTTTTCTTTGAATCTGTATGCTCTGTGAGGTGAGTGCATGCTTCAGATCGGACTGTGCATGCACACAGCAGTGAAGCAGTACTAAACAAAATATGACAAAAACAAAAATAATTGGTTGGTTCGTTTTGGTTTTCTTGTTTATTAGATTACCCATTGAAGACAAAATCAAACACATTCATTAACATTAAAGCCTACAAAAAACAATAAAACTGAATTCATATACATTTTTCTGTTTTCTGGATGATTGGATCTAGGGTCCATGTCAAAAACATGCAGTCAACTTTGTGTTTTACTATGTTCATATTAAAGTGGGCAGTCACATAAACTGTGATGTGTGTGTTTGTAAAGTAGGACATTTTGTTTTGTATTACTAACTATGTTCAGAAGACTTCCTTCCTTAAATGATCCCCACTTACACAAGGCAGTAGTTGTACCCATGGAGTCTTGTGTGCTGGTGTTTCAGTGGTGAAGAGGAATTCTGTGATGGACCAAAAGTTGACAGGCTACATCTTGCAAAGACATCCAGTGTTGGTGACTTAACTGAATTAGACTCAGATATATTGCAATGTAGATTTATATATACAAAGAATTAGTCTTAGTATGTTGGTGCATAAAAATAAACATGGTTAGTAGAAAAATATGAGAAAAGGTGAAAGTCCTCCCCTGCGTTAGTTATTCTCTAGAGAACCTCTTAATTCAGCTACAGTACTGAATGCCTAAAAACTGGCCTAAATTAAACAGTCCTGTTTTATAGAAAGCTCTCAGAGCTAGGAGAGGTAAAAAGATCCCATTCCTGGCTTTGCATTATTAAAGACTGAGGAAGTCTCTACACCATGAAAGCCCTTCACCTGCTTTTTAGCACTGTGTATAAATGAGTCAGAAGATGCAGGAGTCTGAATGGGCCCATGTGTTGTGCAGATCTATTTTTATCCTCTTCTGCTCTGGTGGTGTCCCAGTGCGTGAGAAAACCTCAAGCCAGTTCACTTACCCACTTACTCTCTGAGCACCGGTGACACGCAACCCTCAAACCCACCCGAGCGCCTCCGACAGCAGCATTACTAAAGTGTGCTCACATAGTCCAGATTGTGACCTGTTCATAAAAGTTAGGAGGATTTTCAGGAGAAAAAAGAAGCAAAATGCCCAGGATATCCTTGACCCATTTAATTCTCTGTTTAAATGGTGTTGTTTGGTTGCTTTGCGATTACCAAACCAGGATGTGAGATCGTAGGTTAGAATGCTTTCAGTCCCTATAGAAGGTGAGGGTGAGGGCTGGGGTAGCTCCCTACCCATGCCCTTTTAAGTTTCCGGGGGGCTGGAGCTGAGGTTAAGATAGTGAACCCCAAATTGTCCTGAAGGTTTTGCCATCTGTGTGTGAATTTGTGTGAATGGTCTGAGAGTCCAGTTATTGTTTAGATATCACACTTGGTCAT